>LPNX010160114.1:1386327-1549609 GCA_001517045.1 Pseudotsuga menziesii
ATCAACAACCAATCGTCATCCAAGCCAACACAGTTGGGTTTATCAGGCCATTAACAATAACACATGCACTTATATCATCAATAAACGACCATTTCAAGGTTTCATTTCCAGTAGTGAGCTCTAATTCCACTACCCCATATCAGACAAGAGACCACTCCCTTCTCTGAGTTGATAGTCCCTCAGGAATGTATCCTTCCCTGTGCTCTTTAGTAGAAGGTAGGATGAGCTCAAGCCATTGTCCATTTAGTGTACAATATTAGACTACATTTGTTTATCCTGACAACACAAGAGGTATAAGCATATTCGTTAGCGTTATTGCTCTAAAACTGTAATAATATTTCACATCATTCACTATCAAGTATTTAGACACCAGGAGTGTGTCCACTCCTTAGAGTGTAATCAATATTGAAAACGCTTTCATGATCTGACATCGAGAAAGTGTGCACCCCTTTCTGATGTGAACCATGTAGGCCTTATTCATATTCAAGCAATCTGCCATAATGAAAATAAAATCAAAACATGCTCTGCATATTGAATTTAACAATTTGACATGCATATTCTTATCTAGGGTCACAGAACACTTATCCATTTGTCGATGCAGTATTCCTTCGTTAAGGAGGAATGGGGGATCCCTTCTCTGAGTTGACAGTCCCTCGGTTTTCCATCCCAATTCCTCTTTACATTTCATATCCACACATGTCTTACTGACATAACCTATACCATATCACTCATGTTGCTTACCAAACATGTATTGCAGATGAGACATTCCCAAAATGTCCAATGGAGTTTCACCCGAAACCCATTTCCAAGATAAGGGAAAATATTCCCATGAAGTTTTGGCTCCTGCAGGCCATCACACACGATCTTCCTGTAGTGTGTACCCCTGTCACATTCATCAAAAAGCCAAACAGTCAATCATTGTCTGATAATACAATCCAAATTTGATTGTTCCATAACCAAGCAATGACATTAGTAATTAAATTTAGTGAGAATTTGCAACTCTATCTACTACAGAAATTGATTTGCTTGGCAATGAGGTGATCCTCAATTGTGGGCCTCTTGTAAGCAGTACCACTACACCCATCATAATTTTATGCTTACTAGCATAACATGAATACCCACTTACAATGAGTCCTCCTGACACAATCTTATGCAAGCTAATAGTGATTAGTAGTTGTCAACAATTTCTCAAATCCGAAATTCACAATTCAAATTTAACAACCCATTACGCATACAAACTATTTTCACAGCAATGAGACTCTTCTCATAAGGTTTGGCTCTTTCACATGGTAGATTCCGGCATTTGTCATGGTCTTACTCTCATTGCCATGCTCCAAACAATTTTCCTGAAATTCGAACTTCAATCAATCAAAAACTTAGTAAGTCTTGATGCATATAACTTTTTCATTGCTGCAACAATCACTGAAGCATTTTCAGAATTTATAAAATTCAAACACTTCCAGCTGTTAATATCATCAACATTACCAAAACTCTTTTACTTCACGCAATCATTATCATACTAAAATTTGCAAGGTCACATCATTTATGCCAAAATCAAATGTTCAGATACTCTTTACTCGACAAGAGTATCATTGTACCACTTTGCCCTTCCATAGAGAATTTTCGGTAGCCAATCGGCCATGACTACCCCGTTCATGCACTAACTATCCTGCATTCATAACAACTCTTGAAATGGTTCCAAAATTGTCATCAATTCATCATTTCAACCATTCATAATAACTCATGCACTATTTCTATGCATTCATGCATCGCATCACAGCATTTGCACCCATACTTATGTATGCATATCTACAACATTTACTCATACTTTTCATATGCATCCATTCAATGCATAACTACAATATTTATAAAATATTTTAATGCATACCCACTCAATGCTACCTTGCATTGATTCAGGAATACTATGCATTTAAACATACCATGCATGGCCTAACAATGACTACTTCATATAGGATGCATGACTATAATCAAGATCACCAGTGCTTACCTTCCTTGGCTACCAAGCTCACAACAACATAATACAGGCATGCCACATTTCTCTATGAATGTAGTATAAATTTCAGATACCCACATGGTATGAGACCTTTTTCTTTTACCACTCCATGCAATTATCATACTTAAACTCCTACCTTCATGGGTCCTACTTACACCCTTGACATTACCAGTTTGGTTGGTCCTTTGCAGGAATTTGCAGAATTTGCTCACCAAATTTTGATTATAGACTTGTTACCTTATTCCTTTCTCCATAGGGTTTCTAGTCACATTCGTCCGCATCAGCAACATATTCAGCCATGTCCATGTTGTCGTTGGTTTTTCCACTAATGCCAACATCAATGCAATAATTATTATTAGTGGCTCATTATAAATATATAATTCTTACTACTCTTACAACATGTAATATCCTATGCATGCAAGGCATATCCTCATACACTTCATGTACAAAATTTGTAATTAGCAAGATAGGGTTTAAGGAAATTTCCCTTTTCAAGTCCCTCATCTTTGCATGGAACTCCTCTTCCACACAACAACTAGTTTGACTTCATGGTCTTGCTACCTTTAAGCATGCAATTCCTGGATTGTCCATATTGATAGCAGCACATTTCTTTTTCAAGCAATCACTAGTTCTTTACAGCACCACTTTCAAACTCTGGTGATTCCTCCTTGTTCCCTGCTGGATAAGCTTTCCAATGCCTATCCACATGCCTCATTCTGACCTCAGGTGTGAAAACCACGCCACTTCTAGAATGATGAGTTTCACCAAATTTAGGCAAAACACACAGCTGTATTTTGGTATGGAATTCTAGCTTCAGCCACCTAGAATTTTCTTCCTTTTCAGCCTTGAAACTATTGAAAATCCCATGAAAAATTCACTGGACACTAGCTGAGATTCGTTGAAAATTCTACTGGAAAAACCCAAAATTTTCCTTTATCAAAATCGAGTCTCATCCCAACTAATTTCCCAATGTATCGGATCCTTAGTGGACTAGTATTTCGACCCAGAAGACTAAATTTCTCTGGCGCTCATCGACGGCCCTATCAACTATAAGTTTCCACTGTATCGGGTCCTTAGTCGTCTAAGCTGCCGGACCATTTATCAGTGGTGCCAAAAATAATATGTGTCGGCGATCGAGAATGTTAACCGCTACAGCATCGACGAGGAAACCCACTTCCACGATGCAGTATCGACGACCTCAACAACTGATTTCCTCCGATGGGTTGACAATTGGAACGTTACCTACTGCGACATCGATTATCAAAAGTACTATCCATCGGGTGGATAGTTCCTTAGGCATCCGAAATGGCGGCAAGTAAACCAACTGTGAGTTCCACGGCCACACAACTCGTCGGCAGTCGGGACAACTACACACTTCGTGTCGGTGATCTTTAACAAAAACACTTCACAACGTCGGTGAGATGAGCACTGTCGACCGCTGAAATCTACCCACTTCCACGATGCAGTATCGACGACCTCAACAACTGATTTCCTCCGATGGGTTGACGATTGGAACGTTACCTACCGCGACATCGATTATCAAAAGTACTATCCATCGGGTGGATAGTTCCTTAGGCATCCGCAATGGCGGTAAGTAAACCAACTGTGAGTTCCATGGCCACACAACTTGTCGGCAGTTGGGACAACTACACACTTCGTGCCGGTGATCTTTAACAAAAACACTTCGCAACGTCGGTGAGCTGAGCACTGTCGACCGCTGAAATCTCTAGTTGTCAGAGTGAAAGTCTCGTTGACAGCTGCAACGAAGGACTCACAATTGACTAACTCCTTCGACTTCCATCAGCTGTCGGATCCACTGAACATCAGGTGGAGAGTGCCTTAGACTTCCGCAACGACGGACGCACAAACAACTATATTTTTTCGATGCTCATCGGCGGTTTCACCCACTAAACTTTTCTGACACTTTCTGCACTTAGAGAAATTTTGGAATTTTTCTTCCCTTATCTGTCGCTACGTCGGTCCTTCGAACAACTAACTTTTCCTGTCGTTTCGGCGGTCCTCAGGAGATCTCTGCTAAAACTGAGGCTCTGCCTTCAACTAATAATCACCGATCTACTTCACTATACCTCGGCAGCTTCATATTCTATCCTTCGACGATCCCATCCTCTAGTCATCAATGATCCCAACAACTAAATGTTTTCGATCGCCGATGATCTCATGCCTTAGAAAAATTTCGGAAACTTTTCCTCCTCTGTCTTCCACCACGTCGGCTGTCGAAACAAATATCCGCTATGGCATCGGCGATCGGGGACTCTATCCATCGAAAGGATAGTCCACTAGCCAGCCGCAACGACAACGCAACATCAACTAGATTTGTCCGACGTAGTTCATCGATGATTCCATCATCTAATCGTCGGCGATGAAATCAACTAATTATCGCCGAATGTTTCTCTTCCCTTTGTCGACGTGTCATCGACAACTTACTAATATAAGCATCGACGATTCGATTAACTAATCATTGTCGATCGTCGCTGATTCCATGACTTAGAAATTTTTTTCAAAAATCTTCTCTTCACCGTCACTGTCGACGGTTCAACCCACTATCATCTTGTCTCTTCCGCCGACATTTCAGTAGTCCAAACAACTAACTTTCACCGATCAACAAAACTTCACTGATCCAAACAACTAACTGTTGCCGATCAATCTACTAACCTTCGTCGACGTGTCATCGACGATCTCTTCAACTTAGTGGCACCGATCGTCGATGGTTGACATCAGGTGGTCTTTCCACAAAAAGGGCCAACATATCGGCAGCGTTCGGCTGATCCCCTCTGCACCTGCAGCTTCGACTTCCACTGTTCTCCACCGACGACCGATGAACACATAGAAATCCTTCCACCATTTTCTTTTGATTGGATTCCGTCGGGTGAGCTTCAGACTAGCTCTTCTGCTACATCGGAAGAACTTCTCACTAAGTTTTTCGATTAGCAGACAATTTTGGCACTAAGAAAATTTTTGTGAATTTTCCTGTCACAAATTTCTGATCTCTGTTGGGTAGAAGGAAACCTGCCTCTGCTATCTGATCTTTCATGGCCCATTTAGGGCCATGCTGCAACTTTAGCTCTGATACCATTCTGTAACGTCCCCGACCCTCTGACTGGAGAGGAGGATGCTACCAAACAAATAAAAACCTCCAGGCAAATAGCCCCATGAACATGAAGAGGCATATAATGCTGAAATATAAAGCTTAAAACATAAACATACTAAACTGCAAAATCCTTCATATACATAGCGGAAGCAAACATGCGTTCATTCAAGCATACCACATGTTCATCATATTCATTAATCAGTAAATATAAATGCAGAGAAGGAATAGTCAAGAATACTCATCTTAAAAAGAATTCATCCTGCAACCAGTTACGTCGCTGCAATGTTCCACCCAACCATAGGCCAGCGTGCTCATCAATCTCTCAGCAACACTGCCACCCCCGAGCTGGGCATGATTCCTCAAGGAATAAGGGTCAAAGCAAGCTTACACATATCCAATGTACACAAATCAGCCAAGCCCGCTCAGTAGGATTTATCAGGCCGTCAAGGAGCTCGAAAAGGCTAAATGCTAAGCTGGTGGCCTTGATGGAGAGCTAAGGATGCCTACACCAGAGTTAACCTAACTTCTAAGACATCCACACACCCAAAACCAGGAATTATTCCTTTCTCTTCTTCACAGTCCCTCGGGCCTTGAATTCCCTTTCCAATACTCTTCAAGGTTTATGGGGAAGAAAACCAGTGGCCTAACTTTGTCTGAGTGGATCCAAACACTAGTTTTCTCAAGCATACCCAGCCTCTTATCCTACTCTAAACAGTCCGAAGACCCACCACTGCACACCCGTAGTAAAATAACCCATTCACAGCTGGGATAGGGAAAAAACAAATCCTAAGTCGTTCTTGGCCCTATCGTGTCCAAAACGACTCACTGTCAGCCTACAACAACTCAAAATGTGAAGGAAACCACAGTCACAAACAATGGAGGGAAAACCACAGTAAACTGCTAGATTAGGGAAAGAACCATAGTCCCGACTCAACAATGAAGTGATAGAAACATTACACAGTCCTAAGACAAGAGAGAAGTTCGATTCTCAATCCTGGAAAAGGGAAAAATAGGTACGCAGACCACAAATCCGCGAGAGTAACACACATACACAAAACCCCTGGGTGTGAATGGCTTACACAGTCCGATAATGGAAAAGGAAAAATGATCCCCTATGTGAATGAGAGGAAGAACAGATCCACCAACTAGTAGTCAGCGAGAGAAGGGAGAATGAACCCCCTAAACACAGAATCGTGGATCCCTTTTACCTCCCCTCTGCATGAGGAAGACCATCCGAACTTCCTGCACGTGAGAAGGTGAACAGAGTAGACCCCCGCCTACGTGAGATGGTCCAGAAAGAACCACGAGTGGATGAGTGGAATAATGGTGACCGTCCCCCTGCCCTTCGTGTGAGGAAGAGTGAGTTTGCTGGTGGAGTGGACGTGGGGCAAGGACTGGCAGTCCTGCCACCCACCACCCCCAGACATAACTACTCCCAACTAATCAAATAGCAGAATTTTAGTGGGTGTTCAACACATGGAAAACTCCCAATGGCTCCCATGGCTTAGACAACCCCCCCCCCCCTTAACGTTAGGAATCATGCCCTTTTCATTCAACGTTGCACCATCGTAGCTGGCTGTGGGTTTATNTATTTACATGATGCCCAAAAATATAATGTGCCAGATAGCATGATATACCATCGGCAACGATCCCTATTGCTAAAACATACCCAACCAAATCGATGGTGGGGCTTTTGCCTTTAGCTTCGCACGATGATTAATTACAATATATACATCATGTACCTTTTAATGTAACCGGGGTCAAAACCGGGGACATCACACTTTGCTTGTTTCTCTTCAATGTTGTATTCTATTGACGCTCTCAATGGTACCTAGAAATTCTTCCACAATACGATTTTTCCATTTTACTAACAACAAATATCATGATATTCAAATAAAATTAGAGTTAACATTCTATCAATTATTAAATGCAAGAATTTGGGCGACAACTGAATCCTTTCATATTACTTCAAAAAAATAGCAGAATATTACAACCTTATCAATTAGATGCTCTCTCCTCCTTTGTTCTAGGTTCCCTCCTCCACTTCCCAAGACTTTGATCACCAATATTTTTAAGCAAAATATCCACTCACTATTCCTCCATAATAACTTTTGTCTTTGATCCTTCCTCCCTAATATTTACCTTAAATGTCTCTTATATACATTTAGGATATGAGTGATGAGAGTGAACTTTTCAATCTCAGATTGGAATCCTAACTTAATCACCTCAATTTTCCTATTTTCCATAGTTTGGGAATTTGCATGAACAATGGAACAATTAATGCACAAAACACATATGCTATGTATTTTCCTTCCACTTAAAGTTTGTGGAGACTCAATCTTTGATTTTGTTAGAAAATTCAATCACTAAACTTGTCTTTTTGGGATATATGGTATTCATTCACACCTTTCATTTAATATTAGTTAGATTAAGAGATTATCTATCTTTTAGTGCTTCATGTTGCAGGAAAACATTAGATTGTGCTTTTGTCCTACACTATTGAGGGTGTTAAATTGAGCGTTAATAGATGCCCCCTCATATGCGAGGTCTAAATCAAGAATGAGGTCTGAAAGACATTCTATTTTATAATCTTTAGTGATGAAAGATGAAAGGATAAAGAGGATAAGCATGAACGAAGGAGTTGGAAGGAATCTGTAAGAAAAACAACGCAATGGCCAAAGTATATAATATCTTCTTGAAGTAGGTATACCAATGTAAACAAGCATGAGCACAAACAATACATAGTGGATCCATGTCAAAAGTACCTAAAAATGTAAACATTCACTATTATAAGTATGAGATACCTAGGTATTCATGATACTTTAATATGGAAGTCTAATCTTGCACAACTTGGGAAGTGCATCGATGAGTGATACAACTATTGTTCCCAAGGACTTTGATCCACACTAATGATAGCATGAATTTATATCATGTGAATAAAGGAGATAATATTGAGCATAATAAAGCACCATATGATTATTGTCCATTGATGTACAAAATTAACAAATGTGAGGAGGCCCACCGATAATGGAATCAAAGGTACTGAGTACAATCTAAGAAATGTGAATAGATGTTATAAAGTCAAACAATTGTAGAATAAAAAAATCGAGTGTCATTGATGTATACCCACCCTCATTTTCAAGGGAACTTACTACTAATGGATGCAAGATCCAAGATAATCTAGGGTTCCTAGATCCACTTATTAGATGATTATTTGGTGTTGATAGGAAGGTATCCTTTATAGGGAGAGAATCATTGCATTCCAAATTAATGGGAATGAAAAAAATTCAGCAGTTTTATATGATTTGGTAGAGACAAGGGATCCAACACTCTATATTAACATTAGAAAGGATGACATTATTGTTCAGAAATACTTGAGAAATAACATATATTGTTTTTAATTCCCTTGAACACATGACATGATTCATAGTGAAATTTGGAAACATGAGACTTAAGTAACCAACCTTTATCAAATATGTTAATGACAAATGCATTAACGACACATCCATAGTTGATGGAAAGGATAACCCATCAATGGAGTTATGTTCAAATTGTTGGTACAATTTCCTAAGGAAAATGTAAATAATTCACTCATAACTGATGCTAAAATATGTTCCATGTTCAAGATTGACAAGGACTGATTGTTGCCACTCTTTCTAGGATGGAATATGAATTGATTCAATGGTCCCCTTTTTTTTGGATTTTTGTATTTATTTTTATTTTTAATACCTTTTTAATTTATAAGAATGAAAAAGAATAATGAATGCTATAATATAATGGAGGATATGAATGTCTCAAGGGAGTGTTCCTACAGTCCAAGGGCATAGGACATGCCAAGGAAAAGATAAAATTACAAATATGGGATGATCTAGTTATGTACACTCTTGTGTATGTTCCGTCCATGGGTTGTGGTCATTTAAACAAAAGAAATGATTTATAGGCAGGATGTAGAAAATTGTGACTACAAAGGAAAATAAACAACATAATAATTAAACAAAAAAGAAGTAGGAACAAATGATCAAGTAGATAATTTAACACATGTTTATGTAAACTAAAAAAATTAGGGATCATGTTAGGAAATTGCCATAAATGTATAAGAGAGAAATATGTGGTCTCAAACTAAAAGTCATGATGGTACTAATAGGTATTCTAGGACAATGAGAAAAACTCACCATGGGAACCAAAATGCAAATAGGGTGTTGACTATAGTGTCCCATGTTCAGTACAATATTTTGTTGGAACGATGGAAAATGCAGATATGATGGGTTGACGCACCAATTTCCAATTGGTTTGAACCTAGGGAAAATTTGGGTTACGAAAGGTTCAATTGCATAATAATAGAGGGATAACCTAAACCTATATGCAATCTTCCAAATACACCTGATAAGATCAAGGAATGTGCAAAGAATGATCCAATACTTGTGTATAACTAAACCAAGTCACATTCTCCCGTTGACCCCACAAAATATGTCCTTAGGTGGATGTAACCAAATGTTCATAACTTCAAGGATAGATTAATATGATGATAAAATTCCATCCAAGAAGAAGTCATGTGAGCTAGGGGATCTCACAACCCAAATTGGAAAAGTAACCAGATCATATTACTCCTCTAAGGGAAGAGTTTGATCTAAATCTACCTACTCCATTTTAATATATTGGTATGCAACGTATACAACAAATAAGGGAAATTTATTCTCCATGGTACCACATTCTACATAATTGGGAATTACTTTGTCATCGATTTCTACAGTTAATAATTCTATCGAGAATTCTTGCAATAAAGGTGAGTAATCTACTAGAATAGGTTTGGAAAAAATTAATGGTGGGAAGCAAGCCTCCAATGTTATGGAAAATATTGGAGCATATTGTGGGATGGGTATTGGTGGTGGGATCATAAAATTTCACACGAGGGAAGCATTTTTTACCAATCCTACCCTAATGTTTGAACCAACTTTAGTGCATATTTGATGAAAGGAACATCCTATTTGATAATAGTTTTAGGATTATAATAATCTAATGGGTTGAATTTAACAATATTTCCATGGTGATGGAACCGAGTCACTAGGAGAACTCATGATACTATAGTCATCGTAGCATGTATCCAATTAAGTCCGAATAGAAAATTGTAATCTATGGGCATGTCTACTACCTCAATACCAACTTTAACTTTTTTTCCTCCCAATTCAATTACGTAGGCCAAGATAATTCTGTGAGGAGGGAAAAAAGGTCCATAAAACTCTTTTAGCATAGTATGGGATGGAATTAAGGTGGGTGATCTAAATTCTTAGAAACCGTTAACACTTAAATTTCACACACATGCGGAATTTTATCCACTATTAAAGTAAGGTGTCATTAAAATATAGCATGCATCCCACTGAAGACATCCTTATCATATCTAAAAATCAATATGAGTGCAATAATGCTAAAGTACAATAAAAATAACTAGTGTGGATAAATATATGTTTACTTGCACTATATCATGTGTTATAAGTTATGTTCCCATGCTATCCTAGCACAAATTTCCAATTGGTATCTATGTGACTGTCAAAATAGTGTGATCTCAATTACATGCTACACATTGAAGAGTCATAAAGAATCCTCACAAAAAAAAATTCAAATTGATCTCAGGGAGCATTGAATATCCACTTTTGTGTGCCTTAGAGCTAGTTCACGAGGAAATGGGTTTCACACTTAGATCTAGTTGTTTCTTGGATAAATCTTTTCCTATAAATGGAGGCCATGGGCATGCATCTCAATAGAGAAAATTAGAGCAAGGTTATGTTGTTATAATTTTGTTGAGGCTTATTCATATCTCACTTCTTCCCCCACCTAATAGAATTCCTCAAGGTCCCTTGCCTCCTTCCTCCAAGGGGAATTTTTTTCTCTCCATTGTTCTTCAAGCTGTTTATCATTTAGTGTGTACAAAAAGGACCTCTGTAAGGGAAATTGTTTCCTTACATTGAATCCCACACCTCTTGGGTGAAACTGCATGTATTTTCTTGACCATTGGGTAGTCTAAATTGGTTATAGCATTGGATTATTGTTGTGGTTTTCATTTCCTCATTGCCTTTGTTAAATTCAAGTTATTTTTGTTTTTTATTTTGTTTTATTTCACTAACAAGATCTTGTAGGTTCAATTTGGAGTAATTAAATTTTATTTTAATAAAACAATACTGGGCCTTGTTAACAACCTCAAAGTATTTCACCCAAAGTGGGAGAGGTTGCACACCTTTTTGCGTAATTTCCCACAACAGTATTTATGGTGAGTCCATTTAATTTTTGTTCATTTCTTTTTAACTAGGTTGAGATTTGTTGAATCGATATTTCTAGGATATTGATTTGGGTAGGAGAACAGGTCCATACCCTTGATTCCCAAAATTTGTCCAACTTTTAGTTGTAATTTTTGTTTACATAGTAGCATGGATATCGACAACCCATGTGCATTACCTGCATAGAATTTCCTTCAATAGTCGCGTCGTTAGTTAATTTTAGTAGATGCTTTCCCACATGGTAATTTTCTCACTGCGTGTGCAGTGTGGTTGTGTTGTAATCACACTAATGTGCTTTTGTGCTTTCTTTTTTTGCATTGTTGCATTACTGTATCTATATTTTGTGCACTACTATCTCTTTTTCTTTGCATTTTATCTGTTTTTCCCAATATTGTAGCCCCAACGGTTGCTCAGTAATGAACCTGAATTAAAACACATGCAGTAGTTTCGTTTTTCTTTAGTAATTAGTCAACTTATCCCAAGATTAGGAAGCAAAATGGTCTTCCCTCAAAATCTACTTAGGTAACCAACTTTAACACTTTTAATGGGTCTCATTTTTGTCACTAGTATTGAAGAGATTTTTATGTCTTTGATTATCTTTCATGTTTTAGACAAGTTAGTGTAAATCCACTTTTTCACACAAGAAATGACCTATTATAACCCAAATTATTTTCTTCACCCCACACTTATTGTGATATTGGTGAATTAGAAAAGGGGAATAAGTGTGAAATACCTCCATTACACACTTTTACTTCTTTAGTATTTTTTTTGCAAGCACCATTAACATCTTTTAGAGTTGAAGTTAAATATACATTTTCATTTTACTTTAAGATATTTAGTTATTTGCAACAATCATTTTTCTTATCTCATGTGTGTTTTTATCACTAACACACACCAAGGGACATAAAACATCTTCCAATCCACTGATGCTCTTCACCTCCCATTACTTCTGATCTTATTGAATCAGAAAGGAAGATAATTATGAAATACATCCCTCAAAATCCTTAATCAATATTGTACCCTTAAAATAAACACTTATAACATATCCAACAAACTAAAATCCTCCATAGGAGGTCACAAAACAATATTTTAGTTAGGTAGGATTGACTGGGCTAAGAATCCAAAAAATATCCACCAATCTAGTTTCATTAAGTTTTTGAAACATAACATTGTTGACTTATAGGGTGTTATCAAATCATGCTATTATCATGTGTCAAAATACAACCCAAATAAGAAGGCACAGTGCCCAAGAACATGACATTCAAGGTATAAATTCCCTTCTCCCCCCTAAAATTTACTCATCTTTTTGTAGGGGGGTGACACTATACCTCTTAGGCCGAACCACTTATCCACACTTGACATGGGTATCTTACTGTCCAAACTTAGGATATCGTCAAGGAGAAATTGCGAGTGCAATTGAGTCTTGAAGTCAGATATTTCCATTGGGAAGTGGTTCCATCTCTTTGAACATAGCACCATCACCGATATAACTAAGTCTTTGTTACCTTCACGAGTCAATCATTGTATGTATCGCATTATCACTTGCGGTTGTGATTTTTGAAGGCCATGACATTTGAGAGGAAGGATGTTAGGTATTTAGGAAACTTACATTTATTTTCATTTTAAATATAAGTTCACATAGATCGTAATTAAAAAGAAGCTAAATGTGGGACCATCTGCACTAAACCAAAATAACACATATCACTCACTTTGCACCATTTTGCATTTGTTGTGGTTGGCATATTTTTGAATTTGTTCTATTGTGTTAATTCGTAGCATCACTTTCATTTTTGACACAATGCTTCCACCATTGAAGAACAAAACCCCTTTAGGAAGTTCCATAGACTACAAGGCCTTTCCTCTCTCTTGAGGGGTGTGTTAGTTCCCATAGGTGAACTAGTTTCAAACAGAACACTCCCAGGCATGGGAGGCTCAAATTTTAATGATATTAGACATGTATCATTAATGAGAATTTAATTTGACTCATTATATGAATGTTGTAGCTATTTAAGCGGTTCATGAACAAAATTGTAGGTGTAAAGATGGATGGTAGAGGAATTCCATGAAATGTGGCAAACAAATCGGAAAATGGAATGAGGAGGAATGGTGAAAACAAATCTTGAAAATTAGGAAGCACCAATAGGTGAATTTCCTAAAGAAAGACAATTTTTGAACATACTGACATGTATTATATATAATTCAATAATTATTTACATATGAGAGGGTTAACATGAGATATTTATAATTCTTAATCAGTAAAACATTTCATGAGTGCAATACATAAGTACAATCTCCATATGCAAGGAAACAACAAGATATATAAAATATTATGACATAATCAAATGAACTTTGAACTTATGAGATAACAACTACCATTTAATTCTAAATAGAGTATTGATAATCCTTAATTCAGATCAAATAATATTTCACACATTGTATTAATTTTCTCATGGAAGAAACTCTATGCAACCTTTCATTTCATTAATCTCTGACAAGGTCTTTACAAAGAAAAATTGTGCACCCGACTCAACATATTTAGAAAGAACACTTCTATTTCTAAAATTGTCAACGTTTAGCTCTTGGCTCATTTTACATTATATAGGCCTCAGGGGTGACTAAAATCAGTTTGTTTTTTATTTGACTCAAACAAAAAAGTAATAGTTTTTCACTATTTACCTTTTTAAATTGAAATATTACTTTTTTACAATAAACTGTGTTTCCATTTTTTTCTACCCTCACCTATTTTCTTTCCCTGAATTGGTGATTGTTTCCTATGCATGTTTTGTTGAGGTAGCACTGGTGAGAAGCCTGTAGGTATGCCAATATTGCTCATTCTTTGGAACAATTTTATGTATGATAGGATTCTAGGATGCAATGGACTTCCAAGTTCCATGAATGACTGTGGATAAGCTTTTCTAGTGTCTTTTTGTGTCACAGGAGACGTTTGTTGAACATTTTGTTATTGAGATGATAAACCATATGTTTTTTGCGCAGACTGTGGTTGTTTAGAATATTATTCAAGGGATTGTTGTGTATACTGTAGTTGAGGATGTAGATCTATCTTATGATATCTTCTAACCATGTTCCAATCCTTTCCCTTTGTGATGCTATGGTTTCTTATATTTTATAGATCCAATTTGGCTTCAAAATGTCTTTCCTATGTCAAAGGTACCATTTATGTTAATTTTTTTTTGAGTATTATACAAATCTAAAAAGTAGGATTCAGTATTTCGACATCTTGGTATCCACTTATTACTCCTTCTATCACTTCTTCATGTTATCCATTTCTCTTTTTCCTTAACCTATTTTGGTATTCATCTTTTGAATAGATCTCTGTGTTCCTTCCCATAATAAAGGTATTCCCAAATTGGTTAGTCCATAGAAAAAGGTTTTGAAGGATGCAATTCCATTTACTATATTGTTTTGCACCACGCTGTATAAATATGATTCAAAATCATTTTCTTGGCAATTTTGATTACCTGATTTATGTTGGTTAATTGTGGATCTCTGAACTCTTTGTTTCTCCTGCTATTTAGATAATGACCAATTGTTTCTCTAGCCTAGTTGGGCTTGTCTCCCAATGTAATTGCCACTCAATGATTCATATCTATCATTGTTGATTTATATGTCTCCATTTCAATAGTCATCCGCTGTAGAAAGTCCCATTTCTCATTGAATAACTGATCTATTATGTACCATAATTCCTGAATTGTTCTTCTTAATGGATCCTCTCCTTGTTCATCCATCTCTAATGATGTCACCTGATTCCTTAATTTTCAAGTCATTTACTTTTCTTTTAACATCAGAGACATCATCATCTCCCTTGCTGACATCATTTTCCAGTTCTACAATCCTATCATTTTTTCGAGTGATGTCATCTTCCAGGCCTTTGATATTATTCTATACATATTCCTCAGTTTTTGTTGGTTCAATTGGAGTTTCATCCTCTTCCATGGAATCTAGATCTACTACTTGCTTGACATGCGACTAATTTGCAAGTGCTTGGTCCATTTGTTCTACCCATGTTTGAATTTGGGCTTGTCCTGTCACCTATGATGCAATTGTTGATAAATGGGGTAGTCTATGAACTAACAACACTATGAATTTTTAGAGTTGCTAATTCTACTGACAACTCACTGACTTTTTTTCCCTTCTCTTCTACCAAGACTTTGTATTTCACTATGGTGTCTAACAAATCCTCCTTTTCCTTTCAAACTGTTGGATCTTGACTGTTTGATCTAGGTGCACATTAGGTATCTTGAGATTCTTCTTAATATTTTCTATCGCATTATGTTGGTTGCAATCAAAGATTTAAATTGTAACCCATCACATGGATTGGAACTCAAGGAAAATATTTTCTCTTCTAACTCCTTTATTATAACTTTCTTAGATCTAGTTTTCAATTTTTATGCCTTCACTAGGTTCCCTACCTTGTTTAGTGCTTCTTTCGGCCTTCTTTATATTTTGGTAGCTTTTACTACCTCATCACATATCATGTCATTGGATTTCTTGAAGAAGTCCACTTTATCTAAGATGCCAAACCGACTCAAGTTTATAATGTTCTCTTCATCTCTATAATCACTCAAACTGGTTGGTATCGACACCATGGGGCCAATTATTTCATACTTAAACTTTTATCAATACTATCTACCACTAATAAAAACCTGAGAAGGCATAACTTGTTTCGTGTCATTATTTATGGATTGCACATTGTCCTTTCTTATATTCTTGTAGATGGACTGTAAATATGTTTGGATTACGAAATGTACCATTTGAGTGAGTCATTTTATTTCTATGGCATAAATATAGTTGGTGTTTTTCCTAGTACTACTTTTTTTCCCAATTCAATGACTTCCTTAGGCAATTTTGCTTCAATATCCCTCTCTACAAAATTCTGGGAGGTCTTGTGACTCTGGTCTTTCTCTATGAAGATAAGGAGTCTATTCTTCCCGATCTATTTCCATATCTTCATATCCTCTTTTACACCCTATTCTCTTCTCATGTTTATTGGGATATGCTAGGGTTTTCATGATCTTTTCAACTTCCTCCTGGATTTTTTAGTTGGCAATAATTTCCAATTCTGGTCTGAGAGTGTAGTCATCAGATAAATTACTACTATAAAATGTCTACTTTGATATTACCTTGTGTGGATAATTTTCTGCTGGTTTGGAATTTCCCAAATTCAAATGTTCCAGAAAACCCTCCATGTATTGAAGAGCACTCAAGGATTTGACTTGGAACAGGACAATATATTTTGGAATTTGGAAATATCTATGTTGTTAAAAACCTATGAAATGTAACTCATCTAACATGAACCAATGCTGGACATATTCCATTGAAAATACTCTAACAATCAGAAAATTAGGCAATTTGTATGGTTTCCCTTCAAACCCATACACTCTGATAACTATGTGGTTTTTAAACAAAAACCAGTCCCCCACTCTTGTTTCTGGGGTGAATTGTAACTACTCTATGCCTTCCTTAGGCATTCTTGGTAGGTGATCTGCATGGATAATGGTCTAGGACACCCTCATTACTATGTTTGTAAACTTCGTGGAATTAGAGTTGTTTGCTTGCCTTATAAACAAGGGGTTTCACTCATAGACTGGAAGCTCTCTTCCTATTTTATCAGTCATTTTAATCCTATATTTTCAAAGTGATTGAAGTTCCGGTACAAGAGCAAGAATAATAGGGAAGGTGGGTATCTAAAGATTTCTAAAGAAGGGAACTATACTAACTGTTGGTAAATGGCTTGGGTTATAATGCCACAAATATCCCACATAGGGATTTCCTTAGCTACATGGTGCATATATGTTAAGAAACCTAGTAGAGTTCCATCGAATTCTTCACCATTCTTCTTACCCAGGATGGTGCATAGGATTGATATGGATTTTCTAGATTTGGGTTTGAAGAAAACAATTTTAAAAGGGGTATTTGAGTGTTGTTTTATCATCCTAGGATCCATTTGTTGGGTTAGGAATAGGGTTTTATCATTAGGGCTCGTGTTTTTGTAATTAAGTGCCATTATTCTTTCTTCTACTGGTTGTAGGCCTTCTCCCTCAGGGATACACAACATCTTCCTAATACTATCATCCTTTATTTGTCAAACAATCCTAAAATTGCCTGAGGACTTGATCAGGTTTAGTCTTGGGGAGTAGAAGGATGAACACCAACTAGTGAATTCTAGAAATAAACAACTTGAAGGCACATAGCTCGGGCTAACCCTAAATTCCATAGTTTGTCGGGGTCTTGGTTTTGAAAATCTAGGATTTGGGCTTCATTGAGGGTTAAAATTAGATAAGAATGGGTTACCTATTTGTATTTAATGTATGCTTGGTGGTTGTATATGAATTCATTACTAGAGGATTTGGGTTTAGGTTTGACTCAGTGGCATATTGGGACATCTTGATTATGGGATTTACTGGTTTAGGGAGCAAAATGTTTGGACTGCAGGATAGGGTAAAATTTAGG
The DNA here is from genome assembly GCA_001517045.1 of Pseudotsuga menziesii. Taxonomy (NCBI): domain Eukaryota; kingdom Viridiplantae; phylum Streptophyta; class Pinopsida; order Pinales; family Pinaceae; genus Pseudotsuga; species Pseudotsuga menziesii. Next base: position 1,404,191 of record LPNX010160114.1, read on the forward strand.
TTTACACAATAAATAGAAAAAATAGCTGAGTAAATGGATAAATTACCCAATTTGTAGGAATGGGGTCTAATTGGGTGCTCGATTTCGTGACTGGACCAGATGGGGATTACACACGCATAAGAGTTTGATCGATTAGAGTTGTGGATGGATTGGACAACAATGATTCAAACAAACAAGTAAAAATATTTTTAATTGATTTGTAATTCAAAATTTGATAAATGATGGGATATTAATGTCTAAGGGGAGATGACGTGGATTTTGACACTAGGACCATTGATAGACTGACGTGACCAAACGAGATGATGTGTAGGATGACACTAGTACCACATAAATTTTTTTATGACAGGAAACCACCCTAGTTTCCTAAGGTTGTAACACTCACTTACTAATCGGTTTAAAAAAAGGTCCTCAAGGAGGCATGGCCAGTAATAATTAACCACATTTCCTAGGTGGTTTATCACATAACATGCCCTTGAGCCCCTCTAAATTACTAGCATGTTGTCTATGCACAATGCACCCCAATCGTCAGATATTATCTGACCATCCAAAAACTAATCACCACTTTTCTTTATTAAATATCTTGTCATTTCACCTTGTTTCCTTTAATCTTGGCCATTGATTTGATACTTTGACTTTTTAGATCTACTCAATCTTCTTTCATTGTATAGGGCATGTATCTTTTCCTATAATTACTCTTCTTAGTTGTCTGATCTAATTAAGATCGATGGTGGGTCCCCTACTTCAACTTAACTCATGTATTCTTTATCTAGTCACCTATTATGGCCTATCCACTCAACTATTTTGTGGTTCATCACCTCTGGGTTGATCCCTGGGCCATATAGTAGGGATTTTGAGGGCTCGAGACATATAGAAAATTATTCATAATGTTAAATGGAAGACCACATGAATTAGAATGATTACATTATTAAAGAGTGAAAATCTCCTATGTTATTTCAAGGAATCTTTGTAGTAATGACAAACACACAATATAAAACTCAATGCTCTTTGAAATTTCATACTAATTTATTTATAGACATAATAATATCACCTAACTCAAACACACTAGTGAACCATATATTAATGGCATGACCACATTACAAAATTAATAACAAAAAATTGCATCTACCCATTACTGTACCAAGCACCCTTATTAAATGTGATTGAAATTCATTACATGACTAATAACCAACCACACATTTGTTAACATCTTGAACATTATTCACACAATTACCCACAAAATAATGAACATGGAGATCAACATAGCGTACTCCACCATGCCAAATTAATTTCCATCGAAGTTTGGCATGGATAATGAACAATTGCACATTATTAACCTAGAGAATATGTCATCATGAAAAAATGGTGACTTTAGAATGCATTACTTATGGTCTACATGGCACTTGAAGAATATAAAGTTAGTCCAAAAAATTTGGGCAATCAAAGCAAGTCTAACTATTTTTTATTATTTTGTTTTTATAATTAATATGAATGAGTGTTATTTGGGGCTTAAGTGTGAGTCATTTTTTAGTCTAAAGACATTAAAGAAATTAAATTGGTGTAAAGGATTAGAATCTCAACAAAATATGAGCCTTGCGATCATGGGAAAAATGTGAACACTGCAATTTTGGGAAAAATTGGGGAAAATTTGAAGGGATGGACATTTTGAATTTTGAGGCAAAGGAATTTGTGGGGTTACATGTAATTAACTTATTTCTGTCAAAATTGACATGGTAGGAAATATTGATATGGTCGGAAAGTTCTTAAGAGTATGAATTGTTTGGGTTTTTAATAAAAAAATAACACACATTTATTTTAACTAAATAAAAATAAAAAAAATGTATTGAAAAACTTAAATATAAAACTAAAAAAATTAAACCTTTTAATGATATTTATATTTTTAAAAGGTATTGAAAAAATATTAATAAAAAAATTCAATTCATGAAACATTTAAATGCTATGAGATTTATATTGCAAGATATCAAGAGATGTTCAATTCAATGTCAACATGCAAAGGACATGATGGCCAAAGAAATCACTAGATGACATCCAACTGTATGTCACCTCGGCGGCCTTTAGAGGCAACGAGGAACTGCTTAGGACAACACTCTGATAATTTTTGTTTCTCTGATACCATTATGTCGCGTCCCATCCATCAATCTAGCCAGTGGGGGAAAGACATGAACAATCTAGGGGATCCTATACTTCACCCCCTACCCAATACTAGACTTCACCATTGATGATATGCCTTTTTTAGAAACATAAACTTTGAATGTGCCGTTATTCATGATTGTATTCTATTTCATCCCTTGAAATGGGTGATAAATTGATCTTTGTTTCATATTCTACAAATTATCCATTGGTTGCAATATCTTTTATCCTTACAACAATTTTATTGTTCTCCTCTCCTTCAAAGTATTCTTCAAACAATCCATAGTCTCACCATTTCCCTCTTCTTCACTTGCAATAACAATACCATTCCTTCTTTATTTCTATGTACCTACAAATTCACGGCCATTAGACATATTAATTGAATTAAATTATCTCTTGGGAATGTAATATAGGGACTCCCCTCCTCATATGCTCAAAAAATTACTTTAGTGTCACCATTCTTCTTGTTCTTTAGAAAGAATTTAAAGTCTCTTTTTTCTTCCTTTTCACTCAAATACACCACTTGGAGATCTTGTTTCACCTCCTCTATGTAGAATATTTCTTCAACCTGCTCTGAGGTATCTATTCTCCCTCAGAATTTTCCATAATGTTGACATGGGCTCGTTTTTCTCAACATGTTTGTTGTTCTCCTTTGAAGTCTTCAAGGCTTTTCCCTTGCCAAGGGTTTCCTCATCAGCCAAATTATTTGGCCCTTTCTTTCTACCAGCTCCTTGGACTACCTCCAAGGTTCTAAATTTTCATCTAACCTTCTTAACTCCACTAATATTTCTCCCTCATGACTTTATTCTACTATTTCTCCCAATCTTCCACTTATTTATTTTGTCATCTTTACACTTGTAATGTGCATCCTTCTTCGTTGAATTCATCACTTTACCCAAACCGATGGTTGGAGTTATGCTTAATTTCTACTATGTTTTATTTGGCCAAACATGTTATAATATCTAAACCCCATCTTTATTTTCATATATGAAATAATCAAAAGTAGTTCTAAAATTTCACATCTTCATGGGTGGATCTTAAAGTGTTAAAATTTTACCTATTTTGGATGAATTTCGTGTTTCAAATATGGAAATTGTTAAGGATAAATTGTGAATCATAGCATATTTGATTGGCATCCTGAAATGCTCTTTAAAATCTGATTTTTAGATGTTGTTTTATGTGACAAAAATATGAAAATTTCAGTGGTTGAGCAAAAAATTCTAGAATTGTTCTAATCATTACCCCTCAAATAAACCTTTCAAAAGGGCTCTTATTCATTAGACACCTATTGTGGAAAATGGAGAGGTCATAACTTTACTTGATATCAAAAAAATCGTTTATGATGTTATAGATAGAATGTAAAAGGTGGCAGAAAAAGGGTAATTCCCTTTTCCATTGTGGATGTTGTGAAAGTAAATATTTATACTGATCATAAATTAAGAGTTCAGTCATGCGCTTTGTGTAATTTTGTCATAATATGATTTTATGTAATAAATTAATGATCAAGGATGTAACTCATGCTTTAGCTTAACTTATGTCATTAATTAAAAGTTATGAATTGGGCATTGTGTAACTTACATAATGCATGTTTCTAGTTAACCCATGTATTATGACATTACAACTTTGAATAAATTCATCCAAGTTACAAGTACCATGTCTCTCTTTTCTCCATTTATTTTTTGCTATTGTAATTGTGTTCAACTTTGATAAAGATCCAAGAAATTTCAACTGATGTTGTTGATTCTAAGCTAAATTTAATCTTTAGTATACATATCTCAACCCATGGATGGATTTGTATCATTGCTCTATTATTTTTGGGATGGATGCATGTATTTATCTACTTCTTGTTTACAAAAAAACCCACTCATTGCCCACAACTTGGATTTTTGGAAAGGATTTAACCATTGATTCACAAGGATATAACTATGGATAAAGAACATGGATGCCAAGGGGCTTAGTTATATTTTATCATAAGGGGTTTTAAGCATTTCAAAGAGGGAATATATTTGTAGAGCTTGTGACAGGAAGGATAAAATGGGCCCTTATGTGAATTTTGAATGAAAGGATTGAAAGTGAAAAATTTCAATTAGTGGATATTTTCTAGGGACAACAAACCCTAGACTTCCACTTCACCATCCACCAATGGAATCCTTCCTCCTTGGTATTCCAATGTATGCACACTTATTCTAAGTGTTTCTTCACCTCTTCCTTAGCTGCAACTTTGATGGTTTCTATAACCAAGGATGCATACTTCATTTTTGCCAAAACAATTTCTAACACTTCATCGGCTACTTCATCCAACTTTCCAACTACAATGGGATTATATCCTATACGTGTAGCATTACGCATGCTTCCTATATTTTCAATAAAAGTATGACAATGTGCATTCGAGGAAATACTAGTTACCATAAATTCATCTTCTAGTGGTGATTATTTAGTCACTTCACCATATTTCAACTCAATATTTATGGTCAAAGTAGATGGAACATGAAAGCAATATATAAATTCCATTGAAACCTTTTCCACTAATACCTCCTCCACTACCTTGTTTGGCTACAAATTCAAGGATTTTTTCATGCATACAATTGAAAACTTATTCTCCATCCCTTCCTCCATTTTAGGAACGCTTGTATTGAATATCAAAAATTCTTGTAGGTTAACTGCAATCTCTTCTTTTTGCACACACATGTTGCTACACTTTTGTCAACATAATTATCATCGCCTTATTTTGACATGCATTGAATGACATGCTCTTTAATTACCTCTACATCAACACAAGGGTATTATTATATTACAATTGTTGTTAAAAACAATGTAATTTTATCGTTTTTCCCTTTCTTCTTTTCCCATATTGATTAGTAGTCTTGGCACTCCATATTTTTTCCTTTCCTTATGTTATCTCACAACTCGAGTGTTTCTATTTATCCCTAATTTTTTAGATGAACTAATGTTTCCTTCTGTACCCTCTTCTTTCTCTTCTACATCTTTGATTATTGTTCTATTTGCAACTCCTATGCTTTGTTTCTCTCTCATTTCTTGCCAACTAATATAATGCAAAAATAATCATATCCATGTCCACCATCCCTATGTGGCCTTTTCTCATTCTCATGACTGTTTTGGATATATGTGTCTTTTCCTTCACAATGAAATTTAAAATGGTGACATCTTTGTGTTTTTGCTATGTTTCCATAACTTCAAGTTCTACTTCTTTTTCAATTCCTTTATCTTTTTCTGCAACATTCTCTATTGTTGCAAGATTATCATCTTCTTCAACTACAACATTCTCCAATGTTGTAGGGTCTTTAACCATTTTTGATATGACTTTTTTAGAAACATCAACTTTGAATGTTCCTTTATTCATGACTGTATTCTCTTTCATCCCATGACATGGGTGATAACTCGACCTTTGTTTCATATTGTACAACTTATCCATTGGTTGCAATATCTTTTATCCTTACAACAATTTTATTGTTCTCCTCTCCTTCAAAGTATTCTTCAAGCACTCCATAGTCTCACCATTTCCCTCTTCTTCACTTGCAATAACAAGAACATTTCTTATTTATTTCTACGTACCTACAAATTCACAACCATTAGACATATTAATTGAATTAACTACTCCCATGGGCGTGCCATCTAGGGAGTCACCTCCTCATATGCACAAAAAAAGACTTTAATGTCACCATTCTCCTTGTTCTTTAGAAAGTATTTAAAGTCTCTTTGTTCTTCATTTTCACTCATATCCACCACTTGGAGGTATTATTTCACCTCCTCTATATAGAATGTTTCTTTAACCTACTATGAGGTATCTATTCTCACTAGAATTTTCTCTAATGTTGTCATGGCCCTATCTTTCTGAGCATGTTTGTTTTTCTCCTTTGAATTCTTCCAAGTTTTTCCCATGCCAAGGGTTTTCTCATCAGCCAAATTATTTGGCCCTTTCTTTCTACCATCTCCTTGGACTACCTCCAAGGTTCTAAATTGGCCATCAACCTTCTTAACTCCTCTAAGGTCTCTTCCTCATGAAATTATTCTACTATTTCTCCCAATCTTCCACTTCTTTATCTATGTCTTCTTTACAATTGTAATGGGTATCCTTCTCCCTTGAATTCATCACTCTCCCCAAGCCGATGGTTGTATTTATCCTTAGTTTCTACAACGTTTTATTTAGCCAAACCTATTATAATATCTAAACCCCATCTCTATTTTCACATATGAAATAATCAAAAGTAGTTCTTAAATTCTAGATCTTAATGGGTGGATCTTAAAGTTGGAAAATTTTACCTATTTTGGATGAATTTTGTGTTTCAAATCTCGAAATTGCTACGAATAAATTGTGAATCATAACATATTTGATTAGAATCCTGTAATGCTCTTTAAAGTCTGATTTTTAGATGTTGCTTTATGTGACAAAAATATGGAAATTTCAATGGTTGAGTAACAAATTCTAGAATTGGTCTAATCATTACCCCTCAAATAAACCTTTTCAAAAGGGCTTTTGTTCATTAGACACCTATTGTGGATAACGAAGAGGTCATAAATTTACTTTATATCAAAAAAATCCTTTATGATGCTATAGCTAGAAAGTAAAAGGAGGCCCAAATAGGGTAATTCCATTTTCCATTGTGGCTGTTGTGAAAGTAACTATTTATAAAGATCATAAATTAAGAGTTTAGTCGTGTGCTTTGTGTAATTTTGTCATAATACCATTTTATGGAATAAATTAATGATCAAGGATGTAATTCATGCTTTAGCTTAAGTTATGTCATTAATTAAAAGTTATGAATTGGGCATTGTGTAACTTACATAATGCATGTTTATAGTTCACCCATGTATTATGACATTACAACTTTGAATAAATTCATCCAAGTTACAAGTACTATGTCTCTCTCTTTTGTCCATTTATTATTTTTTATTGTACTTGTGTTAATCTTTGAAAAAGATGTTGAGGATTCCAAGATAAATTTTATCTTTAGTATACATATCTCAACCCATGGATGGATTTGGATCATTGTTTTAGTTTTCTTGGGATGGTTACATTTATTGATCTACTTCTTCTCTACAAAAAACCCCACTCAATGCGTACAACTTGGATTTTCGGAAAGGATTTAACCATTGATTCACACAGATATAACTATGGATATAGTACATGAAGGCCAATAGGCTTAGTTCTATTTTATCCCAAGGGGTTTCAAGAATTTCAAAGAGGGATTCAATTTGTAGAGCGTGTGACCTTAGGGAGAAAATGGGTACTTATGTGAATTCTGAATCAAAGGATAGAAAGTGAAAATGTTCAAGTAGTGGATTTTTTCAAGGGAACAACAAACCATAGACTTCCACTTCGCCATCCATCAATGGCATCCTCCCCCCTTGGTATTCCAATGTATACACACTTGTTATGTGTGTCTCTTCTCATGTTACTTAGCTCCAAATTTCATGGTTTCTATAACCAACGATGCATACTTCATCTTTGATACAATTCCAAAGTTATTCTCCATCACTTCCTCCATTTTAGGAGCCCATGTATTGAATATCGAAACTTCTTGCAGTTTAACTACAATCTCTTATTTTTTTACAAAGGTGTTGCTACGCTTTCGTCCACATCATCACCATCACCTTATTTCGACATGCATTGATTGTCATGCTTTTTTAAAGCTCATCATCAACCAAAGGGGTTATTTTATACTAATATTGTTTTTAAAAACAATGTGCTTTCATCATTTTTTCCATTCTTATTTTACTATATTGATTAGTAGTCTTGGAAATCCATCTTTGTTCCTTTCCTTATGTTCACTTGCAACCTCGATCCTACTATTTATCCCCCCTACATTGTTAGATGAAATAAAGTTTCATTATGTACCATCTTCTTTCTCTTATACATCTTTGATTAATGTTCCATTTGCAATTCCTAGGATTTTCTTCTCTCCCATTTCTCTCCAACTAAGATTATGGAAAAATCATCATATCCATGTCCACCATCCCTATGGGAATTTTTTTTCATTATCGTGCTTGTGTTGGATCTAGGTGTCTTTTCCTTCACATTGAAAATTTAAAATGGTGACATTTTTGTGTTTGTCCTTTGTTTCCATAAACTCAAGTTCTATTTCTTATTCAATTCCTTTATCTTACTTTGCAACATTGTCTATTGTTTAAATATTATCATTTTCTTCTACTACAACATTCTCCAATGTTGTAGCGTCTGTAACCATTGATGCGATTCCTTTCTCAGCAACATCAACTTTGAATTCGCCTTTATTCATGGTTGTATACTTTCATCCCTTAACATGGGTGATAACTTGACCTTTGTTTCATATTTTAAAACTTGTCCATTGGTTGCAATCTCTTTTATACTTACAACAATTTTATTGTTCTCCTCTACTTCAAAGTTTTCTTCAAACATTGCATAGTCTCACCATTTACCTCTTCTTCACTTGCAATAACAATATCATTTCTTCTTTCTTTCTATGCACCAGAAACATTCATGACCATTAGACAAAGTAATTGAATTAAATTCTCTCATGGGCATGTCATATCATATAAGGATTCCCCTCCTCATATGCATAAAAAATTACTTTAGTGTCACCATTCTCCTTGTGCTTTGGAATATATTGAAAGTCTCGTTGTTCTTTGTTTTATCTCATATCCACCACTAGGAGATCATTATTCACCTCCTCTATATAGAAGGTTTCTTCAACCTACTCCAAGTTATCCATTCTCACTAGAATTTTCTCTAATGTTTTCATGGCCTCATATTTATCAACATGTTTGGTGTTCTCCTTCAAAGTCTTCAAAGTTTTTCCCTTGCTAATGGTTTTCTCATCAGCCAAAGTATTTGGCCATTTGTTTCTACCAACTCCTTGGACTACCTCGAAGGTTCTAAATTGGCCATTAACCTTATTAACTCTTCTAAGGTATCTTACTCATGACATGATTTCTCCCAATCTTCCACTTCTTTATCTATGTCATCTTTACACTTGTAATGTGAATCATTCTCCCTTGAATTCATCACTCTACCCAAGTGGATGGTTGGATATATCCCTAATTTCTACTATGTTTTATTTATTGAAACCTATCACAATATCTCTCCCTAGCTATCACATTATTGGAAATATTATCCTCGATCTTTCCTTTGTCACTATACCCATAACTTCATTTTTTGGGGCTTCCTTCAATGGTTTGTAGACTTTAAATATTCCCCCCAATATTCAAAACCCTAGTGGGTTATCTTCTGTATAATTAAATGAAGGATTAAATAGGCATTTGATAAAAAACATGTAGATTCCATATCTTCCCACCACTTCTTTTAGTACAACTAATTGTATGCAATTTCAACTTTTTAATAACATCCATTGAATTGTTTGTTGGAGTTGTTTGTTTCCCTTCCTCTGCAACTCTACCCATCAAAGAATGTAGGACTGTTTTAAAAAATAATGTCTAACTAGACATTCTTCTCTTTACTAGATTTTCAATTTATAGGAAGAATGTTCCTTCTCTGATACCAATTAATGTAGAGGTGAAATCTAATTCACACATTTTCCTACTATAACTCCATAAATCATAACACAACTCCAATTGGAAGCTCAATGACAAGCTCACACATTCACAAACACAGAAAGAAAACAACACATTTCCCATTTTAGTAATTATACTAGAAATGGAATGTAACCTTCAAGGGATCTTGCTAATAAACAACTAAAATTTAAAACACAACATACTAATTAAATCAATAGATCCAACTCCTTTATGATAGGTTAGGAATAAGGTTAGGCACATACAATAGCAGCCAATACGACTCAGTGACCAAGTGTGAAAACCTTAGCAATGATACTCAACCCCAAACACAGTTAGGCACCAGTAAGATCAAAACCATCTCAAGACAATTAACACAAATCAAGTCAGAGTCCTAATAACCCACAAGAATCCGAATTCTATCCAAACACCTCATAGAGACCATAGCTCAAGTTTCATGAGAACACACAAGGTCACATCTCAACAGGAGGCATCCAAAAGTCATAGATCAGGTTTGAACAACTCCAAGGCCCAAGGGTCACGACCCACTCTAATAAACAACAGAAGGGTTGCATCCTAAGTATGGGTATCCATCAGTGATCACGACCTATCCAAGTGGGCTAAAAAATGCATCAATAGTCATGGCATTCTAGAGAAAACATCAACACTCCATAGTTCGGTTAAGGTAAGGTCAAATAGTCATGACCTACCCAAGAAGGGATTTACCTAGTCACGAACCAAGTCAAGAAGGGTTCCACATAGTCATGGCCCAGCTAGTAACTCAATCACAATTCAGATATGAGGGGTTTAGATCAGGAACAACCCATCCCTAAGGGTATTTTATTAGTCACAACCCTTATCATAAAGGTGTCTATTATTCATAACCTCCCCAAGAAGGGTTTCTATCAGAATTAGAATCCTACAAAAGATTATTCCCATCTCAAGGAATATCAACACATGCCAACAAAACCCTTAACATGTTGAGAATATTGACACGACTGATTCACAACAACAACAACAACTTAAACATGAAGACATAAACTCTAGCAGGTTGAGAGGAGAGGTGGAAACAACTTAGAGATAGAAAAAAAACTCTAAACATCAACCCAATTAGCAACAACAAACCCTAGATAGGTGACATATCATATCTTCAAATTTATTTGGCCAACACACTGTCTAAAATAAAATTCAAGACTTGAATTTATAATCTTAACAATCCTTCTAGAAGGGTTAATCCACTAACCCCAATCTTTTAGGGTTGTTACCAATTATAACATAAAATAATGTTAGGATGAACTAGGATAGGGTACTAACAGTCAAGTGGTCATATAAAATGAAAACAATAAGGTTAGGTCAACATACCAAAGGTGGTCATGGTACCACATACAACAAGGGTGTTAGGACCAAAAGGAAAATAAGTCAACTAAGCGTCACAACAAGGTGGTAAGATGGAAATTCCCGTAACCATAAGACCAAGGTGTACTATAAATGTGGGGAAACAACCCCTTTTACCCATAGGACCAACAAGACCAGGGACATTAATCTTTTCTCTCTCAAGGTATATCGTCATGTGTGTTCCATATTATTTTTATCATCACCGTATAAGGAGAAGTCATGACAACATGTATAGTGACTTCTCAAATACACATTATAGGAGGTATGTATAGTGAAAGGGTGTTTTTTGATATATTTCTATCTCATAAATTTCAGCCATGAACTTGTACCTATGCACTATCTTTAACATGTATTGGCACTTGCTTGTCTACATCCCTATTGGAATTCATAAGATGAAAATAAGGCTCTTGATCTAGTTTATATCTAGTGGGATGTAGGAAAATGATGCCATTCCCTTAGTAAGGTGAAAAAGAAAATCCAAACCAAATATGTTTTGAGGACGGAGACTCAAAAATATTTGGATATTTGAAAAATTACCAGAAACCCAGAGCATTTGGAGACCTTGCACAAGTACAAGTTCATGGCTGCAAGTTATGAGATAGAAATATATCAAAAAACACCCTTTCAATGTGCAAACCTCCTATAATGTGTATTTGCTTCAAACTGGGATAAATAAATTCAACAATGTTGTGACCAATTTCACAAAATTTAAGAGAAAGATCCATCGTATCATTATAATGAAAGTACTACAGATTTAAAAGACATTCACCACAATAATATTTCCCAAAATAAGGCTTGATATAATTTATCTCAGAGCTGGAATCTTCACAAATATGATAATCGCTTATAGAGAATATGTGGATCACTAGTTGGTGAAAGAGTGAGCACTTGGTATTGGCTGGTAGCTATAGTATGGGAAGGAAAAACACCCTTTCATTGTTCAAACATCTTATAATGTGTATTTACTTTAGACTGTTTGTTTGGAATAAATAACTTCAACAATGCTTACTGATTTTAGAAACCTCAAGAGCAAGATCCTCCATATATATAATGGAAGTACTATAGATTTAAAATACATTCACCACAATAATATTTGGAAAAATAAGGCCTGATATAATTTATCTCAGAGATGTAATCTTCACAAAAATGATGACCACTTACAAAGAAAACATGGATCATTGGTTGGTGAAAGAGTGAGCATTGGGTATTGGCTGGTAACTATAGTATGGAAAGGAAAAACACCATTTCACTATACAAACCTCCTATAATGTCTATTTGCTTCAAATTGGGATAAAGAACTTCAACAATGTTTGCGAATTTCACAAACCTCAAGAGAAGGATCCACCATATATATAATGAAAGTACTGCAGATTTAAAATGCATTCACCACAATAATATTTGGAAAAATAAGGTCTGATATAATTGATCTCAGAGTTGGAATTTTCACAAAAATGATAACCATTTATAAAGAATACATGGATCACTAGTTGGTGAAAGAGTGAGCACTTGGTATTGGCTGGTAACTATAGTATGGCAAGGAAAGACACCCTTTCACGATACAGACCTCCTAGAATGTGTAATTTCTTTAGACTATTTGTTTGGGATAAATAACTTCAACAATGTTTACCAATGTCACAAACCTTAAGAGAAACATCCCCCATATATATAATGAAAGTAGTGAAGATTTAAAAGACATTCTCCACAATAATATTTGGCAAGATAAAGTCTCATATAATTTCTCTTAGAGATGGGACATTCACAAAAATGATAACCACTTACAAATAATACATGGATCACTAGTTGGTGAAAGATTGAGCTCTTGGTATTGACTAGTAACTATAGTATGGCAAGGAAATACACCAAAGTATTGGATAGTATGGTTAGAAACTATAGTATGGCTAGTAACTATAGTATTGGCTTGTAGCATTGTTAAGAGGAAGTATAATAGTTTATAAATATTCAAGTGTATGTAAGATTGTAGTAGTGCATATTTATTGCACAAGTATACTTGAAATATTTAGAATCACTGGGTTCTAACATCAATTTGATAATTGAGGAGAATGGTTCTCAGCTTAACATTGAAAGTAGCAATGCATCTTTATGCCACGAGTATACTCGCAATATTTAGAATCCTTGGATTGTAACAACATTTTAACAATTGAGGAGACTCATTTGTGGCGTAAAATTGAAATTTAACATGGGATTTAGCTATAGCATGACAACTGCTGACTTAGTTCGGAAGTGCTAGTATACATACTTAAATGCTACGTATATGGATAATTAAATCATGTTGATCATAGAATTCTTCTTAACCTTTGTTTAATTAAAAGTTTGACCACTTGATCTATAATTCTTTAATTGCCAACATATAATATCTTAAAATTAGTTGTTCTTTCACTTAAAACTATAAATTTCATGAAATATTATGTTCCATATTGATGGAAGAAGTATCTGATTTTATATGTGCATGTGATTTCCTAGTGTAACATCCCCATACCACATAATGAGGATTATTAAAAAAGTTCTTCAAGAACACTTGTTCTCCCTTCAAACACAGGCCCATGGATGTTAACACACTCTTCAACATTCATTCTCAGGATTAAGAACCCCTGCACATCATTGTAATAGTTTCTCTACCATTAACAAACCGTTCTGTGCACATAAACCTTCTTCCGCACTGAACCTGTTCTTTCCGCAATTATGCTTCCGCCCTTCTGACCTCGAAAATCAAGAATCGGAAACATAATGTGCGATGAGAAACATTTATCCACTCTTCTTCCTCCTGCCTTCCACACTTCCTCCTTCCACCTTCGAAACTCGAAAATTGAAAACATAACGCTCGACAGAGTCATTTAACCACAGTTCCACCTTCTGCCTTCCACCCTCGAAATTGGGAAGTCAGAAACACAACCTTTCGATGGAATCGTTTAACGACCTTCCATCTTCCACCTTCCACCCTTCCACCTTCGGAACTCAGAATTCAGAAAACTGTTAAATGACAGAATCATTCAACGGCCTTCCTCCTTCCGCCTTTCGCCTTCCACCTTCAGAACTCAGAGGTCAAAAACAAAACCTATCGACGGACTTACTTCGCCACATTCTGCCTTTCTCCTTCTGCCTTTAGAACTTGAAAGTAAAAAAACTATCAAATGATGGAACCTCTATCCTCGTTCCTACCTTCCGTATTGTGCCTTTCTTCCCTCCAGCGTAGAACTCAGAAATCGAAAGACCAATTCTTTACCTTAACCTTTTTTCGATTTTCCACATTCCGCCTTCCGTAGGGGGATTCCAGGGTGCGGAAAACTCACTTTTTACCTTATCTTTTCTCCTGATTTCCACCTTCCACATTTCATCTTCCGTAGGCGGACCCTGGATGTTAGAAATCCCACATTCTTCTTTATCTTTTCTCTTGATTTCCAGCTTCTGCCTTCCATAGTCGAATCTCGGAAGTCGGAAATCCCACATTCTGCTTTATCTTTTCTCTTGATTTCCACCTTCCGTCTTCTACAAGTGGATCCCAGAAGTAGGAAATCCCACATTCTTCTTTATATTTCTTCTGATTTCCACCTTCCACCTTCCTCCTTCTGTAGGTGGATCCAGGAAGTCCGAAATCGCGCATTCTGCTTCGATAAAACTTCTTTCTCTCGCCTCCCGCATTCTGCCTTTCGCCCTGGATCCCGAGGTGCGGAAACACTTAGATCAACTGCAAGCTAAATATTTAACCAAAATTTTCTAGCCTCCAAGGACTTAAGAAAAATGCATTGAACATATAAGAAAAATGCAGAAGTAACTTGGTAGGGAAATATAGAAAAGTAAGCCTCTACTTAGTCATCCTCAAGAATCCAACATGAACATAGTGATTCATAGACAGTTACATGGAATAAACACCCATAACAAAGATACTCATGCAACAGTGAATCCTACTTCATTCATATCGAGTATTTTTCTTTATCAATTCAACATATTAATTCACAATCAACTTCAAGGCATAAACAAGAATACCAAAGAATACTTATCTTGATGATTAAGTTGTCCCGCAACTAGCTAGGTGACTGCAACGTTCCACCCAACGATAGGCCAGTGTGTTCATAAATCTCTCAACACATTGCCACCCCCGTGCTGGGAATGATTTCCACAAGGAACTAGGGAACACCATGCTTACACACAACCAACACACATCAAAACACAGTTAAACCAACCTACAGTTGGGTTTCTCAGACTATCCAAGGAAATAAGCCAAAACTCAACAAGACACAACCAAACCAACTAGCAGTTGGTATTATCAAGCTGCTAAGGAAATGGAAAGGTAGAATTGCTAAGATAGTGAGCTCAACTATAGAGCCATGGGAACCTACATAATATCTGGCTTGGCCTCCTCAATACCTGAACCACCCAACACAAGGAAGTATTCCCTTCACTACTACACAACCCTTCAGGCCATACATGTTATACCCAAATCCTGTCACCACCATTTGATA
This sequence comes from Pseudotsuga menziesii, assembly GCA_001517045.1. Classification (NCBI taxonomy): domain Eukaryota; kingdom Viridiplantae; phylum Streptophyta; class Pinopsida; order Pinales; family Pinaceae; genus Pseudotsuga; species Pseudotsuga menziesii. Next base: position 1,419,718 of record LPNX010160114.1, read on the forward strand.
AGACCTTTGACTTACATTTTTTCCCTTAATCCCAACAATTAGAGTGGAAACCCCATGTTGTTTGTCAATTCTACATGAAAATACTCAGCATCGCGCTTTCCCTGTGAACCATGAGCGATACCTTGCTTGCACCGCCTGCATCATGTTTTCCATAAGTGGTGCCACCGCCTGTGGCCTTTCATCCATAAGCATTTCTCATATAAATCACTCTGTCATAAGAGAAGAAAATCGATACCCTGGGTAAAATGGGAAAAAGAGAAGTTTCTCGAGGCTTCTAGATCATGAGTCTTGTGTCCTCCCTTATCCCTATCATTGTGGGTCAGTTGAGCTCGAGATCCCCCATCATAGGTCTTAGAGGCCACCTCATCCACAAATATCTCAACCATTCCTATCCATTGAGCCTTATAAATACAAGTTCATGTCCATGGTTGAGGGGGAGAACTATAGAGGTATTGTTATGTTGTTGGATTGACCACTTATCCCAAGCCATTGGAGAGCATAGAGAGCAAAGTTGGAGCTTATGGGGATGAATTGTTTGTCTCATGGAGATGCTTGTCGACACTAAGTATTGATTGGTTGTAAACTTCTCCATACATCTTAATGCAAAGCTGATTTTTGTCCCACATTACTGTTGTTTTGATTTCACATGTACATGTTGTTAGATTCCTTAGTCACTAACATGGATAAGTAGATGATTTTTTGGTAGCTTTGATGTGTTTGCATGTTTGATCTGTTTGTAGGTACATAGGTTCACTATCGAAGCAGCATTCCAGGTGTCTACGACATCCAGGGAAGGTCTTCATCCTTTGTCGTTCACTCATTTGTTCTGGATTTGAACCATTCAGACCAAAAAAACAGCTTCCGTCCGCAGAAGGTGAAATATTCTTGGTTACAAATCTAGCGAATCCACTAGGGAATTGATATATATATCAACTGATCTGATATTCCTCAGTTCTTGGACTCTTGTCCGAATCCAAGCTCCATCTCCAACTCTCTTCAGTTAGATCTGCTATCTGACTCAGTGAATTTTGGTTTGAAACTTTCAGATCTATTCAGATCTGAAGTATTTCAACTTTTTATGCTCTTTTTTACTCTCAATCTATCGGTTTTTACCTTGATCTGATATTTTTCTAACTTGATCTGTCATTCTCCTTTGTGTTTTGGATCTATATAGGGAACCGCTCTTATGTTGTTGGTGAGAAGCAGTGCCACCACCTAAACCTTGTTAGCAGCATGCGGTGCCACCGCTTGAGTCCTATTATCTAGAAGTGGTGCTCAGCCAGAACCACTCTGTCAAGACCCCTCCAACGCGGTGCCAGGTAGGGCTTATTCCAAGACCATATTTTTCTCATTTTTTGCAAAAAAATTGAGTTGATTTGCTTTCAGCCTTGCATTGTCAGGATTGTGTGTTAGAATCTGATGCTTATGGTTTGAAATTTTGTGGTAAAAGATCGGTTTGATTAAAGAATCCAAAAGCTAGATTAGGCTTGTTGACTGTCCATTTTCTTTCGTGCTTGTTGGTTGTCTTTGTGAAAGGATTTCTTTTTCGAAAGCTTAGGTGTTAGAGAGCTCTCTTTTATTTCTGTTATATAGACTGAAAGAAAAATGTTTAATTAGCATCTTGATTTCATTTTTTTTTCCCATAGAAGACTTCTTTTTTGCTTGTTTAAAAAAGAATTTTTTTTACTGAGATTAGGTCATTATCATTAGTGAGCATAAGACATTGGATCTCTGATTGGCCTCACAAGCTTTTAGGTTCTCTATGTTCTTTTGTCTCTTTTGCATTTATACTACCTCATCAAAATAAAAAATATTATAGTTTTAAGTTAGATCTGTTTATGCTTTAAGAAAAATCGAAAAATAGAGTGCATATGCATATAGTGTGCTACTTGTTTTTCTTTTAAGAAAAGAGACTTCTCCCCTTTTGATTGCTTTCAGAAAAGAGAAATGAGTTTGGAAATTCCTGATTGTCTTTGATTTTGTGTTCAATATTTTTGTTTGAAAATATTTTTGGTTTTGAAGAAAAAGAAAATACTCTCTTACCCTCCTGTTGGTAGGCATACCAAACGGTAAAGTGAAATATTTCCATATGCATATTGCATGGTTTTACTTTTTCTGACAAAACTCCATGCATTCACCTAACCGTCCACTTTAAAATTAATGGTAGTTATAGGTTAAAATTTACATAGCAATTTGAGTGACAGGTTAGAGACGTGTTCGGGCCTCGTTAAGCATAGGAGTTGTCGTTACTCATCTGCATTACATCCTGGGACTCACGTGGTTCTTCCACGTACCATCGGTATATTGAACGACCTTTCACGTACCCTTGAGGTATATAAAAAGGTACTTCACATACTTGATTGTGTATAGGAAGGCCCCTTGTGTACGGTTATGCGTTAGACAACACTACTACCGATTTGAGCTCCCATGTACCTTGCGTATATCGGGAGACCCCATTAGGATACCTTATCCATCTGAGGAAATCCCTTTGGCCATCTTGCTTGGAGCCATACACCAAAAACAACATTCGGGGAGATTACTACGCACATACCCTTGAGGTATATCACAAGTGGCACCTTCGTGACAATCCTGGTGAGAGAATTGACTATCTGAACCCCTCCTATCATTTTAAGTTTGCTTGTTTGACCTATAGCTTGAGTAGGGAAATTTTTGGTGTGTTTCTAGTTTTTGAGACCCTAGGTTAGATAGGAGCTGTGCAAACTGGATGAACTAAGACATTCCAGAAGAGTATGGGGCTTGCCACCCAATTTTATTCCTGGTTCAGGAGAGAATCCAATGGAAGCTATCAACCAAGGAGCTGCTACCACCTCCCAAGTGGGAGATTATGTGGTTGTAGAAAGTGGAGGACCATATCCTTCACACTCTCCTCCCTTGGTCCAACAACCTTCTTCGGGTAATACTTCATTCCATTCTCCCACAGAAGGTCATGTTGATGATACTACCTATTCGGATTATGGTCCCAATGCTCCATTTTGGGATACCTCTATAGGATAGGCCATTGCCTCATTTGGCACCCATTTAAAATTTTCTGAAGAAGTTTCTCCAGATGAAGAAGAACATAGACAATACCACGTAGCCATTCTCCATGCACAAGAGATTGAAAGGAAAATAGATGACATATTGGGCACACCACCTTCACGTTCCACAGTTGTTCCCATGGGATATCGTTCACTTGCCGATTCTATGAGACCCATTGAACTGATTATAGATCACACAGTAACTCCACACAAACTAGGTCAAACTACCAACCCCACCACCTCCCATATTATGTATGTTCCCAATCCTCCCAGGTCTTCCGCACCTGAGGCTCAACCATTAATTCCTGTTTCGTCATTACCTTCTAATGTTGGGGGGCAACCCCCAGAACGACCTATGTTACCTGGCACCGAAATTGTATCTAGTCAAGGACAGACCTATGGTATAGAGAAATCTACAGTTTATGTCCCTCCCATCCACACTAATGTGGTTAATCCCCAATCTAGTTCAGGTGAGCCCTTTGGGGAACAACTTGTAACCAATCAAACCTCTTGGGGTTATGGTTATACAACAAATCAAATACCTGTAGGAAACATTAATTATCCACCCAATCCTACAGGAATGCCTTATGCTGGAATTCCATATCCTAGTAATACTTTCACGCCATGGGGGCAACCTAACTGGTCCTACATGCCAACTATGGGGGGAATACCCACACATACTGTGGGAGGTGTCAGAGGACCACGTTATGGAGGTCCTCCCCCTGGGGTGCCTAATGGTCCTAAAGGGCCTCGTGGATTTCCTCCTTATGGTCCTAATGGTCTTGGTGATCTTGGGGGGCCTGGTGGCTTTCCCCCTAATGGCCATGGAGGGTTTCATAGCCCTCCTCCTAGTGGTTCTGGAGGCTCTGGAGGTTTACCTCCTAGAGGCCCTAGAGGGTCTGGTGGTCCACATCCTAGTGGTCTCAGTGGTCCTGGTGGTCCCAATGGTCATGGTGGTCCTGGTGGCCATGGTGGTCCTAATGGTCCTGATCCCGAAAATAAACCCCTTGTGGGCGGATTTTTCGGTAGTTCTTCGTCACAACAACCTGTCTATCAGTCTACTTATGGTCCTACTGGTAACTATATGCCATATCAATATTACCAGTATGTGCAACCTAACCGTCAGTTACCTTTCCTAGCAACTTTGGACTTTCATGATTTGTCCAAGTTGATTAATGACCCCATTCAAAATAACCCCTCATGGCCTCCCATTCTAGTAAAGTTACCATTGGACATTCCAAAGTTCGATGGGAAGCAGGGAGACGACATGAAAAACCATGTCATGACATTCCATCTGTGGTGTTCTTCAAACTCCCTCATGGATGATTCAGTTCGATTAAGACCCTTTTAGTGAACTTTGACCGGTATAGCCGCAAAATGGTATATTGAACTTCTGTAACACTAGTTTGTGGATTTTGGCTCATTGGCAACTGTATTTCTTACACACTTTCAGCTTCCTATTCGTTATGAAACAGGTACTGATCTCTTAAATTCTCTGTGACAGAACACATCCACCCACATATCTGATCACATCCATGAGTGGAGAAGGTGGAGAAGACTTATTAAGGCTCCTATTTCGGATCAGTTATTAGCTGATTGGTTTACCAAATCTTTGTTGCCTCCGATTGCTTGAGATGTGGATATGGGCGGTGTCGTTATCGAAGAGTAAGCCATTGGTCGAGCCCAGTATATAGAATTGGTCTATTCCCAGTTTGGCACTTTGTATGACTTGATTCCTCAAGCTCCTCGCCCAAGCACCGATCCTTCAAAGCCACCAACAGAAGTCCCTGTTGATGGGATTGTTGGTTCAATCCAGTCCCCATCAGTAGCAAAACCTACCAAGAAACCCCATACTTCCACCCCTACTCCTTCGACTCCCGAGGTTACCACTGAGGTTAATTCTATTCAGAGTATTCAAACCTCAGTGGCAATAATAAAAAGAAAGGTAAAACTAAAAATAAAAAACCTGGAAACCAACAAGAGAACCCAAAACCAACCAACAATGACAACGATCAAGGGAAAAGAAAAGAAAAATATCCATGTCTGCTATGTAGAGGCGACCATTTCACAAAAGAGTGTCTCCGCCGAGATGAAATCACCCAATTTTTGAAAACAAATCCTGCACCCACAGTCCTCACGGATCCTTTTCCCTCTCAACAACAATTGATAGACCACATGTCTAATCAAGGAAACTCTAGCTCATCAGAGGAAATTTGTATGATTTCCTCGGATACCATTAGTCTGCAAAGTTGAAGTCAGAATTATGACAAACCCACAGACAAGAAAAAAGACCATTCTTCTTCAGGGAAAGCTCCCCCAACCATCGAGAAACCCATTCTTGATATGATTTTGTGTCCACCCAAGAGTACTCTTAGGAAGGATGTTTTTAACCCTAATGCTTGAGATGCTCAATTTTATAGTGTAGTTGAAGACCTTGCTCAGGAACCATGTGCAATGTCTACCTTGGAAATGCTCCAAAGTTTTCCTGCACAATGCAAAAACCCATTAACTCCATCAGTCGCTTTAACCCGGACATTTCTAATTTGATTCATTTCAATGTAAAGAATTATAAGTCTAGACTACCTCAAAAACTTGCTTTCCAAATCATCACGAAAGTAGTAAAAAATAAAGTCTTTAAGAATGTCTTAGACGAAGGAGCTTCAACTTCGGTTTTGTCCCTATCTTGTTGGAAAGCTATCAGCTCTCCCGAGCTTTTAACATCACCTATGACTTTGAAGGCCTTTGATGAATGAGGATTCCAGCCCCATGGTCTCATATCAGCCCTTGCAGTCGAGCTTGGGGGAAAAACTGTTTCTATTCAGGTAGAAGTAGTGGATGCCCCAGTAGATTACAACCTCCTTCTAGGAAGAAATTGGTTTTACGCCATGACTGTTGTCACCTTGACAGTATTTCGAACAGTCCAATTTCCACATCTAGGGAGAATTGTTACCATTGATCAGCTTGATTTCTCGTACATCAGATGTTATGACCTCTATAGCTAATAACATCCCTATGTTAGGCCAGTCCTCTCCTCATAACCAGTCTATTGGGGTAGGCATGTTGAAGGATTCATCCCTTATGGGGATTTTTCCGTCCACTCCTCATAACACAGATACAGCGACAGTGAATATGATTGCATCATTTGATTGTGAGCCCAATGGATAATAAATTTATGAGTCCACCTCATGGAGTCCACATGAAGAAATGTACAACACCATTCAAACCCTTTCCGATGATCACACTGATGACCTTCATCTGGTGGATTCGGATCCTTACCACCTGCCTTACTGGTTAGAACCATCTCTTCTTGTTCTGGATTATCTCTCTGAGAATTTTCCTTTCAACGATTCCATTATGGAGATTATGAATATGAATGAGTCCATTTTGGAGGATCACCATCACAGATCCCTGTTCCTCCCCAACACCAATTCGGTTAACCATGATTTTGCATCCTTGTTTTCCACTGATATTTCCAAAGAACCTCAAAGTCCTATATTGTTGCAAGACATAGATTCTGAAGGAAACCTTTGCAACATTACTCAGACAAATCTGATTGACATATGATCCAAGCCTGGTACCATTAAGCATGTTCACGTTGGGTAGAACTGCTCGGCAGATGAATCTGAGGCATACAAGGCACTTTTCAAATAATTCCATGATATTTTTTCCTGGTCTTATGAATAAATGCTAGGGATAGACCTGTCCATTGTGGTCCATGAAATTAAAACCTATCGCACGGCTAAACCTGTCAGGCAAAAACTAAGGCAAGTCCATCCACGGAAGGCCGCAGCTATTAAAGTTGAGATCAAGAAACTTCTCAAAGCTGGGTTTATTTATCCCATACCCCTGACGGAATGGGTATCGAACATTATCCCTGTCAATAAAAAACAGGGCACCATTAGAGTCTGTATCGATTTTAGAGACTTGAATAAAGCTTGTCCCAAGGACAACTTTCCTACTCCACATATCGATCAGATTATCAACAACTATGATGGAAGTATCATCTCATTTATGGATTGTTGTTTTGGCTATACTCAGATTGAGATATTACCCACCGACTAGCACAATATGGCATTCATTTGCCCATGGGGAACCTTTTCGTATAGGAAGTTACCTTTTGGCTTGAAAATGCTGGAGCCACTTTCGAGTGTGTGATGTCCTATGTGTTTCACGATATTAAACATATTGTATAATTGTACCTTGATGACCTCCCTGCGCATTCACAACAAAGGGAGGACCACTCCGGTAATCTTAGAGATATTTTTCTGAGATGCCGTCATTATAATATACGGCTCAATCCACATAAATGTGTTTTTCGCGTTGAGACAGGATTTTTGTTAGGTTTTGTGGTCTCTAAGGATGGCATCTGGATAGACCCTTTGAAAATTTCCACCATTTTAGCTCTACCAACCCCAACCAATCTTCTTGAACTCCAAAGTTTGTAGGGGAAGAAAAAATTCCTCCGCCATTTCGTGTTTAATTTTGCAGAGAAAATGCATGGTTATATGCGTCTCCTCAAGAAGGACACTCCATTTTTCTAGGATGACCAAGCCCAATGTGCCTTTGATAATCTCAAACACGCTCTGACTCATTCACCCATGATACACCCCCTGGATTATTCAAAGGACTTTCTCTTGTATATTGCTGCCTCCGCCACTACCATCGCTATGGTTTTGGTGCAGGAAAATCCCAACGGTCAGGAGCACGTGATTTACTATGCTAGTAAGAATCTTATGGATTTTGAACCTGATATTCATGCGTGGAGAAGTTACCATTGGTGTTATGGAGAGAAATTCCTATGGCTTGGGGTACCACAATAGACAGCTTGACTCCAGAAATCAATCCTTCCCAATATGCAAGAGAAATCAAATATCTAACACTAAAGGATCAAAACTCATACCTTATTCCGGACAGTTGAAGTATATCCCCATTGAGCTTTCCAACTCCAGCTTGAATTGATAAATTACTTCCTCAACAATCAGTAAACAAGACAGGCATGCTATATATATTGGTTTTAGATCTACTCTAGCATATACAGTTAACAATGTATAAGCATTTGCAATCATCCATGGATAAAATATTCATTCAAACATACATTATTGGATAGGAAAATATATTTCTATTAATATAAAATCAGAGATTACAATGAATACAACCTCTGTCGGCACGTCTACGAATCGGAGAAACTAAATCCCCCACTTGGGCCTCCACCACCTCAATCCTCCATCTCTTGATAGCAAGCTCATAAGCAAAAGGAAAGCTTGGGAAGAACACCAAAGTGCTTAAAGGGACAAAGGGATGCAGACTCAAGCATAAGTTTCGGTAGCAATGGACTATAGTTTCTTTGCTCTCAATTCTCACATATTCTTTAATGTATATAGCTCTTCAATTGGGCAATGAAGGGTCGAATCCGAGTGATCTCAAGGCATATGGAAAGCCAGAAGACAAGTGAGTCAGATCCATGTCAAGAAAAACTCCAAAATAATTTGGCCTTTTGCACACATCCTGATGTACAAGGTTTTAGGGGTCAAACCCACGTATATACGCGAGAAAGGGTTTAAAATTCACGTATAGCAATTTAAGCATGTTTTTAGGGATGATCTTGGAAACATCAAAGGTATAAAAAAAGGTCCACAGGGTCCAAAGAGTCTGCAGAGGGACAAGGGAAGGCCATACAAGTGTGATTCACCAGGTGTGGTAAAATCAGCTATAACAGATGCCCCCTAATGTGTGAGGTAAGAGGGGTCATACGATGGTCGAAATACATTATAAGTCCATCCCATAAGTGGAGTGATGAAGAACCCAGTGGAAGACCAGCCAACCAATCAGAATAATACAATGATATAACTCTGCATATAACTGCAAATACATATAGTAGTCCCAGATACATAAGAGTACAATGGCCATGAATAGGCATGATACAAAATATGACATGTGTGGTCGTCACCACGTACAATATACATAAATCAGAATATCCATGATGAATATATACAAAGGATCATGATCTCCATGAAATCTGAAGATATATAATATATCAAGATCTCCATAATGGCTGGAAATGTCTGACATATACTGGAATCAATTCACGAGAGCTGAAATCTCATGAACACTGGCATGATCAAGGAGGTAGCATATATGAGATGCCACCAGTATGGAAGGTCTTCTACAAAAACTGCTACGAGTACAAGTCCTACTATGTGAATAGAGGTGTTGAGGTCAAACATAGTAGTCCATCGTCTGATTACTGGTCATTGATGTATATCGTTAACAGACGTGAGATCACCCACTGATAATGATAATGGGAATCAAGGTACTAAAGTGAAAACTAACAAGTGTGAATAAATGTGTTGAGGTCGAACACTTTAGAGAATCCATCGATCAGGGGACATTGATGTATTCCCAAAGAACCGTCGATGGCGAGAGAACCTACCACTGATGACTGCAAGTCTCAAGGCACTCAAAAATGACTCTAGATTCCAATCCCAGAATAAATGATCTGAAGTCGATGGGATGAAATCCGCTGGAAGGAGGGCATTAAGGCATCCCCCATCATCCAACACAAGGTACTCAACAAAGATGTATAATGTGGAAGGACTCGATCATAAGGTGCACGAACCAATAACTATACCAGGAATGGCTGACATGCAAAGTCAAGATAACTGAGGAATGGCCGAATCAGGTTTCAACTTCCTTCGAACAAGAGAATAATGGTGAATGGTGACTAAATGTAGGTAGCATAGACTCGATATACAAAATTGGGACATCTCTGCAACACAGGAGGCATCGACAGAGGCTCCATAGGGACTGGAAGCTTAACCAGTTGGTGGAGATAAACTCAGATAAATGAGTACATCTCCTAAATTCAAACTATAAACCCAACCAACGGATGTGATATATAGTGCTTTTTTCGAAGGCGACACGACTCAACAACTATCAAAGATAACATCTTTCCTTGTCCTTCTTTTTGGTTTTTTATTTTTTTTTGGCCTTTTTCAAATATTTAAAAAGCTTGAAAAAGAATAGAACTACTTTATAGTTACAGACTAGGAGGAGATGAGTGTCATATGGGAAAACAAACTAGTTCCAAGCAGTGGAACATACCTATGCTCAATGCAAGGATACATGTGTAGGATAGCGACACTCGGGGGAAAGTCCCCTCCCAGTAAAATAGGGAATTAAGTTTTGAAGGATATAAAAGATGTCTTTGCATGGCTAGACATGAGACAAGCTCAGGCTATATGGCTGAAACTTCAAAGTCAGGGAAGCCGGCATAAGGCTCAAGAAGGTAGGAAAATTTCATGATAATGCAATTACAACTTGACATAAGGGAGTCTTGAGGGAAATAGGCCAGCAAAAGATCAAGAGGAGTATGAGGCTCTTGAGAAATGTCATGGAAATACTATACAACAGACTCCCATGCCCTAAGGGACAAAATGTTAGCATGGGCACCAAATGCAAATAAGGCACTAACTAGGGTACCCATGTAAGGTTAAGCTCTACCATTCACATCATGCCACTTCTAAAACAACAAGAAGGTTACGTGACATAATAGAATGGGTTTGTACCTAAGGCTATAATGAAATGGTCATAATGCAAAATGCAAATGGGGGTGAACCTAACATATATGCCAATTTAAACATCATACCTATAACGGACATGAATGGGTCAAAGTAATGGTCGAAACAGCACTCAAAATGGTCTCCTACATAAAAAATTAGTCCAAAAACGGTCCAAAAGGATTAGAAACAGTCCAAACTATAGAAAAGGGGGTAAAAATTTTCAAAAATTTGAAAAATTTCTATAAATAGTAAAAAATTCAAAATATTATATAACATTTGAAATTTTTACCCAATTGAGCTTAGAACTTCAACAACGAATTCCAGGAGATCCAGCCGGTGGAATCCACTCCTGTTTTTTCCAAGTACTTACCCATGCCCTGCTCTTTCATTTTCATGCAAATTGTATCAATTTCCATGGTGCATTTAGGATTTTAGGCCAATATAAGATGCGCGTCTGGGCCCACACAGAAATCGAGGATTTTTCTGTGTATAGGGCTGGATATATGCAGAAAAAGACCTCAAAGTCGCGTACATATGTGGTTGTTTAGCAAACAGTCACGTATGCGGCCACGTTCAATGTTTTTCAAGTGTTCTAATGGATCAAACTTAAATTTTATGTTCAGGATGGTCCTAGAATGGAGATAACACGAGCAGGATGATGTAAAAGGGGCACTAATGGCAGATCTAATGGCTCAACAAGATTTGCGGTCATGCGGGCTCTACAAGTTTTGGTGTCTTGGTGGTATACGGGCCAAACCAAGACTACTGTAGATGCTAGTAGACTACTGGGATCCAAACTCAGAGTCATTCTAGATAGACGGGATGTCCCTCACCATAGAAGTGGAGGACATATACTTTATTATTGGACTTTCCCGACGGGGGGAAGTGGTGAACCTATGCTCTCGCGGGCCCAGAGGTGGCCTGAATATAGATGAGTACATAGCAGTGTACTGTTATCTGGACACAGAGAAGGTGGGGAGTCAGATCCCAAATAACTCCATACAGGTGCTAGGCCTAAAGGCCATTCTGTTGACACTAGGTAGGATAGCGGGGCTAGCCTCACTCCACCAGGCCTCACAACCATTGATGTTCTATGCCATGGAGTGCATGAGGTCCACAGTTTATGAAACATGAAACAACATCTCAGCGATTGCAAGATGGGAAGGGTACGAAACTTCGGTTTCAACAGCATACTAAGCACGTTCTTCTTCAAGCGTGTTCCAGGATTGATCCCTCGAGTTGACGTTCCTCTACGAGTTATGAGATCCGGCCCAACGACGTTGGGCAGATGCTATGCGCATACTGGGTGGAGGTAGGGTTTCCAACCCCTATCCAGCTGATTTCTTTCCATGGTGGTGATGACAGATAGTTGCGATCGATGATTACCCCTATGCGGGGATAGATTTTCAGGGAGACCCCGACATGCCGCTACCACCAGGATCGACATACGGTGACATTGGTAACGAATATCGACCCTCTTTTAAAATTTTTGAGTTATTTAATTTTTTTGTGTTTTCTAATTATATGGAATCAAAGGACATGTTTTTGGGTGACAATACATAGTGACATCTACCATATGCATGCAGGTGTAGGGCCACGGCAGCCTGAAGGCTTCCCTCATCATAGACGGAAGGGAAGAAGAGACGACATCACGAGTGTGGATGCGGAGTGGATGCTCCAAAGCATTCATACCAACTTCGTGAGACTGACACACAGGGTACCCATGGTGCAAGTCGAGGACTTGCCTGAGGCCATGCAATGCCAGTGGTGGGTGTACCATGAGCATGGGTGCATCTATTTCAATGTCTAGCTAGAGCCATGGTGACATTCCACGATCACAACCCCCCTCCTCCTCCAGAGGCTTAGATACCTAGGAGTGATACATTTTGTACTACCGTGTATTTATATTTTGGTGGCTCGAGAGCCCCATTTTTGTATTATGACACTATGTATTACCACATTTTGGATGTTTATAAAAAATTTAATGATGATCGATTTATTTATTTACATGTGTAAAAATTTATGTTTGTGATGAGCTTATTGTCTATGAAACAATTGCCAATCTAACAATCTCACACGTAAGAATATTCTTAATAATGTCGGATCCATGACATGGTACAAACCATTAAGTTGTGACACTACTAACTCCGAATCAAGACGTACCTCAAGAGAGAGAACACCATCTGAAATGGCATCTCGTAGAAGCTTGATAACGACACTATATTCAGCAACATTGTTCGAAGAGGGCCGTAAACATACGCCTCCTGAAGACAATACCTGACCCATAGGATTATAAATCACCCAAGCAATAGAGGCTGAGTGTTGAGTGTGACGGCTCACACCATCCGCGAATCCTATGAAGGTGGAAGATTCCATTGACATATGCCAAAAGAAATGGAAAATAATCACAAACCCGATCACCATAAGAAAAGACCTACCTATGCAAAACTGTACAATAATATACAATAGTCAGCCTTGGCTGAAAATATTGCATAGTACTTTTTAATATAGAGCCCATTTCTAGGCTCCACCAAGGCCATTCCCTCATAATCGACTAACTCATAAGTGCCCTTCTCTAATACACGTTTAATGATGTAAGGACCACACCACATGGGGTTAAAAATTTTGGCCCCCAAGGGTTCTTTCGGTTGATCCCACAAAAGGACCAAATCTCCCTCACTAAACCTCCTTGGATGGACAAACTTATCGTACTAGACCTTAACACAATGCTTATTCACTTCTAGAGCCACCGAGGCATCTCGACGCTGCTCATCAAGTTGCTCTAAGTGGACCAAATGATCCACTCGCTCTTAAGATTGATGGCCATAAATAACCCGCTCTTAAGATTTTTTGGGTTGTAGAAAGCCCAAATAAATGACCACCACATGCCCCTCCATGGCAATCATTCAGCACAAGCTCAGCCTCCTCATGAGTTAAACACGGACGTAAAATGGAATCTACCCCACGGCGGTACAAGATGTTATCCACTATGAGGTAATTATTGGATACGTGACATAATTGTCGTCGTTCATCCCGTTGGAGGTGAGTCGGGACCTTCAATGTTTGTAAATATATGATAATGTCTCCATACCATGGATCCAAAGTTGAGATTAAGAATATGTGCTCATCGACAAACGTATCTTTACAAACCATCTCCTCCTCTTCACTTGGGAAATTCGATATAAGCTCTGCAAAAATTAACGATTTCTTCGATTTTGGCAAAACAAACTCGAGATCAAATTCTTGCAAGATGACAATCCATTTATTATACTTTCCCCCAATCATCCTTCAAGTGAGGACAAATTGAAATGGATTGACATGGGCTACAACCAAGGTTTGGCGAAGGAGAATATAATGTCTCAACCGTTGATCCGCATGTACGGTAGCTAAGGCAAGCTTCTCAACATGGGAATAACAAACTTCCACATCAATAAGGTTCCGGATCAGGTAGTATATGACATGCTCTTGGAGCTCCTCATCCTCTTCAACCAAAACCATACCAATCGTCTCTATGGACGCAGCCACATAAAGTAGAAAGTCACGGCTATAGTCGGGTGGAATAATCACCGAGGCCAATGCTAAGGCTCGTTTAAGTGCATCAAAGGACTCCTGGGCTCGTTCATCCCAACAAAAGGTGGTGTCCTTTTTCAAAAGATGCATAAATCCTCTAGTCAAATTGGCAAAGTTGACAATGAATCTCTGTAAGAAGTTTGCCATGCCTTGCAAACATTGAAGATGTCTAATGTTTTTCGGGGGAGACAACTAAATTATTGCCTCTACCTTCAAAGGGTCGACTCTTATACCCTCGGAGACAATGAACCCTAATAAGTGACCAGACTTCATGCAAAAGATGCACTTGTGAGGATTTAACCTGACCAAATAATGGCGGCACCTTTCGAACACTAATCTCAAATGATAGGAATGACTTATTCTCAAACAAGAATGAGCAGCAAGGTCATCCAAAAATACTTCAATAATTGATTTGAGATCATGGAAGATCAAGGTCATAACCCACTGAAAAGTGGCTCCGACGTTCTTAAGGCCAAAAGGCATCTTCCGATATGTAAAGGTTCCCCAAGGACAAATAAAGGCGGTCTTATGTTGGTCCTCAGGTTTAATTTGTATCTGATTGTATCCAGAAAAGTCGTCCATAAAAGAAAAAACCTCGCTACCCGCAAACTCATCCAAAATTTGATCCATAAATGGTGTGGGGAAATTGTCTTTAGGACAGGCACGATTCAAGTCATGGAAATAAGTGCATATACGGATCGCTCCCTGTTTCTTATCCACTGGAACAGGATTTGAAACCCACTTTGTCAAGGGAACGGGATAGATAAAATCGGCTTTCAACATTTTTTCTATCTCTTCCTTAATCGCTGGTGCTTTCCTAGGATTCACTGCATGCAAGTGTTGTCAAACAGGCTTAGCATTGGGATAAGTTTTAATCTCATGTTCAACAATGCGAGGGTCGATACCTGGAATTTCATCGTAACACCAAGCAAATATATCACGAAATTCTTTAAACAGCTCGGTGTACTCTTGAATCTTAGCATGGGAACATTCTGCTCCAATATAGACATTCTCAATCCTGTCAGGATCGTGAGAGATATTGATAGGAATGGTAGGAGATATATTTTCCATGTTCCCATCATCCATCAGACCAGGAGAGCTTAATGGAGCCATGGGACTACCAATTCTCTCACTAAGAACCTCCCTAAAGTCCTCACACTCCAAGCAGTCAAGCTTGGGAATAAAATAAGATCTATGATGCAATTCTTCCCTAGGTGGTTCAACCCCTGACATGGCCTCAATAATTGCTTCATTTGAAGGAAAAACACTATCAAGGCAATCATGCACGTGAGAAGATTGAACTGCCCATGTAGGTAGCACATACGGGTCCTCCTCCTCTGTCCGTGAAGAGGAAGGACTAGGCTCTACAACATTCCCAAGATTAGCTTAATAAGCTACCATAATTGCAGGCAACGACACGTTATTCACGATGGGCTCACTTGAAGTATTTGGTGTAGGAAGAATCGAAGGATCTTCCATATGGTTCGTGCGAAAAGACACCGATCTCATAGATGTCGAAGCCTCATTGAAACTAGACCCTATCATAAGGACAGGTGCAGGACAACTAAAGCTTCCCATAAGGGATGGATACATGCCCACACCCACACTCCCAGTTTCCGGCTGAGAGTGCTCTACAATCGGAATCGAAGCTCCCGAAGACACGGTAACCGACGGATTCTTGAATGATGTTTGATCAATCGTAACTACATTCCCATTAAATGGAAAGCATACAATGCGAAATAGAGAAGAAGCTACGGCTTGTATACTATACATCCAATTCCTACCCAGGAAGAGATTATAGTCAAGGAGTGCATCAACCACCTTGACCTCTATCGCAATGGTCTTCCCTCCCAAACGGACCTTAAGGGAAGGAAGGATCCCGTGTGGCCTAAATTATCTCCCATCAAAAGTACTCAACATGGTACCAGATTTAGACAAATTAGGGGAACCTAAACCCTTCCAACATGATAAAGACATCACAGAAGCAGCAGCGCCTTCGTTAATCACAGTGCGCTTGACGTTCATGTTAAGACATTCTACATGAATCAAAAGAGACACATAATAAGGCAAGTGAGGTTGTAGTCCTGCGGTTTCAAATTTAATCACGGAGGAAGAATTATCATTATTCACACTAAGGGCAGAAAGAAAAGTCTTCCTTTGCGAAGGACAACTCTGAAGTACTTCAAGTGCAGACATCGCACAAGGAGTGTGGCCCAAATCCTCGATAACATAATAGTTCTGGGCGGCTCGGGCATTAGGATTGTGCCCCAAATGCTTAAGGAATCCCTTAGGAATATGAAGTGCAGTTTCAGGTTTATCCATAGGTTTTTCAATATGCAAAGGAGTCCCTATTGGATCAAGTTCCTTTCCTGGGTCGGGTTGTGACGAACCATAGTCCTTCGCACAGGTCACAACCTTTGTAGCATGCACCATGTTGATGCAACCATGACCAATAGCCTCCAAAGGATCTTGATCACCACCAGAATGATCATGGGTCCTCGAATTCATGTTTTTGATTTTGAGGTAAAGGGTTGGTCAGCACAGTTGGGCCCCGCGCTAAGAATCTCGAGGTTTCATCAATATGAGGGCACAAGTAAGTGAGGTGATCCTCCTTACATAACTTGCAAGGAAATTTAACCTTATATTTAGATTGCTTGTCCCCCCCCCACATTTCGGGAATTCTTGTCATTAGTATTATCATTTTCATTCCTATTCCCACCCTTACGATTGTTTTTACCCTTCTTTCTATTGCTTCTGGGTTGCTGGTTACCCTTCTAGTCCGACGATTGCACCGAAATCACACTCGCCATTTGGGTGGGTTGAGACGAAGCTGTGGCTTGTCCCAAAGCAGATTGGTTGATCGACAATTGACTGACCTGTTGCACAACCAAATCCGTAGGCTTAGCACTTGCAAAACCAACAATGCCATCGGCATGTGGTCCAGCTTTAACTTTGGGGTCGAAACTAGAACGTGGAGCGTTGGGAATGATCTCATATAACAAACCGGATTGAGCATGAGTCAAGTCCAATTCCTGTGCCCTAAAAATGGCTTGTTCCTCATTCTGAACTCCAGATGTAGAAACATCCTTTGCTATATAAGGCAATAACGACTTAAGGAACCACTCAAGGAGAAACTCCGGCGGTATGAAGGCTTTAATCAACCTCTTCCGTCTATGCCACTCTTGGATATGGTCCAAGATATGCGTGGCTTTATCCTACTGAAATGTCGACAAGATTTCTGTACCAATGTCGTAACGCACTGGTAGTTGGAAGTGGTTGAGAAAAGTCATCGCTAGGTCATCGAACAAAGTGAATGCCCCCCTAGGTAACTCTATATACCATTTCACGGAAGGCCCTGTAAGGGTGCATTGAAACAACCTTAAATGGATCGAATCTTCATGTAAGGAATTGGAAGAGAACCATAGGTGAAATGTAGTAACATGTTCGCTCGGACCCTCTCCAAGTTTTCCCTCGAACTTAGGTATGTCCAAGGGAAGCTTAGTAGGGATAGTTGGCCAAGCTGGGTCATGAGATACAGGACCATTCGTCAGTCTCGACAAGTCAGGAAGATTTAGCGTTGTGAGGAAAGGGAGCCTAGGATGAGCAGGTCGATGCACCACTCCCTGATAGTGTTGGTTCACATATGTCTGATTAGCGTAACCACCATGGCCTTGGCCATAGTGCCCTCCTCTCATTTGACCCGTGTAGGGTGGGATGGAAGCACCATAATGTGGTGTACCTTGACTATGTGGGGCTACAAATCCATAATTAGGAGAGTAAGTGGGGTGTTGATACCTGTACCCATGAGGTGAATAACCGTGTACATACTATGTCCCATAATAAGGTCCATAAGACATCCCATGAGATGTCCCATGAGACACTCAAGTAGGAATGTAGGTTCCAGAAGTAATGACATGACCTCCAGAAATAGGGATACGACCCTCGGAAACAACAGGAGGTACTTGAACTTGAGACACAATTGTGTGAGTAGCAGCAGTACGGACATGACTCGTAGAGACATTCCAGCCCGAAGTACCACGTGAATGAGGTGGAGGAATGACATTCGAAGAACAAGGAACTGAGGATGAAGGGACTTATAAAATAATATATGTGGTGTTCCCTATAGTCACTCCTCTTGGATTTGGTATCCTAGTAGGATCACTAACCCTAGTTCTAGGAGGAATATGTGATGTAGGTTCCACTGCCGGGATGGAAGGTGCAATATGACTCGTGGTCCCAAAACTCTCCACATGGTAAGGAATGGGAGTGCCCCCAGGTGTAGTGTTAGGTTCAAACTTTGATTCGACATGAAATTCCAAATCATGTGTGGGAATACCAGACATACCATAACTACCATAACTAGTGCTTGTGGGTTCATAATGAGTCTCGTCGTCCGACATTCCATACTGGTGATGCATGAATGGGGGATCATACCTAGAGTAAGTAGGTCTACCATGAAAAGTACCTATCTCAAAAATTACAGGACCTACCTCAGAAATTATAGGCATATCAGGTGAAGGATCATAGGTAGGAGTAAACTCCCCGTCATCCACTCGAAGTGGAGAAGAAAGCTCAGGAATACCGTCTTCACAATCTCCCATATTGTGTGAATCAATGTGCAAATTAGTCCTCCTAGACTGTTTGTTTCTCTCTCCTAAAGGAGGAGGAGAGGTATAAGGTGGAAGTCCTGCTAAACAATGAGAACGGCGAGGAGCCACACCCGAATCCACAATGACTCAAAAATATGAAAGACTCTCTAATTACGCAAACCCTAAGCAAGCTAACATGCACAGAGCATACACCAATAAAATATAAAGCTAAACACAAGCAATCAAGGGTAGGATAAGTGAGCTCCTGAATGAAGCAGGTATTTTTCACCTAGGAGAGGCTTGAGACTCCCATACACAACAAGTGGAGGTACGTAACCAATTATTGTGGCCCTCAGCTTCAATGCATAAAGCGACTGTGCTGTCTGACCCCAACCTGGCTGGGACACCTGCAGAATAACCCCTGCAAAGTACCCCCTCGATATCCTAGGTAAGGAAACTAAGGTCACGTCAATATAATCAATGCTCAGGTGGACAATCGCAGATGGGATTGACCGTATGGGCAAGGTAGCAAAGCCCGAAACTCTCGAAAGAGCCCCCAGATACGAATACAATACTGGAAATATCTCCGGTGCTACCCAGTTATGACTAGGGGTCATCCCAATCAATAACCGCTCACACTGCCTCGTGCTTAACTCCCTTTTGAGAGGAGGATCCTGAGAAACACAAATTATACCAAGGAATTTCACACTCTCACCAGGACAGACACATACATGTTGTTGTTTATTGGTCTTGGAGAATTTACTGACAATGAACTATTCCAAGACCCTAAAACCTAATCTTGTTGGTGAACCCTATAAAATAAAAAGGTTTAATCCATTTTAATGAAGAGTTGATTTTATTTGGCTTTATTACTCAAAAGAGGTAGATGGTCGTGCAACTAATGGTGTTACGATGCAACATGAAGCAAAATGCACACCTGACAATCAATGAAAATGCATTGTGTCCAATGAAAACAGGGTATGCTACTACATGAAATGCAAAAATTTTCTTCAAATGATAAGTGCAATCATTCCTATATGAAATCCTGACTAATACTTGAAAGCAAAACCTAGTGCAAGTACCATGCCAAATGCAAAAATGCAATGCATAATGATGCAAATACGCAAATATTTTGGATTTTTTGAAACAAAAATGAGATACTAAAGCAAAAGAGTGATTCTACTACCCCCAGACTCAGCAAGCACACTCAAACAACACTCACACCAAGTACTAAGGTAAAATAAATCTAATGGACTAATCCCAAAACAAAAAATAAAAAATGTAATGACAAGAACATTCTTAAAAAATAAATCTACCCTAAAAAAAAAATGTCTCTGGTCAAAAACTGAGGTGTATACAGACTCCAGCAGTGTCAAAGGAGACTCAACAATTATCAAAATTCACCCAGCAACAATCAATCTTCCTCTAGAAGGCAAAACTAAGGGCATACATGACTGTTCGCAGTAAACCCACATATGTACGCGGATATATCAGTGAAAACCGCGTATATACGCGACTGTGAGTTAAAAAATCATGTACAGGAAGAAAAGTGGATAAAAACAAAGGCAAATCGACAAGCTGAGACAAACTTCACACCAATCAGACACTACCAAGCATACATCCCCCCATACCCGACACAGAAACAGAGAAATAAGAGCAATTCAAAGTCATTGAATGCCGATAAAAACCCCCAAAGGGCAACTACTAGGAACTCCCCAACGGAGTTGCCAATTCTATTACAGAGAGAAATTCCTATGGCTTGGGGTACCACAACAGACAACTTGACTCCAGAAATCAATCCTTGCCAATATGCAAGAGAAATCGAATATCTAACACTAAAGGATAAAAACTCATACCTTATTCCAGACGGTTGAAGTAGATCCCCGTTGAGCTTTCCAAATGCAGCTTGAATTGATAAATGACTTCCTCAACAGTCAGTAAACAAGACAAGCATGCTATATATATTGGTGTTAGATCTAATCTAGCATATATAATCAACAACGTATAAGCATTTGAAATCATCCATGGATAAAATATTCATTCAAACATGCATTATTGGATAGGAAAAGATATTTCTATTAATATAAAATCAGAGATTACAATGAATACAACCTCTGTCGGCACATCTGTGAATCAGTGAAATTGAATCCCCCACTTGAGCCTCCACCACCTCAATCCTCCATCTCTCGATAGCAAGCTCACAAGAAAAATGCAAGCTTGGGAAGAACACCAAAGTGCTCCAAGGGACAAAGGGATGCAGACTCAAGCATAAGTTCCAGCAACAATGGACTATAGTTTCTTTGCTCTCAATTCTCACATATTCTTCAATGTATCCAAAGGGTTCCTTATATATCTCTTCAATGGGGCAATGAAGGGTCGAATCTGAGAAATCTCAAGGCATATGGAAGGCTAGGAGACAAGTGAGTCGGATCCATGTCAAGGAAAACTCCAAACGAATTTGGCCTTTTGCACACATCCCGATGTACGCGGTTTTAGGTGTCAAACCCACGTATATACGCGAGAAAGGGTTTAAAATTCGCTTATAGCAATTTAAGCATGTTTTTAGGGATGATCTTGGAAACATCAAAGGTATAAAAAAATGTCCATGGGGTCCAAAGAGTTTGCAGAGGGACAGGGGAAGGCCATACAAGTGTGATTCACCAGGTGTGGTAAAATCAACTATAACAATTGGCCATGGTCATTGCTGTACAAAAATTTCGTCACTACATTTTGCTCCGGACAACCACTGTATTGGTAGACCAGAACCCTATGTATTACATCCTGACTCATCAGGTGCTTGGGGGCAAGTACTCCCGATGGATAGTCATACTACAGGAGTTTGATCTAGAATTTTCCAAAGCCACATCAAAGAAATCCTTTGTATTTTCTGAGCTAATGTGTGATCTTCCCTGTGCTTCGATGGAATCTGAGCCCAGTGATTCATTTCCTGATGAATTTTGGTTCCTGATAAGCACCATTGACCCATGGTATGGAGATATTCTTATTTATCTCCAAACACAAATATTTCATCCAAATCTATCATGTGATGATCGTCGCCGTATCGGTCACCACGCGAAATACTACCTTATCCTGAATGATACCTTGTATAGATGTGGGATTGATTCTATTCTCTGGCGCTGCCTCACCCATGAGGAAGCTGAACATGTATTGAATGATTGCCACTCTGGAGCATGTGGTGGTCATTTATCTGGGGTGGCTACAGGCCAGAAAATCCTTCACGCTGGTTTTTTCTGGCCTTCAGTCTTTAAAGACTGTCATGAGGCTGTTAAGAAATTCCCACCTTGTCAACATTTTTATCCCAAAAAGTGCTCACATCCCGCTCCGCTACACCTCGTCATTTCCATTGGCCCATTTTCCAAATGGGGGATTGATTATATGCATTGTAATCCTACCTCAGTCGAGGGGCATGGTTACATCATCGTAGCTGTTGACTATTTTACAAAATGGGTTGAGGCCATGCCTACATATGCGAAAGATGGTAAGACTTCTGCTCTCTTCCTGTTCAATCATATCATAGCTATATTTGGAGTCCCGCAGTCCATTTTTATTGATCACGAATCACATTTCCTTAATCAAATGATGGAGGAACTAAGTGCCAAGCTAGGTTTTCACCATGAAAAATCTACATCATATTATCCACAAGCTAATGGTTAGGTAGAGGCCATTAACAAAGTTTTGAAAACTATGCTTTGTCGCATGGTTGGAGATCATAAATCCAACTGGAACCACATCCTTTTCTCCACTCTTTGGGCTTATAGGACTTAGGTGAAAACAAATACTGGTTTCACACCTTTCCAGCTTGTCTATGGACTCAAAGTTGTCTTACCAATTCAATGTCAGATTCCATCCTTAAAACTTGTCGTTGAACTTCTCCCAGACACTTCTGTATAGGAAGAGAGATTTTTGTACTTGAACAACCTTGACGAGACTCAGAGAGATGCTACCTTGGCTAATGAGGCGCATAAGAAACGCTTCAAGGCACAATATGATAAATCTGTCCAACCTCATGTCTTTAACGAGGGTGACCTAGTTTTGACTTACGACCAGAGATATGACAAATTAGGGAAAGGAAAGTTCGAGTCCATGTGGTACGATCCTTTCGTCATTTCTAAAGTTTTAGAGAAAGGGGCCTACGAGCTTGTTGACTATGATGGAATCCCTTTAGGGAAACCTTGCAATGGGTTGTACCTGAAGAGCTATTATGCCTAGGTATTTCTTGGATAGTATCTTGTATATATGTATATTGCTTGACTTTTAGTGTGCTTTTAGTATTTTCAATATGGTTTTGAGTTTAGTGTCAGCATCTGTTTATACCATGTTTTGATCATGCAAAATAGATGGCTTTCTACGGCTTCGCTGATGGTGCTTGCTGCCACATCTTGAATCTTGCCTCAGCTGCTTGGGTCCTCTATTCCGTAATTGAAGATTTGGTTAGTTCAGGAGCGGTTTGTATTGGTCCCGCTACCAATAACATCGTTGAGTATCGAGCAGTCATAGGTCTTCTGACTGAAGCTGCCTCCCAAGATGTTCGCAATATGGTAGTCTTGATGGACTCACAACTCATGGTTTGTCATCTAAACCATGTTTATACCATTATAAATCCTATGCTTCTCTGCCTCTTTCGGAGAGTACGCTTGTTAGAAAGGTCATTTGAAAAGATCACTTATAGGCATATCCCTAGGGAACATAATGTAGTTGCTGACTCATTAGCTAATTACATCCCAGATTAGCATATTTCCCATTCATGACATTAAAATCAAACATGGTTCATTGTAAATAAACAATTAAAGACACATAAAACTCATGTAAAATACATCCACCATTTGAGGCATATAAACACATGTAAAAGTATATATATATATATGAACATGTTTACAAAAAATATGTCACAAGACCTCATCTAAAGCACGTAGGCTTTCAGGTAAAAATCACCATACAAAATCCCGAAGCTATCAGATTTTAGTAGATACATCATACATACATCATCTAGTGATGCTTGTGGTAGCACATCACTGCCCGGGCTACTCTATGTAGTAGTCTACTAAACCAACCCGGTACTCTAGCTGTAGGTCTCTGATACCTCAGAGGGAGGTCATCAATGGAAGCATCAGGGATGTCTAAGGTCAACCTCTCCAATTTTTCCTCTAACTCCCCGATCACATCATCGCCCTGCGGTACAAAGCGGGCTCCAGCTCATCTATCCAATGGGGAAGCTCCCCCAGGTCGTGCTGCTCTAACTTCTGCATGAAAATATTCAGGTGTCATTACTTAACATAAAAAATATAAAACATTAAAAAACATAAAAACACTATGTCCATTTTAGGGTTTCTTGCTTCTTACCAAGGTCACCCCACTATCCACTAGGTGGGAGCGGTAGGTCAGGGTCTCCACTGAAGTCCATACCCGCATAAGCATAATCCTCCACCATGAGGATCAAATCTCTGAGCCATCAGAAGAATGGATCACTGAACTTCACCTTCCCCCTGCCTGCTCCAATACGAGCCATAATCCGGACCCACCTCTACATGCAAGGGTCCCACACTCTTAGCTCTGTAAAGACCACCCGGGGTCTCATTTGTGGTACCCGCTCGAAGAAGAAGCAGGATAGAATGGAACCAAAACCAAACTGCTTCAGTTCCCCCTGTCGACACTTATTTAGCTGATCCTTGAATATTGGAAGCAAGGCTTCTACCCATTTGAATACTGTAGGTGCCATGGCCTCTATGGCATAAATAATGTGTGCCCTAGAATCCTGGTGCACTCCCTAGCTTCCCACCACTCTTTGCATCATAAACAAGACAATCCATAGAGGTCAATCCATCACTGTCTTTATGGGGATTTTCTTCCCCGATGTCTTCGTCCCTGGGATACAGTGAAGGTCTATCAACTCTTGTGTGGTAATATCCCCTCCTCGGGAACCTGTCAGCGAGATGGGGGCACCCTGTCTTGAAAGTATAGTAAAGAAGTAGATATCCTCTACCTCAACTCTCAGAATATAAGCCCGAACCTCAAAGTGTTGTTGCTCTGGATTCCACATCTGAAGTATATGCTCAAGCAACCACTCGTGTGATACCATACTGGGAGTCTGGAATAATTTTAGGAGTCCACAGTCTCGTAATGCGGCTATGCATCCCGCATTCCTTTCGGCGAAAGCATCATCATTATCATGTTGTCTTTCCTTCCATATCACCATTTTTTATCAGTAAGAGCCTGCCAAAAACAATCATTACACCTATTAGAATCATTCTTAATCATTTAAATCAAAAGAAATGATCTGGTTTTTCTTGTGTCAACAATTTTACATCTTCATGGCCGGCACCACCTGTGCACTTTGTTTTCGGCGCGGTTCTAGTGAGGTACCACATATCCTGCGAGGGATAAGCGTGGTGCCTGTTCCCATGGTTTTAGGGCTTGCCATACAATCCCAAAACACCATTAAAAATCAAAATTAAGACTATGAAAAGGAAGAGTAGGGTTTGAACTATTACCTGGAACTGACAACGCTCAAATTCGATGGTGGAAACTCTTGATATCAGCAATTGAAGATCTGACAAGGAAAGTGCTCCAAATGCTCTCCACTATGGGTAAATAGTAAAATGATTTTATTTTTCACTATTTACGTGACTTTTATACACATTTTTGGGTTTGACATGCTATAGTTTTGATTTAAAATCACTTATTACTTGAAATTTATCTGTCGTAATCCCTTAATGTTAGTTATTGGTGCATTTAACACT
Source organism: Pseudotsuga menziesii (assembly GCA_001517045.1). Taxonomy (NCBI): domain Eukaryota; kingdom Viridiplantae; phylum Streptophyta; class Pinopsida; order Pinales; family Pinaceae; genus Pseudotsuga; species Pseudotsuga menziesii. The sequence goes on from LPNX010160114.1 coordinate 1,445,232, forward strand.
TGTTTTGAGTCATTGCAAGATAGAAGAACAGTAGCAGTAAAGTATTGGGAGTTCATTTTTTACTTTTTTGTACTACCATAAAATGGAAAAATTCGTTGAGCGTTTATTACAACACTTTGGTCGCGCTCTAGAAACTTAGTATCAAAGGTTCGAGTCCGTTTCTAATTCTTTTCAGGCTCGTAAAATATCTCATAATGAAAAGAGATCTAATGGAGTCTTCTTTAAACTATTTTCAAGCTCCTTAAATACGAAAATATTGTCGAGCGATCTTGTCTTCTTCACGCTCGTTAAAGCATTTGAAGATTCATCTCTCCGACGGTAGGTTATCTCTTTTTTGGTTCGGATAGACTATTTACAAAAAAGGAACACTCCAGCCAACCATGACTAGAAGAGCTATCTAAGGTATGATTTTACACTTTTTTGGGCCTTAGGGACTAAATCATAAGAAAAAAACCCTTTGGAGTCTTCTTTTGTGGTCGTTCAGACTCTCTAAACATGAACGATACCGAGTTTTCTTTCATTGGACTTGTTAAATTAAACATTGAGAGACCTGTTTTTGGGAACAAACCCCTCCTCTCTTAGGTTCATAAAACATATGAGTTTGGAGTTGTCTTTGGACAAGCTACACCGAGTGTTTGTTACCCTCTTTGAACTCATAAAATCGAAAAGAGGCACTCATCAATCATGATGGGGAAAATGGGAGGGAATCATTTTTGCAAGTAAATGGTAATATATTGTCATTACCTTTGAACATGGCACTTGTCTGCATATTCTTTTAGTCAATTGGGTATTCAGCTGATCTCCATGATGACCCACTCTCATGAGTCATGCCGCTCCTTTGCGTCTTTCAAAATAATGCATTGTCCATTGTCGCACTATGTGTTTGTCCCGTTTAGTCATGCTGCCAAGTCTTTTGTTTTGCTGCCCGATTCTCAAAGGGAAGTTGAAGAAGTTTTTCTCTACAGTCAAAATGGTCTTTGTCTCAGTACTTTTGAGTCAGTCCTATGGTTACTACATTCACATCATTCCAGAACTATGTTTTGAGTTTTGTGTAGTCGATGTGGGACTCATCATGGCCCTCCTTCGATGAGATTTTTCCCGTCGACATCAACCCATCATCTCAGAAATAGTCTTAGAAACAAAAAGCTTAGTACCTTGAGATCTGCATGCCTTAATGACAGAACCTCTTGCTTTCGACATAGGTTCACACCATTTACCTTTGATCGACAGAATCGACTGGGTGTTTGACATCAGGACATCTATTCACACTCAGTAGATTATACTAGGGTACCTTGGGAATCATTAACATCAATGGTGATATCCCTCGCACTTGTTAACAGTTCACATCATTGGCTAGTAATAAAGTGGTTTCTACCATCTTCGACTTCATATCATTGTAATCACATGGATAGAATCATACTTTGCAGAAGATGAGACGAAGACCCTAGGTATTTGTTTAAGCGCTCATTGCTTTTCCCAGGTTGCGATGGAGTTTTGTATATCTAGAATGGATCCACATTTTTATGGTCATGGCTATGCTCAAATTCACATCTGTATGACATAGATCTATGTTGTATGTCTGGTAGCTATGTCCAAGTTTGATTCCTCTATCACATGGATCTACGCTGTATTCTAGTAGCCATGCTTGTTAATTCCTCCCATGGATCTACCTTGTATTGGTCTACAGCCATGAGTTCGTTACTTGTGTCAATGAGTCAAAAATATTTATGTACTATAGATACTTACTTGACGACATGCTATGATTGAGTTGACATTTTCACCTCGAACCGATAACTTGTTCTCTCAAATCTCTTGTTTATCGTATCCCTCTAAGACTCACGCTTTGGGGGGCATTCTATTGTACCCAAATCCTGTCACCACCATGTGATAAGACCTTTGACTTACATGTTGGCCCTTGATCCCAACAATCAGAGTGGAAACCCCATGTTGTTTGTCAATTCTACATGAAAATACTTAGCACCGTGCTTTCCCTATGAACCATGAGCGGTACCTTGCTCGCACCTCCTGCATCTTGTTTGCCATAAGCAGTGCCATTGCCTAAGGCCTTTGGTCCATAAGCGTTTCTCATCTAAACCACTCTGTCATAAGAGAATAAAAGTGGTACCCTGGGTAAAATGGGAAAAATAGAAGTTTCTCGAGGCTTCTAGATCATGAGTCTTGTGTCCTCCCTTATCCCTATCATTGTGGGTCAGTTGAGCTCGAGATCCTCCATCATAGGATCTTAGAGAACACCTCATCCACAAATCTCTCAATCGTTCCTATCCATTGAGCCTTATAAATTCAAGCTCATGTCCATGGTTGAGGGGGAGAGCTATAGAGGTATTGTTATGCTGTTGGATTGACCACTTGGCCCAAGCCATTGGAGAGCATAAAGAGAAAAGTTGGAGCTTTTGGGGATGAAGTGTTTGTCTCATGGAGATGCTTTCCGACACTAAGGATTGATTGGTTGTAAACTTCTCCATACATATCAATGCAAAGCTGATTTCCATCCCACATTACTGTTGTTTTGATTTCGCATGTACATGTTGTTAGATTCCTTAGTCACTAACATGGATAAGTAGATGATTTTCTAGTAGCTTTGATGTGTTTGCATGTTTGATCTTTTTGCAGGTACACAGGTTCAATATTGAAGCAACATTCTAGGTGTCTACGAAATCCAAGGAAGGTGTTCATCCTTTGTCGTTCACTCATTTGTTCTGGATCTGAACCATTCAAACCAGAGGAACAACTTATGTCTACAGAAGGTGAAATATTCCTGGTGAAATATACCTTCCCTTCTAGTGCTCTTCCAGGTGTGCAGAAAGGATTCACCAGCCCTCTTGATTTGCTTATGAGGTTCCTCTCTTCTTAGGTTTATCAATCAATCCTGGGCCTCTTCCACTCCTTGGTCTTCAAACAAAAAATAGGGATGCACTACACAACAATCCACAAGGAAAATACAACCATACAGGATTCACTTTGTAACACAGAGAAAACGGGGTGTCATACCACAATGTCACTCAGACAAGACGTTGTGGAACTACACTTCCACACGTAGGATAGTCGAACCACCACACTACATATCTCTAGAGAAAAAATGAAAAATCTAGGAATGATCGAATGGTAGAATAATGAACAACCATGCTGCTTAGGAACAACAAAACCTTCTCGCACCCAGGAGAAAGGACGGACTAGTAGGAATCACGTGTTTTCTTGTTGGAGAAGCAAGAATGCGGCTTCCTAGACTACATAATTGCAAGATTTATTAGTCAAGCCATCAGAATGCCATGCCTTGAGCTCCTCACTATGATTTCCATACAATATTTACATCATGTACAATTAAATACCATGGGGTCAAAATTGGGGTATTACACCTAGTATATATTGTCAACACTGCATCTATTTGTGGTATATTTTTTAATTTGTCTTTCCTAATATGAGGAATATTTTGAGGTACATTTTCTATGTAGACCGAGGTCAATCACATTCATTACATTCTCTCCCATACACAAGGCCTTTACACCTGCTAGTGGTTGGGTTTGGGCTGTTTGCAGGTTTCTGCTCTGTTCCAACAACTAAGTAGCAGTTTGAAAATAAACTTAGACTCTTTTCATAGTGTTTATGTCCCAATATCCTTTACACATGCAAGGAGGTCAATTAAGGATTTTTTATTTTATTATCTTCTTTGCGATATGATTTTCCTTGGATCATAGTTTAGTCTCTCCATTTTCTGGAATTCCATAGCCTCTAATAAATTTTCAAGAATATTCAACGCAACTTTGTTTTTGAAAATGAAAGGGCCGATATTGAATGGGAACTTTACATCAGAAGACTTATTAAAAGCACCAAAGTGTTCTTCTGAACACAACCTCTTCTTGATAAATTCTAATGAAAAAAATTCTAGGAGTCAGAAAGATGGGTAATTTGTAAGGTGGTACTTTAGCCTCTCCATTTTCTGGATCAAAGACATTTGAGCATAGGAACGTTTTCAATAAGTATGAGTGATACCTGAAATGTCTCATCTTGGGAAAATCCTCTAGTTGAAAATGAATTGTGGTGGGTAAGAATTCATCGAAACCAAAACAACAGACTTGGTTTATCTCTCATTCCGGTAAATTCGTCTTCAACAGAAAACTAATCATAACTTCAGTCTCTGACTTGTCATCATCATATCCCAATATTTGACTCAATATTGACAACACCAGTTGAACATCTTCTTGAAAAAGATGAACATCCATGGGAAAGAAAAGACTCTCTACCACATGACCAACTTTTAGAATTTCTATCAAAAAGGAATTTTTAATCTCAGACATACATTCCCTATACACTTGGACCAGGTCCCATAAGAAACGTCATGCTTTGTACTTTGAGATACACCTTTTATTCTATTACGTTCAACTACAAATATATATTCTCTCTCAAAACTACACTGCATAATTTGATCCAATTCCAAAACAAATTGCAACACGCTTTTTGGGGGCCCTCTCATCTCGCTTGAAGTACACTCCATGCCTCACTTTAGTCAATCTATCTTTCGATAATTTAGGATTTCCATTCAATTGACTAACCAAACAAGATTTGTACATGTCCTTTCCATCAATATCCACCACTGCTTTGGTAGTTATGTTTACATTTTCATCAACGAAATATAAATTTCCATCCAACTTGTGCGTCCACTCACTTTCCATTGTTTGCAATTCACTATCATTGAGTACCATAAAAGACAAAGATTTGAATATGAATGTTGAATGACCCGATGGATAATTATCAACTAATTCATACAAAACTTTGAATGTTGGATAATTGTGATCCTCTATCCATGGTTTAAACCACCAAGAATATTTTGTGTGTCTTTTCGGCTGCATGCCAAAACCTAGTAAAATTCCTTGTGCATCCTCCAATCCTATGTTGAGAAATTCTATAATTTTATTATTTGTGGATATTGAATCATATTATGACAATAAATCACCTTCCTCTACTATTTGTTGATGCAATTGGTTCCAGATACCCATTTCTTTCTTATGATATTTATTGAAACGAAGCCCTTGGAGATTCGATTCTTCTTCCGCAACTCTATTAAGGGTTCCAATAGCATGAAGTAAGTTAGTGAAATCATATTCCCTCTCTACTCATCAACAAAACCACAAAGTGGCAAGAAATTTTCACATATTGATATGCCTCTCTACTAATGAAATTAATAATGATATTGGTATTTGCTGGTTCTTTGACCCATCATAGCGATAACGTGAATAAATGACAGGAATCTTGAATAATTTTGCAGTCTTTCCCAAAGAGTCAAACTAGGAGTAAAAAAATATCAATATAGTCAGCAATGACTTCTAGATATGTCTATGTACCCGATGTTATCTTTGTCCTGCCACTTATAATTCTCATTTCCTTCAAGCACCTCTGGACATGCCTTGAACCAGTGTTGTGTTGAAACCCAATTTTGGTGATCAATCCTCTCTATATCCTCAATTTTAAGATTATGGTCATCCACTTTAAAAGTGTTTTAAACCATTCTTACATGGTTAAAACTAATCAATTCTTCTCCAACAATCAAATCTTGTTGACCACTAAACAAAGTATTCACTATATTTTTTCCATTGTGGATGTAATCCTGGTCATGAAGTCCAGTTACTTTAAAGCCATCATACAACCCAGTTAGCCTCCACCCTTCCTAGGGAATTTGATATCTCATTCTTGTCGTTGAGTAATAATCCTTCAACATAGGCATTCTTCTCCTACTATCCCCATCTGAGGAATGACCAATAATAGGTCCTAAAAATGTTCCACAAGTTTGTTCCATAGGTCTTCTATTTTTTCCGATTGTCAATGGACAAAATTTGCATCAAACATGTTGCACATTGCATGAACAACCACAACCAAATGAGGAATATTCTCATGTAAAGGGTTTGCAATAATAACATATGCATAATGAACAATCACTCAATTCTTGAAGGCATCTGTAATAATCTCATAGCATGCAACGCCGTCACCAACTGCCACTAAGAAATGTGATTGAGACTTATGTCCTTCTTTCTTACCACAAAAACCCACCAATGTATTAATTTTTTCTACCCACCTGACATATGTTTTCACTACAGTTTCATCTTCAGCAAGGCATATACATGAATTGGGCCCTTTATACCATGTTTGGATTTATAGAAAGCATAAACGTTTCTGATTGCCTAAAAAATGTACTCCTGCTCCCCTAGAATATATGTCAATTATTTTCTAACTTTCCTTAATGTCGTAGATATAGAAGGGCCATCCGGATTCAAGTTAATAAAGCTATGTAGTATAGGACCACCTATAAATTAATCATCTCATAAATGGATTTAGTGGATGCACTATACCTTCTCCCTGACTTTTAATGAACTAGGTTGTGAAATATATATTGAAAAAATTCCCAAAATGCATCTTTACCTTGTAATTTTTGTTTCTTATGAGCCTCATACACATCCTTGAAAAACCTGAACATATCCTTCCTTCCTGCAAATTCAAACAAATTTTCCCTTAGAGACCTCGTTCTAATAGACAGTGTAGCAACCTTTGTCCTCTCCCACCAAATAAATCACATTGTTAATCTGTGTGTAGCATTTGTGTCTCTCGCAACAATTTTGAGTTCAGCTTGAGTCAAATGGTCCAATCCCCTCGTCAAGTCTATGTGTGGATTCTTGTTCAAAATATCAATGCTCTAGTGACTTTCTCATCAATCAAATGATCTGTTTCAATTGTACATCTAGCAGAGATCTATTATGCAATGGATCTTTCACTTGTGAGAACAATCTCCATTTTTATAGATCTATCTCAAGGTGATTTTTTTCTTTTAAAAATACTTTCTATCAATCATTCATCATTGTCAGACCTTTATTCTTAAAAGTTTCCTACATATCTCTATGCATGAGCTTTCTACACTAACCATGGTTAGTACCTCAACCCTAAACTTAGTGCTCAAAAAATCCCAATGGTGCCCATACCTCCACTTTGTGGCTAGAAATACCCTTAGGAGATCATGCGTGATCTTTCAACATGACGTTGTTGGCCCTACCTACCCATATACCAACTCGAAGGAAAATGATAGTCTTAGGAGATTGAGTGCTGTAGTTCAAGGTGTTTTCTTGAAGTAGGCTACTTAAAATATTTTCTTAGATCCTAAGGATTAGGTTCATGTCTCATCTACTTGATATACTACATAGAATTTCCATTTAATATAACATATAATTTCCATTAAATATGACATAGAATATTAAACATTGATTGGAATTTGTGGTTGGCCCGATCCCACCTCCTTTTCCTTAGATGGATAGAGGATTCCTTTAGGGATTCAAGATCAAGTGTACTCTGCTGACCATGTCCAAGGTCCCAAGGTAAGAAACCTAGGTATATAGTGTCATGGATACCCCTAAGAAGTTATGCATAATTTCTTGACACGTTATTCATGGCTCTAAATTCCCTAAGAATTATTTTAAGTCCAAACACATAGTCTGATTCCATAGAATATCATTCCCAAGGCCTTGACATAAGTATATTTACTCAAAATCTTATAAATGTACTAAAATCCTTAATCATAATCCAATTCTAGAATCTTTGTTTAGGACCATATGTTTAGGTCTCTTTTATTGACCATGTATAAGGCCTCAAGGCCACAAGACCTAGATGCATAGTGACATGGATACCCCACGAAAGTCATGTGTAGTTGTTCGAGGCATTATTCATGGATTTGTAATCCTCAATGATTTCTTTACAGCCAAAATCATTCTCTTCTTAACTACAACTTCATTCCCAACACCTTGAGACATGTGCATACTCCTCAAAACACCCTAATTTCACTAGCATCGTCAATCATAGGCCAATGGCCCTCAAAATTCCATGTATTGTTGGTGGATACAACCTTCTTATCCCTGGATGGATAAAATATTTCTTTAGGGATTGAGTTTCATGCATACTCCCATCACTATGTCCAATCCCCAAAGTCCCCAACACTTGGATACATAGTGTCATGGATACCATTGCAAAGTCACACATTATTATTTGAAGAATTCATCATAGTTTTTTATGCCTCAATGATTTCTTTAGGGACAAAGGCATGATATTTCACCTAGAATGTCATTTCCAAGGCATCGAGACACATAAATAATTTTCATCCTTAATCATAGGCCAATGAGGCCATGTGTCATTGGTCTCACGAGACAATTTGTAGTTGGTGGAGGAAAAGGACCCAAGACCTAGATACAAATCTCAATGGATACCCTTGCAAAGTCATGCAGTGTTCTTTGAGTCATTGTCCATGGATCTAGATTCCTTAATGGTTTATTTAGGGCTAAAGGAATGGTATTCTTCTCTAGAGCATCATTCATGAGCTCCTAGTACACCTATATACTTCTCAAAAGCACATATTGGTTTTAATATCCTCAATCATATGAAAATGAAACCCTCAAGAGACCATATGTGGTTGGTTTAGGTAATATTTCTAGCCTTGGATGGCTATAATATTTCTTTAGGGCTAAAGATTCAAGTCTACTCCCTTAACCATATCTAAGGCCCCAAGGCCCAAAGACATGGATACATAGTGGCATGGATATCCTTGCGAGGTCATGCATGGTGCTCTAATAATTTCTCATTATTCTATATGCCCTAATTGTTTCCTTAGTTCCAAAGACATGGTTGTTTTTCCTAACACATCATTCCCAAGGCCCTGAAACATGTAGATACTAGTCAAAACCACATAGTGGAAATGACATAATCAATCATAGGATAATGATACCCTCAATAGGACATGTGTTTTTTAATGGATACAATATTCTTAGCCTTAGATGGATAGAAGAATAGTTTAGAGCTTGAGATTGAGATCACCCCCACTAACCATGTGTAAGGCCCCAAGGCATAAGGCCTATATACATAGTTCCATATATAACCCTTTGAAGTGATAAATGGTTGTTTTAGGAATTGTTCATGGCTCTAGATGCCTCAACAATTTAGTTAAGGCCAAAAACATGGTCTTATTCCATGGAACATAATACTCAAGGAATTAAGACATGTACATACTACTTAACACCACACAACAGTAACAACATCCTCATGCCAATTATACAAATTAGGAGGTTGTGAGAGGTTGGTGAAGGAAAAATTCTTACCCCTAGATGGCTACAAGATTCCTTTAGTGGAAAATTTTCACGTATCCTCCACTAACCATGTCGAAGGCCCCAATGCTACAAGGATTAGATACATGGTACAATGGATGTCCCTACGAAGGCATGCATGGTGATTTGAGGAATTATAATTCATGGATTATAACCATTTCCATGTTCAATCCTCGATACCCAAATTCTAGTTTAAAAAAAATACTAATGGCACACATATCTCTATTTGAGGAAAAACATACCATTTGAAGGTATTATACATTGAGACATTATTATCGGCCTTGCATGCCTAGAGGTTCCTTTAAGGGATAAGGCTTGGTTTTCCTCCTTTGACAATGTAGAGGCCCCTTAACTCATATATAAATCTCAAAACCTCCTAAATTTAATGACATTCTCTCTTTGAGGCCAAGGATATCTTAGTCCAGTGATGTGTGTTTCTTTAAAATATTGTTCATGGCTCTTGATACCTCAAAGCTTCCTTTAGGGAATAAGGCATGTGATTCCTTCATTAATCATGTATAGAGCCTCAAGACCCCTAAATACTCTTCAAAACCATATAATGACATAGACATCCCTACTCAAACACTAAAGATACTCTCAAGAATCCTTGTTTGTTTGTTCAAGTTATACTTCTTGTCCATGGATTCTTAAAAAGGTTTTTCAAGGGTTAAGGTCCATTATTTCTCCATAAAGCATTGTCACATCCCCTCTCGTCAATCTAGTGTGATGGGGAGGATGCGGTGCTATAACCGGGCATCTAGTCCCATGAACATAATCAAAATGCCATTGGATGTAAAATACATATGCATATGTATAATGCAGGAAAATACAGTGGGAGTAAATCACTACTTGAAGCTCTAGAAAGCATTCAATACATTCATAATAATCCTTAAAAAAAATGCATTGCATAATTAATACAAGAGAGTACTTATCTTGAAAATGAGTTTTCCCGAGCAACTAGCTATGTCGCTGCAATGTTCCACCCAACCTTATGCCAGTTGTGCTCATCAATCTCTCAACACAAATGCCACCCCTGAGATGGGCATGCTTTCTACAAGGAAAAAGGGAAAAATAGACTCACACATAGCCAAATACACAACAAGGTTCATCCAATCCAATCCACAATTGGGTTTATCAGGCTGCTAAGGCAGTGGAAAGGAATAATTACTAAGCTACTGAGCTCAACCATGGAGCTATGGATACCTCTACAAGGTCTATCTAGCTTGGTCCCCACAATACCTACACAACCGACACAAGGAACTATTCCCTTCACTGCTACACAGCCCCTCAGGCCATACCTTCCATTCTAGTGTTCTCCAAGGTGTGCATAGAAGAGTATCCAACCCCTTTTGATCTTTTGTGAGATTCCTCTCTTCACTAGGTTTATCAAGTCAATTGTGGTCCTCTTCCACTCCTAATTCTTACTTACAATTCATACCAAAACAAGGATGCACATAACAACAAAACACAAGTGTTGTGTATGAAGAAAAACGTTTTGGGTGTGGGATGCCCAAGATGGGGTTTCCATTAGTCTCAGAAGTCGTGGGAAACCAAAAACAAAATGGTAGATGGGGAATCAATGCTGGGAGAGAAAATTTGATTTCATAAAACGTTTATAGGTCTTACAGGGGCAGAAGTGACCTCTACAAACCCCCAAATCATGAATATCTTCTTCCCATCCACTATGAAACAAAAAAATGAATTTCCAGCCATGGAAAAATGAAGGAAAATGCAGAAAAATGTGAAGAAAACTCCCCAGCTAGCTCCAGCTGTGTGAAGAAGTGAAAATCATGGGTGAGGAATCGATTAGGCAGACATTTCTAGGTGTTTTCTTGCCCCACAAGAAAAAAGATTATTTCCCATAATTCATGGCTTCCCCATACAAGAAATTGGATGACATACCTCTCCATTCCCAATGCGTTACCTGTCTCAACCAACTCTTGGAAGAATTAAATGATTTGGTGCATAAGTCCAAATGGGTAGTTGAGGGTTTATGGGTTTTCTCATTGACATTTGGATTAACACTATTGGCTCAAGGGTTTGAATAATTTCCCTCCCTATTCCTTGTTAGAATCATGCCCCCGTCTCTTGTTGCATTTCATAGCTAGTTGTGAGTATTTTATTAAATTGCATATTCACATGATGTCTCAATTTATATTGTGCCTGGATAGCAAGAGAACAATATGCATCGATTTTAATTGTCGATACATAAAACTCTAAATTGATGGAGGGGCCTTGGCCTTGAGCTCCTCACAATGATTTAATAACGGTATTTACATCATTTACAATTTTAATGCAATAGGGTCAAAATCAGGATATTACAAGCATGTCCATGGAACCCAAGACCCATAAGAGGTTCTCAAACAAGTTTAATGGTAGTGATATCCCCACTTAGATGAATAATATTCTCTTGGGAGGTAATGTGTGGTGGTTGTGGGAATTTTTCTTAGCCAAATATGCCTAAAATTTCCTTTAGGACCTAAGTCCCACTCTTTTCTCCCGTGTTTCTCCCCAACCATTTCCAACCTATTCACATCTATAATTAGTCTTACACTTATATATGCCACACAAAAACCCACTCAGAGGAAAAAGATACCATGGAAAAGTCTATTGTAGTTGTTCAACATGTCATTCTTAGCTATAGATACCTAGAAGCTTACATTAGGTCCTAAGGCCCAATTTCCATTCCTTAACCATTTCTAGGGCCCTAAGACCCATACGTAATGCTTAAAAAATCCATCACAGTTCCCATATTTTGACTATAAGGACAAACATCCCGTCAATGGGTTAGCTTTGGTGGTTGGAGACATTATTGTTAGACATTTACGCCTAAAAAATTACTATATAGCCCAATACATGAGCTTCCTACACCAACCATGGTTAACACCTCAACACCTTATAAACCTAGTGCTCAAAAACTCCTAATGTTTCCCATATGTCCACTTGGAGGCAAGGGACAACCTTAGGAGATCATGTGTGATGTTGTTGGCCCTACCTACACATATCCCAAGATGGATGAAAACAATACTCTCAGGATCTTGAATGTGATAGTTCAAGGTGTTGTTCTTGAAGCATGCTACCTAAAATATTGTTTTAGATACTACGACTCAGGTTCCTCCCTTATCCACGTATATGGTCCCACAACCCATCCATAGTGCTAAAAATATTCTAATGGTCCCATATTAAAACTTAAATGCCAAATATCCTACATAGAGGCCATGTGGTAGGTTAAGGGTTTATTTAAGGCCCTTGAGTTTCAAAGGATACATTTTAGGTCTACGACTAATTTTCCATCACCCTATCATGTTTTAGCCCTCAATACTTACACATAGTTCTCAAAATACCATAACGGTTGCAATATGATCTATTGAAAGTGAAGGATCCCCTTGAGAGGTCATTTTTTTTGTTTAAGGCATTTTTATTATCATTGGAAGTACAAAATATCCCTTTGGGCCGGAGGCCTCGGTTTCCTCCATCCACCATGTCCAAGCCCTTGTGAACAAACCTTATTCTTAAAAAATAATAATGCTATCACCACCATTTTGAGGTCAAATATCCCCTTGAGAGGTCATGTGTTTTAGCTCAAGGAATCATTCCTGGGCCTATATTCCACTATTTTTCAGTTAGTGGATTAGGATCAAGCATTGTCTACCAACCATGTCCAAGGCCCCAAGACACATACGTGCCATGTATATGCTTAATAGGTTGATGCGCGGTTGATCAAATCATTGTTCTTCAACCTAAGTGCATATAAATTTAGTTTACATAATAAGTCCTAACTTTCCTTCATCAATCATTTTCAAGGCATAGAGACTCATCCCTAGTATCCAAAATGTTCTAATGGAACTTGTATCCCAACTTTAAGGAGATGATAACCTTGAGAGTCTTAGGTGTTGGTTTGAGGTACTGTTGATGAATATGAGTACCTATAATTTTAATTTGGATACATATCCCCACATTTCCTCCCCAAACCATGTAAAATTCCTTGAAATTCATACCTACTACTCAAAATATTCCACTAGATCCCTTAGCCCCACATAAAATAAAAAGAGACCCCTGAGAAGTGTTATGTTGCAGCTTGAGTTGTTGCTCTAAGCGTTAATAACTAGAAGCTTCCTTTATGTCCTAAGTTTTAGGTTTTCTCCCCCAACCTTTCTCTTAGCTCCAAGATCCATATATAATATTGAAAAACTTATTTATGTCATCAACATCCCACTATTAGGTGAAGTGTATATTTTAGAGGTCATTTGTGGTTGGTTGATGTGTTGTTCTTAGGCCTTTATGCATAAAAGTGTTTTTAGAGCGTAAATTCAATATTTTTTTTATAGATCAGGTTCATAATCCTTAGACCCATATATATTATTCAAAATAATGTAATTAATATCCCCACTAAGAGGTGGAAGATCCCCCCAATAGGTCATTTGTGGTGATTCAATTCACTGATATGGGCCTTGGGTGTATATAATGTGTTTTTAGGGCCTAAGGAATAAGTTTCCTCCATTAACCATGTTAAAGGCATTGAGATCCATGTCTATTTCTTAGTTCCACCTAATGGAATTGGTATCTCAACTCATATATCAAGGATACCCTCAAATGGTCTTGTATAGTTAATTGAAGTGTCTTTCTCGACCACACATTTCTAAATAGTTCCTTCAGGATCAAAAGTTCAATTTTCATCCCTTGTCCATGTCTAGGGCCCTAAGGCCCATACCTAGTCCTTAAACCTTGGAAATTTCACACATATCCCTATTCTATGGCCAAGGACCCCCTTGAGAAGTCATGTCTTGGGGTTGGAGGTGTCTACATCTCTATTAGCCTTTAATCCCTAAAAGCATCATTTAGTACCTAATTCTTGGTTTCCTCCCTTAGCCATGTAAATGATTCCTACTCCCATCTCTGCTTATCAAAATTTCATAGTAGGATTCATATCCACACATATAGTCTAAGAATACCCTCACAAATCCATGTATAGTGGTTTGAGGTGCTTTAATTGGCCATATATGTTTAGAATATTCCTATAAGACTTAACGTATAAGTTTCCTATATTAATAGTGTCGAGGGCCTCGAGACCCTATATAATGCACAAACCTTCCTAATGGAACTAATACCCATCAAACAATTTGATAATTAATTATTACTGTTAATAAAAAATATCATTCAAACAATTAAATTCCAATTCAAAACACTTTTATCACCATCTTTACAAGGTTAATAAATTAAAATTGATTATCACTAATCATATTTCAATAATAATTTTGTATAATGCATATATTTATAATTGGTTATTTAGCAAAATAATTATTTGTGAATTTGTTTTATGCTTGGTGCAAGCCCTCATAAGTAAAATTTATTTGTAAGTTTCAATGTGGAAAAGGTCTTAGAACAACCTTATTGTACTTGTCAAAGTATCATACACCACTTCTCTAATTAACATATATGATGTGGCATTCCATTTCCAATAAGATTACAAAATGCTATCACCACTTTAACACCATATAATGTAAGTGGTGCTAATATCCCCATATTAACACCATATAATATAAGTGGGGCTAACTTGTGGTGATAAATATGGAATTAAGCTAGTGATTAAAACCTAATAATGATAATGATGTCCATCAACAAATTTAATAATTTAAACATAGAAATGTCAATTGAATAATCAAATTTAAATTTAAATCATTTTTATTGCTACTTTATAATATTAATAATTACAAAATTGTTATTTTTATTGTTTGTCTTTATTAAGAATCCTAATTATTTATTTTTTAAATAGTATTAAAATGAATAATTAATTTGAATCACATGAATTTATTTGTTTAAATAGTGTAAAAATAAGCAATTAAATTTCTTGGGATTGTGGTGCAAAAACTCATAAATTAGTTTTGATCATTTATTTGAATGAAAAAAATATAAATAATTAGATTAAATTATTTACAAAATGATTATTTTTGAAATGGTTGTTTTATGGTGAAAATCGTCTTAAATAAATCCTACATGTACATGTCCATGGGACAAATAATTATTAACATCACTTTATAGTACTTACCAACATGGCATTTCTCTTAATATGCATGAGTAAATACACAACTTTCAATAAACATTAACACCATTTTAACACCACAAAATATATCTAGTGCTAATACCACCACCTTAACACCAAAAATTGTAAGTGGTGCTAATACCACCACATTAAATCATAACACAACTCTAATTGGAAGCTCAATGACAAGCTCAGGCATTCACAAACACAAAAAGAAAACAACACATTTCCCATTTTATTAATTATACTAGAAATGGAATGTAACCTTCAAGGGATCTTGCTAATAAACAACTAAAATTTAAAACACAACATACTAATTAAATCAATAGAGCCAACTCCTTTCTGATAGGTTACCCATTGGCCTAAGTATTTTCTAGGCTTACATTCATCACACAAACTTTAGAATAAAATTCCCGTATCAAGCTTACTGGGAATTTACCTTATTTTTCCACTAGGGATATGGGTTCATTTTCTTGTTAGTTTCTTCACCAAGAGCTAAGGTTTTTATACTATCACTTTGCATTGTTACCTAGAAATTACTAGATCTACCTTTATTTTTGTTGAGAATGAGTTTGCTCGACAAACTACTAGAACCAAATTCTTTATCAAATGTCTACTTTTTTTTCCTTACAATTTTCCTCTCTGTCCACAACTCTAACCAACAACCTCAATCTAGAATTATGACCCTCTATTTTATTCTACTTTGTCAATTCACACATATTTCTTCCTCTTAGTTCTATCCATAAACCTATGAAACATACATATTGTAATTACTTCTCTTTTGTAAAATTTTATCTGAGGGCTCTATTTAAAGCGTCTTCTCCTCTACTCATTCTTATTTTTAAGAAACCTTGCTCCAATAATAAGAGTGTTATCCTTGGTCCCTTATTATCCTATTCATTTTCTTGGTCATCCTAGTTTTCTTATTCTCCCACCTAGTGTTGGAATTTCACTAGAATCTTACTTGTCAAACAATTTTTTTTGACGTTTTGGGGTTTAACATTCCCCTTCACTAAGAGGTTTACTTAAATATGTACTTGTAAGTAATAACATTTTAGTATTGTAGTTTGAAAGTATCAATGAAATAAATATGGATCAAGGACAACCAACAATGTGTATTCATATTTCCTTTTACACATAAACTCGATAAAGAGTAGCATGATGGGCAATCCCCCAAACAGCTTCCTTGACAACTAATTAAAAACCCATTGGTTTGACCCAGGGACCTTGGGTGGAAAGAGTATAATTTCCTAAGACATTAATTATTATTAGAAGTGTGTTGGAGATTGTTTGCAGGTTTCAAAGTTGGATATTTTTCATTGGGGAAGAGCCGAAGAAAAACTCCATTTCAAATAAGATTAAAATCCCTCTTACCAATTCATTGAATTTTTGTTGTTGATCATTGACCATTCTACAAGATCAATGATCCATATATATGGTCAGATCTTAGAGCCAAAGGATACATGTGGTTGAATTTTGGCTAAGCACTCAATATTTCAAAAAGATTGTTTAACCAATCCCAAGGAGGGATAAAGAATTTAAATGCTTTTATTTCTTTTTGCATGGAATAGAGGATGAAGGGCCCATTTCTTCGAATACTTCAGTATAATAGTTAATGATTTGATAGTATGAAGGAAGTTGAGACACTAATGGGGTGATTCTAATGTTGTATCTGTGGGTATTTTGACCTGGTAGGTTATCATACTGTATGGTATATAACATATAATAGAGCCCCAAGGGCTAGCTCAAATGTTGAACCATCTTCCCAAGGCATACTAAGGAGAGTTAAAATCCATCAGAAGGAAATTCACACTCCCAAATGCATAAATTGTCTCATGCTAGATTCACATTAGTAAATTGGTGTTGGAGGCCACACTAGTGTATTGTTAAAGTTTTAGGGATTCTTAACAATTTAACTAAATTGCACAAAAATTGAAGATCAAGTATTCAACAGTAAAAGTACAACAGTGAAAAATAAATTTCTAAAACAAAATTGGTACAGTTGTAGCAAGGAAAGATAAATTTAGAAAACATAACTTTCATCTCTTTCAACTTTAAAAATTGAATGGTCACTGTGTTAAAGTTGGACCTAGAGATACACTTCATCAGATGCAATGTAGAGAACATAAACAATAATATATTACAAAAAAACAAGCTAATGACAACCAACTAATAAATAACAATATTGGTTCATATCTTGTTTGAATCTACCTTATACTCAGATACTTTTAGGATCAAATCCTGTCACCGAAAGGACAAGATCAACAATGAAAAAATTGACATACCTTGAGAGAGAAAAGTTTAGGAATACGGTTAGGCACATACAGTAGCAGTCAATGTGACTCAGTCACCAAGTGTAAAAACACCAACAGTGATAATCAACCCCAAAATCGGAACAAGTGCAGTAAGCCAAGATCAATTTAGAAAACATAACTTTCATATCTTTCAACTTTAACACTCCAATGGTAACTGTGTTAAAGTTTTTCCTTGAGATACACTTTATAAAATGCAATGTAGAGAACATAAACAATAATATAGTACAAAAAACAAGATAATGACCAACAACTAATAAAAAACAATTCCGGTTCATATATGGTTTGAATATGGCTTATACTCATATACTTTTAGGATCTAATCTTGTCACTGAAAGGACACGATCAACAATGAAATAGTTGGCATACCTTGAGAGATAAAAGGTTAGGAATAATGTTAGGCACATACAGTAGCAGTAAATATGACTCAGTCACAAAGTGTGAAAACCCCAACAGTGATACTCAACCCCAAACATAGTTAGGCACCAACAGGATCAAAACCAGTTCAAGAATATTAACACAAGTCAAGTCACAGTCCTAACAACCCACATGAATCAGAACTCTGTCCAAACACCTCATAGATGTTATAGCTCAACTTTAATGAGAACACATAAGGTCACATCCCAACATAGGAAGCACCCAAGATTCATATATCAGGTTTGAACAACCCCAAGGCCCAAGGGTCATGACCCGCTCTAATAAATAACAGAAGGGTCACATCCTAAGTCTGGGTAGCCAACAGTGATCACAACCTACCCAAGTGGGATAAAACATTTCATCAATAATCACAAACTACTAGATAAAACATCAACAGTCCATGGTTCAGTTAAGGTAAGGTCAAACAGTCATGACCTACTCAAGAAGGGTTTTACCTAGTCACGACTCAACTCAAGAAGGGTTCCACACAGTCATGGCCTAGCTAGTACTAAATCAATAATAGTTAATCCCTAAAGGGATTAGATAAGGAACAACCCATCCCTAAGGGGATTATATTAGTCATGACCCTTATCATAAAGCTGTATTTTATTCATGACCTTCCCAAGAAGGGTTTCGATCAGAATTAGAAGCCTACAAAAGATTATTCCCATCTCAAGGAATATCAACACATGCCAAGGAAACCCTTAACATGTTGAGAATATTGACATGACTTATTCATAACAGCAACAAAAACTTGAACATTAATTCATAAACACTAGCAGGTTGAGAGGAGAGGTGGAAACAACTTAGAGATAGCAACAAAACCCTAGACGTCAACCCAATTAGCAACAACAAACCCTAGAGAGATGAAATATCATATCTTCAAATTTATTTTGTCAACACACTCTCTAAAATGAAATTCAAGAGTAGAATTTATAATATTAACAATCCTTATATAATGGTTAATCCACTAACCCCTATCTTTTAGGGTTGTTACCAAACATAACATAAAATAATGTTAGGTTGACTTAGGATAGGGTATTAACAGTCAAGTGGTCATATAAAATAAAATAAATAAGGTTAAGTCAACATACCAAAGGTGGTCATGGTACCACATACAACAAGGGTGTTAGGACCAAAAGGAAAATAAGTCAACTAAGCATCACAACAAGGTGGTAAGATGGAAATTCCCCTAACCATAAGAGCAAGGTGTACTATAAATGTGGGGAAACAACCCCTTCTACCCACAGGACCAACAAGACCAGGGACATTAATCTTTTCTCTCTCAAGGTATATTGCCATGTGTGTTCCATATATTTTTATCATCACCGTATAAGGAGACTTCACGAAAACATGTATCGTGAATTCTCAAATACACATTATAGGAGGTATATATAGTGAAAGGGTGTTTTTTGATATATTTCTATCTCATAAATTACGGCCATGAACTTGTACCTATGCACCATATTTAACATGTATTGACACTTGCTTGTCTACATCCTTGTTGGGATTTAGTAGATGAAAATAAGGCTCTTGATATAGTTTATTTGGAGTGGGATGTAGGAAAATAATTCCATTCCCTTACTAAGGTGAAAAAGAAAATCCAAACCAAATATGTTTTGAGGATGGAGACTAAAAAATTTAGATATTTGAAAAACTACCAACATCCCAAAGAATTTGGAGACCTTGCACAGGTACAAGTTCATGGATGCAAGTTATGAGATAGAAATATATCGAAAAACACCCTTTAAGTTTGCAAACCTCCTATAATGTGTATTTGCTTCAAACTGGGATAAATAACTTCAACAATGTTTACCAATTTCACAAACCTCAAGAGAAAGATCCACCATATATATAATGAAACTACTGCATATTTAAAAGACATTCACCATAATAATATTTCACAAAATAAGGTTTGATATAATTTATCTCAGAGCTGGAATCTTCACAAATATGATAACTGCTTATAGAGAATATGTGGATCACTAGTTGGTGAAAGAGTGAGCACTTGGTATTGGCTCGTCACTATAGTATGGGAAGGAAAAACACCCATTTCACTATACAAACATCCTATAATGTGTATTTACTTTAGACTATTTTTCTAGAATAAACAACTTCAACAATGCGTATGATTTCAGAAACCTCAAGAGCAAGATCCTCCATATATATAATGAAAGTACTATAGATTTAAAATACATCACTACAATAATATTTGGAAAAATAAGGCCTGATATAATTTATCTCAGAGTTGGAATCTTCACAAAAATGATAACCACTTACAAAGAAAACATGGATTACTGGTTGGTGAAAGAGTGAGCATTGGGTATTGGCTCGTAACTATAGTATGGCAAGGAAAAACACCATTTCACTATACAGACGTCCTATAATGTGTATTTGCTTCAAGCTGGGATAAAGAACTTCAAATTTTTTTACTAATTTCACAAACCTCAAGAGAAAGATCCACCATATATTTAATGAAAGTACTCCAGATTTAAAAGACATTCACCACAATAATATTTGGAAAAATAAGGTATGGTATAATTTATCTTAGAGTTGGAATATTCACAAAAAAGATAACCACTTACAAAGAATATGTGGATCACTAGTTGGTGAAAGAGTGAGCACTTGGTATTGGCTGGTAACTATAGTATGGAAATAAAAGAAACCTTTTCACTATACAGACCTCCTAGAATGTGTAATTGCTTCAGACTGTTTGTTTGGTATAAAGAACTTCAACAATTCTTACAATTTCACAAACCTCAAGAGAAAGATCCACCATATATATAATGAAAGTACTGAATATTTAAAAGACATTCTCCACAATAATATTTGGCAAAATAAAGTCTGATATAATTTATCTTAGAGATGGGATCTTCACAAAAATGATAACCACTTATAGATAATACATGGACCACTAGTTGGTGAAAGAGTGAGCACTTGGTATTGGCTAGTAACTATAGTATGGCAAGGAAATACACCATAGTATTGGCTATTATCACTAGAAACTATAGTATGGCTAGTAACTATAGTATTGGCTTGTAGCATTGTTAAGAGGAAGTAGAATAGTTTAGAAATATTGACATGTATGTAAGATTGTAGCAATGCATCTTTATGCCACGAGTATACTTGCAATATTTAGAATCACTGGGTTCTAACTTCAATTTGATAATTAAGTAGATGATTATACTCGCGATATTTAGAATCCCTGCATTGTAACAACATTTTACAATTGAGGAGACTCATTTTCAACGTAAAATTGAAATTTAACATGGGATTTAGTTATAGCATGATAACTGCTGACTTAGTTTGGAAGTACTGGTTTACATACTTAAATGCTACCTATCTGGATAATTAAATCATGTTGATCTTATAATTATTCTTAACCGTTGTTTACTTAAAAGTTTGACCACGTGATCTATAATTCTTGAATTTCCAAAGTATTGTATCCTAAAATTAGTTCTTCTTTCACTTAAAACTATAAATTTCCTGAAATCTTATGTTCCATATTTTTGGAAGAAGTATCATATTTTATAGGCGCATGTGATTCCCTAGTATATATTGTCAACACTACATCTATTTGTGGTATATTTTTTAATTTGTCTTTCGTAATCTGAGGAATATTTTAAGGTACATTTTCTATGTATACTGAGGTCAATCACATTCATTACATTCTCTCCAATACACAAGGCCTTTAAACCTACTAGTGGTTGGGTTTGGGCTAATTGTAGATCGTTGCTCTGTTCCAACTATTAAGTATCAGTTTGAAAATAAATTTGGGCTCTTTGCATAGTGTTCCTTCCCCAATATACTTTACACATGCAAGGTGGTCAATTAAGGATTTTGTTATTTTGTTATCTTCTTTGCGATATGATTTTCCTTGGATCATAGTTTAGCCTCTCCATTTTATGGAATTCCACAACCTCTAATAATTTTTCAACAATATTCAATGCAACTTTGTTTTTTAAAATGAAAGGGATGATCTTGAATGAGAACTTTACATAGGAAGACTTCTGAAATGAACTAAAGTGTTCTTCTTCTGAACACAACCTCTGCATGTTAAATTCTAATTAAAACATTCTAGGAGTCATAAAGGAAGGTAATTTGTAAGGTGGTAATTTAGCCTCTCCAGTTTCTGGATCAAAGACATTTGAGCATAGGAACATGTTCAGTAAGTATGAATGATACCTGAAATGTCTCTACTTGGGAAAATACGCTAGTTGAAAATGAATTGTGGTGGCTAAGAATTCATCGAAATCAAAACAACAGACTTGGTTTGTCTCCGGTTTTGGTAAATTTGTCTTCAATAGAAAACCAATCATAACTTCAGTCATCAACTTGTCATTATCATATACCAATATTTGACTCAATATTGACAACACCAGTTGGACCTCTTCTCGAAAAATATGAATATCCACAGGAAAGGAAAAACTCTCTACCACATGAACAACTTTTAGAATTTCTATCAAAAAGGCATTTTTAATCTTAGACATACATTCCCTATACACTTGGACCAAGTCCCATAAGAAACGTTGTGCTTTGTACTTTGAGATATGCATTTTATTGTAGTACGTTCAACTACAACTATAGAATCACTCTCAAACAACATGACACAATATGATCCAATTCCAAAATGAATTGCAACACCCTTTTTGGGGGCCCTCTCATCTTGCTTGAAGTACACTCCATTCCTCACTTTAGTCAATCTATCTGTTGATAATGTCGGATTTCCATTCAATTGAATAACAAAAAAAGATTTGCACATGTCCTTGCTAGCAAGACCGACCACTAGTTTGGTATTTATGTTTACATTTTCATCAACGAAATCTAAAATTCCATCCAACTAGTGCCTCCACTCACTTTCAATCGTTTGCAATTCACTATAATTGAGTACCATAAAAGATGAAGATTGGAATATGGATGTGGAATGACCCGATAAAGAATTATCAACTACTTCATCCACAACTTAGAATGTTGGATAGTTGTGATCATCTGTCCATGGTTTAAACCACCAAGAATATTCCGTGTGTCTTTCTAGTTGCATGCTAAGACCTAGTAAAATTCCCGGTGCATCCTCCAATCCTATCTTGAGAGATTCTATAATTTTTTTATCTATGGACATCGAATCATATTGTGACAAGAAATCACCTTCCTCTACTATTTGTTGATGCAATTAATTCCAAATACTCATTTCTTTCTTATGATATTTATTGAAACGAAGCCCTTGGGGATTGGATTATTCTTTAACAACTCTATTAAGGGTTTGAATAGCATGAAGTAAGTCAGTGAAATAATATTCCCTCTCTACTCATCAACACAAACACAAATTGGCAAGAAATTTTCACATCTTGATATGTTTCTTTGCTAATGAAATATAATGATGATATTAGTATTTGCTTGTTTTCTGACCCAGCATAGCCATAACATGAAGAAATGATGGACGCTTGAATAATTTCACACTCTTTCCCAAAGATTCAAACTAGGAGACAAAAAAATATCAATATAGTTAGCAATTATTTCTAGATAGGTTTCTGTACCCGATGTCCTCTCTATCCTGCTACTTGTACTTCTCATTTTCTTGAAGAACCTCTAGACATGCCTTGAAGCAATGCGTTGTACTGAACCCCAATTTTGGCAATCAATCCTCTCTATATCCTCAATTTTAAGCTTGTGGCCATCCACTTTAAAATTGTTATAAACCATTCTTACATGGTTAAAAATAATCAACTCTTCTCCAACAATTAGATCTCGTCAACCACTAAACAAAGGATTCACTATCTTTTTTCCATTGTGGATGTAATCCTGGTCATGAAGTCTAGTTACTTTAAAACCATCATACAACCCATTTATCCTCCACCCTTCCTAGGGAATTTGATATCTCATGCATGTCATTGAGTAATAATCCTTCAACATAAGCATTCTTCTCATCTATCCCCATCTAAGGAATGACCAATAATAGGTCCTAAAAAATGTTCCACATGTTTCTTCCATAGGTCTTCTAATTTTTCCCATTGTCGATGGACAAAATTTGCATCAAACCTGTTGCACATTGGATGAACAACCACAACCAAATGAGGAATATTCTCATGTAAATGGTTTGCAATAATAACATGCGCATAATGGCCAATCACACAATTCTTGAAGGCATCTGCAATAATCTCATAGCATGCAACGTCGTCACCAACTGTCACCAAGAAATGTGATTGGAACTTATGTCCTTATTTCTTACCACAAAAAACCACCAATGTATCACTTTTTTCTAGCCACCTAACATATTTTTTCACAACAATTTCATCTTCAGCAAGGCATGCAGGAATTGGGACCTCTATACCATGTTTGTATTTTTAGGAAGCATAAACTTTTCTGACTGCCTAAAAAATGTACTCCTTCTCCTCTAGGATATATGTCAATTATTTTTTAACTTTCCTTAATGTCGTAGATATCGAAGGGCCATCCGGATTCAATCTAATAAAACTATGTAATATAGGACCTCCCCATAAATTAATCATCCCATAAATGGATTTAGTGGATGCACTATACCCTCTCCATGACTTTGAACAAACTAGGTTGTGAAATATATCTTGAACAAACTCCCAAAATGTATCTTTACCTTGTAATTTTTGTTGCTAGGTTTTTCGACGTGATAGGAATATCGGTCGGATGAAAGTATGAAATATTTTTGATGTAGTGGAAGAGTCCAGTCGAATGGAAATCAGTAAAGTTGTCAATAAGTCCAATGGGTTTGGTAAATTTTCGCCAATACACATCGAAAAACTTGTGGAGTTTCAGCCGATGCATCAGCTGAGTTTCGTCAATTAGAAGAAACCTGATCGGGTGGAATAGCTGAAAAATGTGCAAAAATAGAGATTTTGACAGGTTTTCAGTGAGGGTTGCAGGGGCCAGAAAGATGGAGAATGACAATGGATTTAGGTGCTAGATTGTGTGAAATCCAATGATTTACAAAAAAAAAATGACCCCCTGTTGTCCCCTTGACCCCCTTCATCCCCTTGAAACAGTCGATTTAAGATGATAAGAATATGAAGGAAGAAAAATAAATGTACATGGCCATCTATATAAAGCATAATCAAGATCCTATTCTGATAGAGAGGGAGTCACCTTGGAATGTTATGAAGTCTGAAGAAAAGAATAAATTATGAAATTGGAACATCATTATGTTATGGATGAAGGGACACCATACACAGATAGTATTGAAGAAAATTTAGATGGTGTATCTATGCAGGTTGTAAAGCATGGGATGGATGCTTGAGCAAAGACAGAATTGGGACATTGATAAGGGAATATGTTCACTGTTGTGAAGCTGAAACTATTGTTCAGGAAGCAGGGATCATTCCTAAAATTTGTGCAGCAGACCCCAGGCAGGTCATAACTCAAATGTGGTGGAATTTGAGGGTGATATTGTTGAGGATATTTTTTTGTTTTGATTAACCCACTATATCACCCCTGGACTTGTTGAGATCTGCACTTTTAAGAATTCAACACATAAAAGATCATGGTTAGTCTAACTAGCCACTGGAACCGGGAGTAAAGTCAGTGAGGTGGTAAGAAATGTCCATTGGTCATGGATGGGTTAGTCATTTGTGCAGACCTGGATGTTCTTCCACTTGGATCCTATGATATACTCATTGGAATGGATTGGTCAGAAGCACATAGAGCAAAACTTGATTGTTACAACAAGACTTTTGGGTGCTTGGATGAAAAAGGGAAACCTAAGGGTTGTGAGAGGCTTTCCAAAAGTGATATTTGGAAGTCTTCAGCAATGCAGCTGAAGAAGCTCTATGGGAAAGGTTGCAAAGTGTATGTAGCTCATGTTTTGGAGGTAACAGAGAATGATATTCCTAGATTGGAGGGCTGTCATGTGGTACAGGAATTCAGGAATGTTTTTTCTGGAGAAATTTTAGGTTTTCCTCCAAAGAGGGACATTAATTTTACCTTTGAGCTTGTGCCAGGTAAATCACCAGTGTCCAAGACACCCTACAAAGCGAGTACACTAGAAATGCTAGAGCTGAAGATGCAACTGTAAGAGTTGTTGGAAAAGAGGTATGTCAAGAAAAGCATGTCTCCTTGGGGAGCACCATTCCTAATTGTGAAAAAGAAAGATGATACACTCTAATTGTGTGTTGGTTCAAACAGTTGAACAAGGTAGTCATTGTGAAGAAAAAGTACCCTTTGCCTAGGATTGATGTCCTCTTTGATCAAGTGAGAGGATCAAAGGTATTTTCCAATCTTGACTTGGGGTCTAGTGACCATCAGGTAAGAGTCAGGGATGAAGATATTCATAGGACAACCTTTAGAGAAAGGTATGGATATTATGAGGTTGTAGTGGTATCATTTGGTTTCACAAATGCATCAGCTACATCTATGTGCCTCGCGAATAATGTTTTAAGTAAGTAGTTGGACAAGTTTGTTCTTGTTCTCCTTGATGGCATTCTTATATGTTTGAGAATGAGGAAGAATTTACGGAATATTTGAGGTTGACTTTGAAATTAATCAGGAAGCATAAGTTGTATGTAGGGTTGAGAAACTATGACTTATATGAATATAGAGTTCATCATTTGGGTCACATTATCTCAGATAAAGGAATATCTGTAGACCCTAAAAAGATTGAGGCCATGATGAGTTTGCCTGCTCTAAGAAAGTTAACAGATGTAAGATATTTGTGGGACTTGCAGGATATTGCGGGAGGTTCACTGAAGGATATTCCATGGGTAAGTGGAGTCTATGTATAGGCTGAGGAAGCCTGCATGTGAACTTGTAGTTCCATGAGGGAATAGACCTTGTGTATATGAGCATACACATGAAGACTTCCTGAAGACTCAGGTAGAATGACCTGATCAGAGCAGTATGGTGGTGCCCAATGAAACCCAGGGCATGAAGCTTCCATGTGCCATGAGAAGGATCTCATGACTAAGAACAAGTTTTGAAAATTTAGATTTCAAGTTTTCTTGTTAATTATGGGATATTGTGATCTCCTATGATGGTTTTGAATCATGCTAACCATGGATATGCTTGTCTTGCATTGCTTGATGACTGAAGTTCCTGTTGACTAGCTGTGATTGTTGGGCTGATTAAAAATTGTGTTAGGATGACATGTTGTATGTGGATGTCTAGGTTTTGGGAAGCATGTGTAAGTAATGGATGAGTACTCCCCACTTGCAAAAGGCCAAACAATATGAGGATGACCTAACAGTTGCAAAAATCTGATTTTCTGTAGGAAGAAGAATTGTGAATTCAATTTTTTATTTATTTTTACTATCAATGTATTGATCGCTTGATATTTGGAAAATCATGTATGCATGAAATAGATTTGAAAATATTTGATTAAAATTTTATGATGAAATCTCATGTAAATTGCATACTTATATGTAACACAAGTGAGATAGTTAAAGTATTCCCTTGGAGTACATAGCTTCTTGGAAGGATGTGTTTGGGATACATAAATCCTCATAAGGATGTACTGGGTGTACATAGATCCTCGGAAGGATGTACTGGGTTTACATAGCTTCTTGGACATATGTGTTGGAAATAGGTTTGAGAATCTATAACTGAAATTTTTATGATGACATCTCATATGAATTGCATGCTTGTATGTAACACAGGTGAGATGATGAAAATATGTACTGGATGTACATGGATCCTCAGAAGGATGTATGGGGTGTACATAGCTTCTCGGAGTGATATCTTTGGAATAGGTTTGAAAACCTATGATTGCAATTACTTTTATGATGACATCTCATATAAACTGCATGCTTGTATGTAACGTAGGTGAGATGATGAAAACATGTACTGTATGTACATGGCTCCTCGGAGGGATGTATGGGGTGTACATAGCTTCTCGAAGGGATGTGCTTGGAATAGGTTTGGAAACCTATGATTGAAATTTTATAATGACATCTGATGTAAATTGCATGCCTATATGTAACACATGTGAGACAATGAAAACATGTACATGGGGTACATGGATCCTCTGGAAGGATGTACTTGGGTACATAGCTTCTCCCCCCTGCCAGCTAGGCACTTATATGAATCACTAGGGATGTCTAGGGTGTAATACATCCATCTAGACTTCTTTCCATAGAAATTCAAACCATAAGGGGATTGTCATGAGAGTGGGGGATCCGTGAAGAGAATAACCCCTAGGTATTATGATGTCTGGAAAGTAAGTGCCTGAGAATTGGTAAGCACTTGGAGGAGGTGGTAGGACCTTAAGCTAGAGTTCTTATTGAGCACCCAGAGAGGTGTTAGGCTCTAAAGCGGGGCTGATCGGATCTCGGTTGAGAGATGCTACACAAATAATTATTGGATTACTTGGCAAATATCGGTTGATTTTATGTAATTACGGATGTACATAATGATTCAACTAAGATTTTGAAAATCTTGTTAAGAAACAAATCCTGCAAAAATGAATATGACATGTGAATTAATTTGTTATGTCACCTGGAAAGGAAGCGCCTGAGCTTTGGTAAGAACTTGGAACAGGTGCTAGGCCTGTAAACTAGAGATTCCATTGAGAACCCAAGGAGGTGTTAGGCTCTGAAGTGGGGTTGACCAGATCTTGGTTGAGAGATGTTATACAGATAAGTATTTGGTTTACTTATCAAAATTTTGTTGTTATTGATTTTCTTTAAATATACATGAGCATACGATGCCGCCATGATTTTGAAAATATTGTTATAGATTACATCCTCTAGGAATGAATCTGACATGTGAATTAATCTATTGTGGTGTTCGGAAAGGAAGCACCTGAGCTTGGTAAGCACCTAGAGGAGGTGCAGGCTCTTGAACATAACTGTTATTAAAGCACTCAAAGAGGTTTTGGGCTCAAGAATAGAGCTGTCAGACCTCGGTTGAGAGGTATTTTCAGGTGATCCGAGGCTTGCATAAATTTGGATACCCTTTAATGCACACTCAGGTGTGGGGTGGGGCAGGGTTGTGAGTGCCTTAGTTGTATAAAGCCTAGTCAGACACTGTGGAACCAAAAGAAGATAATTATGTAGATGATTATTTGGTTCACTTAGCAACTTTTTGTTGATTTTATATCAATATACATGTGCATGTGATTCATCTATGATTTTGGAAAATATTGTGAATACTAACATGGGAATTGACTCATTGCTTGGGGATTGAGCATAGGTATTGCTGGTTTCCAAAGACACTGGACATGTTCCAAGCTGAGGAGAGGGATTCTCCAAGACCAGAAAAAGATCATGTGGTGTGTGCTTATGCTTGCAACCAAGGACTTGGAAGAGTTCCATATCGTGCCATTGGATAGATAAAGGTGCAGAGGAAGCACTACAGTCCTGAAGAGGCTACGTGGGAGATGGAGGATGCCATGCAATTGGCACATCCATTTTTGGTTCAATTTTGTAGAGCACTGAGGGTGGTGCTAGTGTAGCATTTTGTTAAATTTTTGTAAAAGCACCAAGGATAGTGCTATTGAAGGGGGAGGGGAATGTAACACCTCAGTTTTGACCCCATTGTATTAAATTGCATATCATGTAAATATTGTATTAAATTGTGGTGTGGAGATAAAGGTGAATGCCCCACCATGGATTTAGTGTTTTATGTTTCAAAAATTAAAATCGATGTCGATGGTTTATGTGCTAGCAGGGAACAATATGTTGAGACATCATGCAAAATGCAAGTTAATAAAAATACCACAACTAGCTATGCACCATAACGTTAAAGAGATGGGGCATGATTTCACAAGGAATAGTGGGGGGGGGGGGGGGGAAAAANAGTGGTTGGGGAAGTTATTTCCTTGGGATGGGAAAGGTATGAAGGTCAAATTCGAATTTTGGAAGCCACCCATTTTTTAAAACGTGTTTTTGACTTGTGGGGCAAGTAAATTATTGGAAATGCATGCCCAAGCCATTATTCACCCATGAATTTCATTTTCACCCATCCCATGGAGTTTTGGGCCGGTTTTGGCTCTCTCACGTAGCAAGAAGGTGACTGAGCTCTTTCTCACTCACGATTTGATGTTGTTTCTTCACTTTTCCATCCCCATAATTTGTTTTCTGTGTTTTTGGGCGAACAGGAAGAAAGGAGCCACAATCTGGGAGCTTCCCTCATGTTTTTCTACATTTTTCCTATTTTCTCCAAGCTGGGAAACTCATTTTTGGGTTGCCAACAAATTGGAGAAGATACCCATGATTTTTGGGTGGTTGTTGAGTCCGTTTTTTCCCACATGAAACCCCTAGAAGATTCTGAAAATCGATTTGTTCTTAGAGGGATGTTTTCCCCATTTTATTGGGTCGTTTGTGGTTGCAAATTCTGTTTTTGGTAATTCCCAGTGGATGGGAGAATATATCCATGCGTGATCTGAGGGTTTGATGAGGTCGTTTTTACCTCTGGGAAGCCCAAGAACATTTCCTGAAAATGTATTTTCTCATGCAAGGTTGTTTTCCCCTCAGCCATTTCATTTTGGTTTCCAAGAAACATTATGTTCATATCCGATAGTTGTGCGTGGCTGTGTTTGATTAATTTGTTGACTGTGTGTTTGATGAAAAGTATGGCTTGGCTGAGTAAGTCCAAGGAACCCATCTATTAGATGGTTGTCTGTGCTTGATTATCAGGTTGGCTTGGTTGGGTAAGCCCGAGGAACCATCTGTTAATTGGATGACTGTGTGTTTATGTATGGTTTGGCTTGGCTGAGTAAGTCCAAGGACCCCTCCATGTTATTGCTTTTTTCCTTAACGGTCTGTGAAACCAAATGGTGTGTTGGCTTGACTGTGAACGCATGGTTTTGGCTATGTGTGAGCTTGTTGTTCTCAAGTGCCTTGTGGAATCATGCCCAACTCGGGGGTGGCAGTGATGCTGAGAGATTAATGAGCACACTGGCCTATGGTTGGGTGGAACATTGCAGCGACGTAGCTAGTTGTGGGCCAACTTCTTCAAGATAAGTATTCTTGTGCTTAATCTTTGTAAACTATTGGTTTTATGAATTAATATGAACATGTTTGAATGAATGAATTTTGATTCTATCATAGAATGCATTATGCATATGTGTATATATTTATGCTCAATGCATTTTATTTATTATGTTTCTATGTTCATGGGGCTATTTTTCCCATTTAACAGCAACAGGGCATTGGTCGCGTACTCTCCATCATCGGTATGAGGGGTGGGGATGTGATAGTCATTTATGAAGAGCAATAAAATTTCTAAAATGTAACTTTGAAGGGTCATAAAATTTCTAAATCATCATTATATTACAAAGGTTTTTTTATATTACTAGCAGTGTTAATATATTTATCTTATATAAAACTATACTTTCTTAATTTCAATTTAGAAACCACACATTCACTAAAAATTAGAAACATCTATTAAATTATAATTATTTTGTTTCCTTTCTATTTGCAAGTTGCATTGATTTTTCACAAAAACATAGAAACTTATAGAACTAAATGATTTTTCCATTATTTTTTGAGTTTTTCATTAATGCAATGAGCATCTACACTCTACAAACAGAGTTTGATGCAATGGGTAGAATGAAAACCAAATTCCAACAATGTTCCCACCTTTCAGTTATTCGAAGGGCCAACACAGTACACATATCCAGATTTGGCCTGACCCCATGGCTTCCTTCCTAGCAACTGTAGTCAATCACCAATCATGTTGATTCTTATGGAACATTGATAAATAGGAGTCACTGTTATCAGTAGGCTATGTATTGACTCCATTATCTATGTTCATTAAGTTTTATCTAGTATGGCCGCAGATGAGTGCAAATTTGAGTTCATTGATAGTATGAGTAAAATGGGTAGAATTGGAGATAGTCTCATTCGGGTCTGATGGCTTTAACTAGTAGTTCCATTCCATATTATCATTTTTATTTTCGTTTGGAAGTCCGTTCCCATCCCTTAGTGAAGTCTTTCTTCCACTCAGTCAACACCCTGTCCCTCTTCAAAAACCTGAGCATTCCCTCTCGGTGGCATAGCAAGATTGATTTCTTCAATTCCAGCTATTAATTTCTCCATACTAGATGGGTATTGCATGTTGTTTTCCACTGAGCCATTTGTGTCTTAGCATTTCTCTCTTCCTTATCATTTTCTTATTTCATTGGCATTTCCCTTTTGTTTTGTGAGACCTCTCATGCAATGTGTATCACTATTATAACTCTTCTCTGATCGCATCGCCCATCTAGATAACTGGAATGCAACTTCCTCTTCCACTCCCTTTCTACCCCTGTTGTTGAAACATGTCCATTTCAGCCCTATTTTCCCCCATGTGTTGCACTGCCATGTTAGCCTTGTTCCACAGTAGTTGGTATCTTTGTTTGAAGCTAGTAAAGTACAATAGAGGACGGTTTGGCTTGAGGGTGAATCAACATTTCAGTTTCATTCTAATGAAATCCACTTGTAACATGGTCAATCCGACCCTTGAGGTCTATAAATAGAATGTAATAGGTAGTAGGGATAATTATTATTGAAGGAGTTGTTTGATGTTACTGATTCAACAGTAAACTAGCCCTCTTCTCTATAATGAAAGCATAATATAATAAAAAATGCTCTTGGGCCCCTCTTAAAACTTTCTTGAGTATCGATCTGGTTATGTTTTTGCATTATCTCTGTTTTTTTCCTCAGAATGTATTGTATATGTTATGTGCTCATTTATTTATTTCTGTAAGGAAGGATGATGATTTATATCATAATAAAAATGATACAGAGGATACAAAATTGCAGAGCCATGAGATTGGTTTCCAAACATATATCCAATTCAACCTCTTTTCTAAGTTGTCCTTGTCATGCCAAAATTCTACAAATACAAGATTTACTAGAGAAACTATGATGCCCATGAACAAGAAACCAACATTTACAGTTGTTCTGTTCTCATTTCAAATGTTGGATGCATTCTTATTTCACAATAGAAGTTTTTATGTCTAAAATTAAAACTATAATAGTCTAATTAGGTGTTTGTATGCAAACTTCCAAATTTCATACCTAGAGTGCACTTCGATTGGAATTGGTGTGCATTTTTAGTTATGGCCATGAAAAATTGGAAAATACTATCAATTGTTTTTTTGGATGACTTGAATTTTACTGTAGATCATACAATTTACAGACTGAGTACAAGAGATTGTAGAAAAGGTTGGTATGTCTATGTTATAGTGAAATTTATTCAATATAACATGAAATGCAAGACAATGAGTGCATTTCCTCGAGGGACTCAACCCTGTTTTTTACAATGAGGAAATCATGTAAATTTGGAGTTTCCTTGCAGAGCATAAGTTTTTATGTCTAAAATTTAAACATCAAAATCTTATTTAGGTTTTTTATTCCTGAATAGACACACTGTGGTTTGAATGAGTGAATTTGGCTTTATAATGCAGGCTGGGCATGCATTTGAGTGAAGCTATCCAAAATTGCCTTGCTTCAGTAAAATGCATGCACATGCCTGATTTCTTTGTCAAATTCAATGAATAAAATAGGATTTTATTATTATTATTATTCCTCCCCTTTTAGAATTTTAATATTTCCAATTTTTTACTTTTTACTTTCTCCTTTAGAATTTTTTTTAGCGTAAGGTAGACCAAGTGTTAATTTTTCATAACCTCGAGTGATCAAATTTCAAGGGCCACATCATCATCTATGCCATGTCATGCCATGTCGGCATCATCCTTAGTGTGGGAATCAATGTTAATGCGGGTATCACTTAGCCCCTTTACAACACTTAGCCATTTTTTCTGTCTTTAGTATGCAAAATAAGATTTTTCTTCTATTTTGGCAGGTTGATATTTTCCTTATCTGATCACCTTAAGAAAAACCAAGAGGATGGATAAATATCCATTTCAACAATGAACATGACCATATCATCTGATGAATTTTATAATCAAAGGAACACCCCCTTGCGGGCATTTGCAAATGGTGTCTCAAACTCTTTGTCTAACACTTAACCAGTTCTCTTCAAACCCTAGGACACCAAGGTGATTTCATTTTCCATTCAAACTTGGCAAGTGAGATACCCAATGGGTAGAGGCCAACAAGGTGAATCCATAAATACCACTTTCATCTTCTAGAGCTTATTTCTCTCTCCTTGGAGGAAATTTTTCTGGAGAGGTGCAAATATGGCTGACTCGGCACTTTTGGTAGATCAATATCTTCTTCCTGAAAGACTTTTTGGTTAGGCTAATGATATGGTTGGATGCTCCATACAACACTCTAGAGATCCACACTCTTAGAATATTTTTATCATCATCTTATGAGCTATGGATGGAATTTCCCTAAGGCTATTTAGGCATATTTTACCAATAATTCCATACTTAAACAATTTTTGATCTTCTCCTAGGCTTGGTCTAATTTCCCTAAACCACAGTTGTGGCAGGTCCATAAATTCTTCTTCAGGGTCTCTTTGGACAAGTTGAGACCATGGTTGAGTAGAGAAAAAACATCCTACAATATCCCCAGGTGCTGCAGGAAGTTTCTTCAACAAACCATTTGTGGTAGGAATCCTCTTAAGGCTACCTGGACCAATTTTCCCATACTTAGCCAATTTCCTAATTTTCACTAATTTGTCGTATTTCTATAGAATGATGTCATAATGCAACAATGATTTCATCTTCATGCCACATCATCATCTATTCCATGCCATGCCATGTTGGCATCATCCTTAGTGTGGGAATCAGTGTTAATGCGGGCATCACTTAGCCCCTTTACAACACTTGGCCATTTTTTCTTTGTCTTTAGTATGCAAAATAAGATTTTTCTTCTATTTTGGCAGGTTGATATTTTCCTTATCTGATCACCATAAGAAAACCCAAGAGCATGGCTAAATATCCATTTCAACAATGAATAGGACCATATAATCTGATGAATTTGATCATCAAAGTAACACCCCCTTGCGGGCATTTCCAAATGGTCTCTCAAACTCTTTGTCTAACACTTAACCAACTCTCTTCAAACCCTAGGTGACCAAGGTGATTTCATTTTTCCTCCAAACTTGGAAAGTGAGATGCCCAATGGGTAGAGGCCAACAATGTGAATCCATCAAGACCACTTTCATCTTCGGGATCTTCTTTCTCTCTCCTTGGCAGGAATTTTTCTAGAGTTGTGCAAATATGGCTGAGAGACACTTTTGGTAGATTGATATCTTCTTCCTGAAAGACATTTTGGCCAGGATAATGAAGTGTTTGGATGCACCATACAACACTCTAGATATCCAAACTCTCATAATATTTTTATCATCATCCTATAAGTTGTGGCGGGCATTTCCCTAAGGCCAGTTATGCATATTTTACCAATAATTCCATACTTGGACAATTTTTTATATTCTCCTAGGCTTGGTATTATTTCCCTAAACCACATTTTTGGAAGGTCCATAAATTCTTCTTTAGGGTATCTTTGGACAAACTGAGACCATGGTTGAGTAGAAAAAACAACAACCTACAATATCCCCATGTGGTGTAGGCATTTTCTTAAACACACAATTTGTGGCGGGCATCCTCTTAAGGATACTTGGACCGATATTTCGAAACTTAACTAATTTCTTGATTTTCACTAATTTGTCGTATTTCTCCAGAACGATGACATAATGAAACAATGATTTCAAATTCATGCCACATCATCATCTATGCCATGCCATGCCATATGGGCATCATCCTTAGTGCGGAAATCAACCTCAATGCAAGCATCACTTAGCCCCTTTACAACACTTAGCCATTTTTTCTATCTTT
This sequence comes from Pseudotsuga menziesii, assembly GCA_001517045.1. Classification (NCBI taxonomy): domain Eukaryota; kingdom Viridiplantae; phylum Streptophyta; class Pinopsida; order Pinales; family Pinaceae; genus Pseudotsuga; species Pseudotsuga menziesii. The sequence continues at coordinate 1,480,836 of LPNX010160114.1, forward strand.
AGTATGCAAAATAACATTTTTCTTCTATTTTGGCAAGTTGATATTTTCCTTATTTGATCACCATAAGAAAAAAAGGAGCATGGCAAGATATCCATTTCAATAATGAACATGACCATATCATCTGATGAATTTTATCATCAAAGGAACACCCCCTTGCGGGAATTTCCAAGTGGTCTCTCAAACTCTTTGTCTAACAATTAACCAGTTCTCTTCAAACCCTAGGTCACGAAGGTGATTTCATTTTTTCTTCAAATTTGGCAAGTGAGATTCCCAATGGGGAGATTCCAACAAGGTGAATCCAACAAGACCAATTTCATCTTCTGGAGCTTCTTTCTCTCTCCTCGACATGCATTTTTCTGGAGCAGTGCAAATATGGCTGAGAGGCCCTTTTGACAGATTGATATCTTCTTACTGGAATACATTTTTGTCAGGCTAATGATATGGTTGGATGCACCATACAACACTGTAGAGATCCACACTCTCAGAATATTTTTATCATCATCCTATGAGTTGTGGCGTACATTTCCCTAATGCCAGTTAGGCATATTTTACCAATAATTCCATACTTGGGAAATTGTTAATCTTCTCCTAAGCTTGTTCTAATTTCCCTAAACCATCGTTGTGGCAGGTCCATAAATTCTTCTTCAAGGTCTCTTTGCACAAACTGAGACCATGGTTGAGTATAAAAAACAACAACCTACAATATCCTCGTGTTGCGGGCATTTTCTTCAACAAACCATTTGTGGTGGGCATCTTCTTAAGGCTACTTTGTCTTTAGTATGCAAAATAACATTTTTCTTCTATTTTGGCATGTTAATATTTTCCTTATCTGATCACCATAAGAAAAAAGAATAGCATGTATAAATAGCCATTTCAACAATGAACAGGACCATATCATCTGATAAATTTTATCATCAAAGAAACACCCCCTTGCAGGTATTTCCAACTGGTCTCTCAAATTTTTTGTCTTACACTTAACCAGTTCTCTTCAAACCCTAGGTCACCAAGGTGATTTCATTTTTCCTTCAAACTTGGAAAGTGAGATGCATAATGGGTAAATGCCAATAAGGTGAATCCATATAGACCACTTTCATCTTCTGGAGCTTCTTTCTCTCTCCTTGGCGGGCATTTTTCCAGACCAGTGCAAATATAGCTGAGAGGCACTTTTGGCAGATTGATATTTTCTTCCTGAAAGAAGTTTTGGTTAGGCTAATGATCTGGTTAGATGCACCATACAACACTCTAGAGATCCACAGTATCAGAATATTTTTATCATCATCCTATGTGTTGTGGCAGGCATTTCCCTAAGTCCAATTAGGCATATTTTACCAATAATTCCATACTTGTTCAATTTTTGATCTTCTCCTAGGCTTGGTCTAATTTCCCTAAACCACAGTTGTGGCAGGTCCATAAATTCTTCTTTTGGGTTTCTTCTTAATGTTATTAATTTGTCTATTGAACTCATATTGGATGAATTTTGAATGTGACTGTAATCAACCTATAATTTTCCATAAGAGTTTCAGCATTACAAGTGATGCAATTTATGGAACGAAAGCCAAGGAATATAATTGAACGAGTGCATGAAATGACAGATACCCTTGCAACTGATAAATGGGGAAGACAAGAATGACAATCCCATCAAGGATTTAGTACTGTCGATAAATGGTGATGTATTATCCAATACTGCGCAAATAACAGTGTTACTAGGAGATATAGATACCAGACAGAAAGGAAAACACAAAAGGAGTAAAACCTTCCTGCCAGTTGTGAACACATGCAGAGCATGACTATCAAACACCGAATGAACAATGTAATAACATGGTGACTTCAATACCTGAATGCGGGTCAGCAATTCCATCAAGGATACGGAGGCAGATGATGGGGCCAGCCCGTCATCAGCATGACGTCACCTCACAATCACCCACTCAATGGATGTGTGTATTAACTTATCTCTTAGATGTTGACATCTCCTCATTTCTCAAAGGGATGAGGTTGTCACCTCACTATGGGACGAACGTAATGCATCTCCTTGGTTCCTGGGCCAATGTGCCAACAGTTTAATGCCCAGGATCCCTTATCATTTCAGCCAATTTCTCTTCGTGCTCTATGCATTCTCATAGATCTGTTCTTAGATTTTTCCTGGTCACTCGACCCTATGCAACTCAGTCCCTGGCTCTGATCTCACCGTCACCCTTCGTTAGCTAGTCATGTCTTGTAGAAAATGAGGTATCCCTCGTCATGGTCGTATGGGGAGAGGCACTTAGTTTGATCACCCAATTTAGCTCAGTACTCAAGCTAGTGGTGATGGTTTTGATATTGAGATCCTTGAAGTTGTGCGCCTCATGGTTAATGACTAGAAAGATGAATTTTCTGGTTTCGTCAACGTAGCTAGTCGCACTCTGGAGCAATGAAGAAATTATTGGGTGATAAAAAACCTCCTCATTCATTTCATTCTCTACTTCCACTCTCAGCCTCTTGCACCTGCACCACCACCTCATGCTCCTGTTGTCCCCATAGGCCCCCCTATTTTAGCCTCTGCACCCTCTGCCTCCACCATTTCCCCCGTAGTACCTATGGACTGCAATCCTCCTCCTCCCCCCCCATCGAGCTGACTAAAATCCCTCTCTACTAGTAAATGCACTTCTAGTCCTACATTGGCAAGGAAGATTTCCCTCTCCTGGTTAAACAACCCCCTGTAGGTAGCGGTAAATATGTCGATTCCTCCAACAAAAAATACGTGGACTCTATAGTGACCACACTTCTGATGCCAAGGATGACCCAAGCAAGCCGTTTTCCACTAGATTTGGATGCCCTATGATTGAGGATCCATTCCATAAGCCTTAATCAGGTTTTTATCAATGCCTTCTTTTGTTTTTTGTCAGAAATATTGTGGGATTATCAAAGTCAGAATCTTTGTCTGTCGATTTTTTCATTTTAGGAATTATTATGTATTTTTGTATAAGGACACTCTCCTTGTTTTTTACCTATTTTCCATCATGGAGGGAGGGTTCGACAATCTCTTTAGAACTTCTCTACCTGCTTGTCTCTTTGAGCAGGAATGTGTCTCTGAACTGTAACTTTTTTGTAACACTACCACTTTTTTTCAATAGAATAGTTCCTTAACTTACAAAAAAAACATGGTGACTTCAATTTGCAAATTGAGTAGTTTGTATTTCAACTTAGTTTTGATTTTCAAATTCAAAATGATTTGTAGATTGGTTGTTTTCTACAACATAAAAGGTCCTAGCCTCAATTGAGTTAAGAAATCATCTTACTATTATTGTTAATCATTGCATATGAATTTGTTTCTATATGCAAGCTTATTCCTTTAAATATTTTCTTATTCTTGCTACAATGTGGAAAATAAATTATATTAATGTGGTTTTTTTTCTGTAAATTTCTATTTTTGGGAATAGAAGGCAATAGAAGGATAAACTAATTTACAAAAAAAAGACTTAATGAAAATATGATATACAAACTGCTCATTCCACATATTCACAACACAACATCTCATTTCACATGCAATGAAGATTATATAATACTGATGTATTCCAAAATCATAAATTGCACCCATGGCATATAATTGCAACTTGTGCCCAAAATTTCAATTAAATGTAAATATTAATCCCGAACTACAAAAAATTTATAAACTATGTCCCGATCTAAGTATAAATATTCAATAAGTCAACTATTCTCAGTTGATAAAACATCACCGAAATCACTAGTCACATAGTATAATCACTAGTTACACAGTTCAATGTCATCCTTATGCCAAGGAATGAAGCTCAACAAAGCATCTGCTAGATTACATAATGCGCTACTAGGACGTGGTAGAGCTATATTTTCAAATAGAGGATCTAAATTTTCTGTCATATTCACAATATAATAGCCTTTTCCAACAGGGACATAGTATACCATTGCATTTGGGCCAGTCTTATGTATTGTCTCCATTGCAACTTTAACCCTTGAGTTTAATGCAATGAGAAAGCATTTATTTCCTTCCATCCCCAATTGGGAAGTTGATGTCAGCTCATTAGCATTATCTTGACCTTGCAAATAAATGAGACAAAGTAAGATGCATGGAAGTAAGAATTTAAACATTGATGATCATAGATTAAATAATTACAATCTTACCTCATTTGGTGTTTTCATTTTTTCAATTTGCAGTTTCGATGGAACCGTTGGTGTTTTCTATACCAAATGTTCATCATATTTTGATGCATGACTCTACACCCAACATACAAATATTTCTATTATATTGATCAAATAAAATAAAATTGAACTAAATCACAAAATTTTCCAATACTTACTAGGGATGATGGAGTATGCATTGAAGTTAATTTCTTTTGTATTAGTCCGTTCATAGGGGTTGTAATGTCACCTGTATTACTCTATCAAGGCAACAAAATTTAATATATATATGATATATTCAAAAGATGAAAAAATATTATTTAAAATAATAATTAAACAACTAACCTCCACCACAGGTGTGATTTCAGCATGAGCATTTTGTACTATAGGGCAATGTTTATATGAGCAATTAGATATTAGCCTTCTGAGCATTACTGTGAAATATGTATACTTATACAAGAGTAAAGAATTGGAGACTAACACTTTCTTTGTTGACCTCATGTTCTCTCTCCATATATTCTACTCTTTTCAGTAGTTCAATTATTGTTGTTTTCAAAGATGAGATTTCCTCTGTTTTTTATTTCACTGTAGCTTGGCTTACAGCTAGCACCTCCTTGTATGGAATTTTTCCAAACAAGTTAGTTGGTGCAAATCCTAAGCCAACACCACGACATCATCCCTAGCTGCAGAGTCTTGAGATGCAACTTCTACTTGAGCTTGTTCAATTTTTTGCTAACATTGACATACAATTAAATTAGATCATAGAAGAAACATTTCCAACATGTAAAATGAAATTTTAATCAGTATCTAAATTAAAAGGTTGAGAACATACTATTGTTTCTCCTATAGCTAGTGTGAGCGGAGTGCAATCCTTCTTTTGATAGCACTTATTTCATAAGTTTTCTCTAGTAATGCTTGTAGTTCTATCATCACAGGCTATAGATTTTTTCTAGTTGCAACAAGTAAAATAGTATGGTTAAGTTGTGAAATTACAATGAAACTAAAATATGCTAATATTTCTCATATCGAATAAAATATCATCAAAATTGTATACCATATCATCTTTGACCCATTGATAACCTCAACGTCTAGAGGTGTGCAAGTCCCTCTCCTTTTCTCTATTTTCCTTGTTTTTTCCTTATATCCTAGAAATCAATTGAAAATAGTGTATATAAGTCAACATTACAAGCCAATAGACATTCTAAAACACTTGATTATATAATATGTGAACTTTTTTCTTACCAGGAATTCAGTGGTGGCTTGTGATGGGACGAATTCTCTCCACAGTGTCTCACTTATCCTAATTGGAGGAACATTTTTTAATCTTTCCTCTGTTGACTCATAAGGCTCAGAGTATTTTTTGGTCAACTGATATCTATGATTGTTTTCTTTATGGCCAATGGATTTCATACAATATTCTTTAAGGACCGAAGGGATTGTGAATTTTGCTTGAAACATACAAGAATTGCATTTTTAGATGCCATACATGGTTTGAAAATAAACTTCGAAATCATCCAAAAATAGGAATGTTGAAAAAAAATACAGGTAATTTCTAATACTCACATTAATAATGTTCCACAAGTCCTCCTTTAATTGATTTGAAAACTTCCTCCAATTAGAATAATTGATTGGAACCATTTCCCATGTGAGCACACCTAGTAATGAAGATAGATTCATGAAGTTTGGACCAATTGGTTGGTTCCTTTCATTGATATGAATTTCGATCTTTTCCTCCAAGTTATTGATTTCTACACATTTAGTTTCTCATATACCTTTCTTCTTGACTTTCTCTGTCGATGCTTGTGTAGAGGGATCTTCACCTTGTATACTAATATCTTGTTGGCATTGTTCTTTGTGAACATATTCTATAAAATAAGGGCATGTAAAGGTGTTATGGATTTCTAAGTCATAGAGTTTTATTTATGAAGAACTACCAAATTATACATTAATGACCTTACCTTTTTCTTCATGTTGCTACGCCTCTTTTTGTGTGAAGGGATCTTCCCCTTCTACACTGTTATCCATATGGCATGTTTGTTTGTGAACATCATCTATAAAATAAGGGCACATAAAGGTGTTATGGATTTCTTAATCAAAACATTTACAGTTATAAAGAACTAGAAAAATCTGAATTAATGGGATTACCTTGTTCATGTTTCTCCTCCTCCTGAAAAGAGGAAAATGTATCTTTGTCATTTGCTTCTTTATTAGGACTAGTAGAGTCATTCAAAGGCATAGAAGGTGTACTAATCTTCTTTGCTATTGTTTGTATTTTCCTCTTCTTTGTAACTGTAGCCAAGAATGTTATTAAACATATGACTAACATCATCATACAATAAAAATAAGCATTATATAACTACATAAGGAAATACATTGTTCTATTTCTAAATATTTACCTTCTGAGATGCATGTCCCTTTATTTCCCATTTGATCATTTTGACGCGTTCTTTTTGAAAATTTAATAATCAGATTTTTTATTTCGTGCCATAACCCGCTTTTCCTGTTTTTTTAAAAAGGATTACAGTATTAATTAGCCATAGCCTATTAGATTGTTATTAAAGTACAAAGTAATATGTTCTAACAATGTAAATTAAATAAAAGTATTATTCACATTTGTTGTGATGGGGAATTTTGTTTTTTTGCAAAGAACTCACATATGTAACCTCTTGGGTGGCTTAGCCACAGTTATATTAATATAAAACCTACTCGTTTCTGTTAAAATAAACAATTTAAATTAAATAAAAATAATGATATACTTTAATCACAAACAATCACTTACCTCCATGTCTCCACTTGTACAAAGCCTACATAATTAACCAAAAAGATAAAGTCTATCATAACTCAATTCTTAATTGAAAGTTGTATAAATGATTAATCTATCTAACAAGTTTCAAAAGTAAAAGGGAAGACTATTTGTAAGGACTATCTGCTAAAATGAACACATGTCATAACTTGAGAGAGAGAGAGGATTAGAGTGTTGTAGGTTTAGGTTATACATGTAGAGTAGCCGACAAGATATCTCAGTCTCCAAGAGTGAATACCCCTCATCCTTAAGAGGCTGCAAGAAGGACAAGGTTTACATAGGAATCCCCAAAGATGAACACGGTAACAGTCTTGTAGCAGTGGGAAAGTGCAGTCCAAAACTAGTGCTCACAAAACAATCACAACCCAGCAAAATGAATATCAAATAGTGCACGACTCGGCTAGGAAGAGCCACCAAAATCCACGGTTAGCCCTAGAGGAAACCAAAATTTTTACAGGATTTTTAAAATTTTGTATCATAGGAACCACTATTTTGATTTCTGTCAATAAAAAAACCACATAATGCGTATTACACTTACTAAGCATATGATAAACTTTTGTACAAAATGCAGCACATAATACGTATTACACTTAAAATTTTATAGTAGAGGAACCAATATTTTTATTTCTGTCGATAAATAAACCACATAATGTTTTTAGTGTTTGTTTTTTTAAGGTTTTATGTTGTTTTCACGAAAGCATTGATAAATTATGTACAATAACGCAGAACGCAGAACAAGAATGCAGTGAAACTTTAGTTACACCTCACGTGGTTCACCTCAATATATCCCAAAATCTTAGTTTCAACTTTCGTGGTGTTGAATACCAGAATCAAAGCAAGTAAATGCTGGCCTGTGCAAAAAGAAAACACTGGCCTTTCCCAGCAAAACTATTCGTGGGAGATAAAATGTGAAAAGTTATGTTAGGGGTCCTTTTTTTAATTTCATTTTTTTTTTTTGGTAAATTTAATTTCCTTTTTTTTGGTATAGATAGCAAAAACACCTGAGTTTTCTCCTAAGGTTTTCAATGAAAAGGGGAAGGACCCTCGTACTGGGAGTCATGTAGGTGGGCCAAAGGAAGGAAGGATGGAACCAAAGAAATGCATCAAAAGGAAATGCAATATTATCCTATTGTGGTGGATGACATGAAGTTAAATAATGTAATAAGGATGGATTCTAAGTCATTCAATGTGAGGTTTATTTTTAGAAGTATTGGGACAAGGATTTTGTTTCTATAGATTCAAGTGCACTAGTAATCAATTTTATCTTACCACATAAGGGATTTCATTTTCATCTGAGGTTAGATGTTGAGGTTACATACAAACATATTATTATTTCTAGTAGGTATCTACTGCATTTATACCTAGGGATATTAGAATAATCATTAGAAGATATATACGGTGTTACATTTAATCTATATGCTCTCCATAAGTTTGACAATTCATTAATGCATTGGTTAAGGTCCTACCTAGAGAAAAACTACAAGAATCTATATAATCCTTTTAAATATTAAGAATTTTTATCATTACCTCTACCAACCATATGCAAATCTTATAAAGATAAAAGGAATTTGAACCATTAACCTATGTTTTTTAGACCAATATTATACCATTGAAACTATTCTCCTAATGAAAATATGATAACTTGCTTGATGGACCATATGAATATGATGTGACCCCAATCTCCTTATAAGTATAATTTTTAACATACAATGTCAACCCTCCATCTCTTTATAATTATCAAACAAATTATAGGTATATACCTAGTATTGTAGGTGTCAACACTTGTTATATGAATTAGTGAACCATGACAATCTTGTAGCTGGATCAGATAAAAATATGGCTATATAGATACAAAATTTCATCTAATATATCCTTAAGTATTCCCTTAACCATCATCCCTAACTCAAAATGATTGACACCAAATGAAGTAACATATACTACCTTGAATAATGGACATTGCAAAGGAGGCAAAGTTGTCATTTATCTTGCACTAGTCGAGCATATGAGGAAAATGGTTGTGATCAACCAAATATTCATACTTACATTAATAATCCTTTGATGAATGGATTTTACAAGGAAAATGACTTGATACAAATAAGGAGGTTGAGAGGGTATACCATGAAATCGACCATGTATATTATCCTATTGTGGTGGATGACATGAAGTTAAATAATGTAATAACCATGGCTTATAATGCATTGATTGTGATGTTTATTTGTAGAAGGATGGGGGAAATGAGTTTGTTTCAATCTATTCAAGTGCACTAGTAATCGATTTAGCTTACCACTTAAGGGATGTTATTAATTTCATCTGAGGTTAGGTGTTGAGGTTACAATATCCAAACATAGTATTATTTCTAGTCGGTATCTACTGCATGCATTTATACGTAGGTGGATTTACCGGTTACTTGATCAAATTACTTATATATCATTCAAGGTTACATGTCAATAAGTAAGGATACCATAAGGATCAAATAATTGTACTAAATTGACATATCAATTAGGTAATGAGGGATATTAAAATAGTTATGAGTAGAAATATACGACGTTCCATTTAATCTATATGCTCTCCATAATTTTGACAATTCATTAATACATTGGTTAAGGTCCTAACTGGAGAAAAACTACAAGATAACCTATTAAATCCTTTTAAATATTCAGATTTTTTATCATTATAACCTCTTCCAACCATATGCAATTATTATAAAGATAAAAGTAATTTGAACCTGCATTAATAACCTATGTATTTCATATATGTATTATACCATTGAAACTATTCTCCTAATGATAATCTGATAACTTGTTTGATGGACCATGTGAATATGATGTGACCCCCATCTCCTTATAAGTATAATTTTTATCGTACAATGTCAACCCTCCATCTCTTTATAATTATCAAACAAATTATAGGTATTTATACCTAGTAATGTATGTGTTAAGAATGATGGAAAGGACACATTTCTAATTCCTACAACACTTGTTATATGAATTAGTGAACCATGACAATATTTTAGCTAGATCATAGAAAAACATGGCTATATAGATCCAAAATTTCATCTAAACTATCCTTAAGTGTTCCCTTAACCATCATCCCTAACTGAAAATGATTGACACCAAATGAAGTAACATATACTACCTTGAATAATGGACATTGCAAAGGAGGAAAAGTTGTCATTTATCTTACACTAGTGGAGCATATGAAGGAAAATGGTTGTGATCAACCAAATATTCATACTTACATTAATAATCCTTTGATGAATTAATGGATTTCACAAGGAAAATGGCTTGATACAAATAAGGAGGTTGAGAGGGTATACCATGAAATTGACCATGTATATTAGCCTATTGTGGTGAATGACATGAAGTTAAATAATGTAATAACCATGTCTTATAATGCATTGATTGTGATGTTTATTTGTAGAAGGGTGGGGTAGTGAGTTTGTTTCAATGTATTCAAGTGCACTAGTAATCAATTTTAGCTTACCACATAAGGAATGTCATTAATTTAATCCGAGTTTAGATGTTGAGGTTACAATATCCAAACATAGTATTATTTCTAGTCGGTATCTACTACATGCATTTATACATAGGTGGATCTACCGGTTACTTGATCAAATTACTTATATATCATTCGAGGTCCCATGTCAATAAGTAAGGATACCATAAGGATAAAATAATTGTACTAAATTAGTCTATTTCCACAGACTCTCTTATGATTCTACACAAGATATATATATTCTCTTTGATTTGCTATTTGTAACTACTGGAATCATGATATGACTCGTTATTTTTTCTTGCCTTACAAAGAGGTCTACCATATGCATTCAAACAATTTTTTCTTGTTTTTTTATTGGTTGGATTTATGATATCTCTTCTTATGGAGATCATATGAGCTAAAATTTCTATGGTGGTATGCCTTACAAATCTACTTTCTTAATTGACATATCAATTAGGTAACGATGGATATTAGAATAATTATGAGAAGAGATATACAATGTTGCATTTAATCTATATGCTCTCCATATGTTTGAAAATTCGTTAATACATTGTTTAAGGTCCTACTTGGAGAAAACCTACAAGAACCTATATAATCCTTTTAAATATTAAGAATTTTTATATAACCTCTTCCATTAACCATATGCAATTCTTATAAAGATAAAAGGAATTTGAACCATTAACCTATGTATTTTAGACTAGTATTATACCATTGAAACAATTCTCCTAATGATAATCTGATAATTTGCTTAATGGACCATATGAATATGATGTGACCCCCATATCCTTATAAGTATAATTTTTAACCTACAATGTCAACCCTCCATCTCTTTATAATTACCAAACAAATTATAGGCATATTATACCTAGTATTGTAGGTGTTAATGATGGAAATGACGCCTTTATAATTCCTACAACATGTGTTATATGAATTAGTGAACCATGACAATCTTGTAGCTAGATCAGAGAAAAAGATGGCTATATAGATCAAAAATTTCATCTAATCTATCCTTAAGTATTCCCGTAACCATCATCCCTAAATGAAAATGTTTGTCTTATCCAAACATAATATTATTTCTAGTCGGTATCTACTGCATTACCTAGGTGGATTACTGGTTACTTGATCAAATTACTTATATATATTCAAGGTCCCATGTCAATAAGTAAGGATACCATAAGGATAAAATAATTGTACTAAATTATTCTATTTCCATAGACTCTCTTATGATTCTACACAATATATTTTCTCTTTTATCTACTATTTGTAACTACTGGCATGATATGACTCATTATTGTTTCTTGCCTTATTAAGAGATCTATCATATGGATTCAAACAATTATTTCTTGTTTTTTTCTTGGTTGGATTTATGATCTCTCTTCTTATGGAAATCATATGAGCTAAAATTTATATGGTGGTATTACTTACAAATCTACTTTCTTAATTGACATATCAATTAGCTAACCAAGGATATTAGAATGATGAGAAGAGATATACGGTGTTACATTTAATCATGTGATGCCAATCTATAGCCTCCACCTCATTTATGTATTTGCATTGTTCAATGAACCATTTTACTGGTGGGAGTGTAGTAGTTTTTACAGATGCCTGCTTCATAATTTCTATTTAATTAGGTCATTAGAGAGTCAACGACAGGTGGCATATGAAATTATTGAACCAAGTGATGTCTAATAATGTTATGGCCATTGCACTGAAACTTTGACTAATTTACTCACTCCCAAGTGAGATTTATTAAGCTCTAAAGGAAATTAAGTTTCCCATACCTTCCAAGCCATTAAATGAGGTGATCGAAGCCATTTCTAACTCCTAAAAAAACAATGATATGTTAAAATGGTGGTGACAACTTTAACATCTTGATCTCCTATCATGCTAACAACATATATTAGTTAGTATACAGGTTGGGATATCTCCACATTAGAAAGATATTTATATTTAACCCATAGAGCCTCCCTATGATGTAAGTTATAAATATCCTTGACAAGCAATAGAATAGAAGCTAGAAACGCTTATGCAATAATTAAAATAAGAATATAAGAAACTAGGACTCCCTAGTGCCATCCCCATACCATATTCTATAACAATGTTTAGCCCAAGGGGGTCTTTCTATGAGTCTAACAAGTAATTATATTATATTATACCTAGGATTATAGGCTCATGTTGTGGTTATACATACATCAAATTTTCAGGCCCATCTAGGTATAAGATGCTATCGACTCATGCATATTCTATTTTTCGTCTTTTTTGGTTTTTATGTTTTAAAAAAAAAGGAGTAAAAAAGGGGTTGATTTCATCTTCTAGAGACCGTATTATTCATTTGTTGGCTGAGTTTGGACTGCGTGGGTCGTGACATCATCTGGAGAGGACACAGTCTTGTTTGTGAGGATGATTTATAATTCCACATCTAGAGTGATACACACGGTTTATCTGGGACAATATAAAGGGTTGTTACAGCCAAAAAGGGAGCTTCAATACATATTGACACCTACAGGAATATACTACAGATTTGTTGGGTAATCTCATTATAGTCTTCCTTCTTGTTACGACTGTAAGCTGGAATATTTCACCTTCTGCGGACAACAAGGTGTTCCTATGGTCTGAATGGTTCAGATCCAAAACAAATGAACGACAAAGGATGAAGACCCTCCCTGGACGTCGTAGATACATGGAATGTAATGCTTTGATAGTAAACATGTGTACCTGAAGTCAGATTAAACACGCAAACACATCAAAGCTACCAGAACATAATCTACTAATCCATGTCAGTGACTAAGGAATCCAACAACATTTACATGTGAAATAAAAAAACAACAGTAATGTGGGACAGAAATCAGCTTTGCATTAAGATAAAATGGAGAATTTTACAACCAATTAAGCCTTAGTGTCGACATGCATCTCCATGAAACCAACACCTCATCCCCGTAAGCTCCAACTTTTACTCTCTATGCTCTCCAATGGCTTGGGCCAAGTGGTCATTCCAACAACATAACAATACCTCAATGGTTCTCCCCTCAACCATGGACATGAGCTTGTATTTATAAGGCTCAATGGATAGGAATAGTTGAGAGATTTGTGGGTGAGCTGGCCTCTAAGATCCTATGATGGGGGATTTCGAGCTCAACTAACCCACAATGTTAGGGATAAGGGAGGACACGAGGCTCATGATCTAGAAGCCTCGAGAATCTTCTCTTTTTCCCATTTTACCCAGGGTACCACTTTTCTCCTTTTATGAAAGAGCGGTTCAGGTAAGAAACACTTATGGACCAAGGGCTATAAGCGGTGGCACCACTTATGGACAACAGGGAACATGCAGTAAGAGCAAGGTACCACTCATGGATAAAGGGGAAAGTGTGGTGCTGAGTGTTTTCATGAAAGATTGACAATCAACATGGGTTTCTCTCCAAGTGCTGGGATTAAGGGCAAATACGTAAGTCAAAGGTCTTATCACATGGTGGTGAAATGATTTTGGTATAACAAGATGCTCCCCAAAGCATGAGTCTTAGAGAGATATGATAAACGACAGCTTTGAGAGAACAAGTCGTCGCTACGAGGTGAAAATGTTAGCTCAATCAAAGCATGTTGTCAAGTAGGCATCTGTAGTATGTTGACTCATAAACACGAGTAACCAACTCATGGCTGTAGAGCAATACAAAGCAGATCCATGAGAGGAATAAACAAGCATGGCTACTAGAATACAGCATAGATCCATGTGATAGAGGACTTAAACTTGGACATAGATACCAGACATACAATGTAGATCTATGTCATACAGACGCAAATTTGAGCATAACCACGACCATACAAATGTGGATCCATGCTAGATATACAAAAATCCATCCCAAATTGGGGAAAATCAATAAGCTCTTTAAACAAATACCCAGGATCTTCGTCTCGTCTTCCACAAAGTACGATTCTATCCATGTGATTACAATGATCTGAAGTCGAACATGGTAGAAACCACTTGATTACTAGCCAATGATGTGAACCGTTAATAAGTGCGAGGGAGATCACCATTAATGTCAATGATTCCCAAGGTGCCCTAGTACAATCTACTGAGTGTGACTAGATGTTCTGATGTCGAACACCCAATCGATTCTATCGATCAAAGGTCAATGATGTGAACCTATGTCAAGAGTGAGAGAATCTATCATTAAGGCATACAGATCTCAAGGTACTAAATATTTTTTCTAAGATTATTTCCTGGATAATGAGCTGATGTCGATGGGAAAAGTCTCGTCGAAGGAGGGCCATGATGAGTCCCACATTGTTGACACAAAACTCGGAACATAGTTATGGAATGATGTGAATGTAGTAACCATAAGACTGAATCAAAAATACTGACACAAAGACTGTGTGGAATGCAGAGGTAAGACTTCTTCAAATCCCCTTTGAACATTGGGTGACATGACACAAAGACATGGGAGCATGACTGAATGGGACAAACACACAATGCGATAGTGGACAATGCATTATTTTGAAAGACTCAAAGGAGTGGCATGACTCTTGAAAGTGGATTGTCACGGAGATCAGCTGAATACTCAATTGACTGACATGATATGCAGACAAGTGCCATGTTCAAAGGTAACAACAAACTATTGCCATTTGTTCGCAAAATGATTCCCTTCCCATTTCCCACATCATGATCGATGAGTGCCTCTTTTCGGTTTTACAAGTTCAAAGAGGGTAACAAACACTCAATATAGTTTGTCAAAAGACAAGTCCATACTCATATGTTTTACGAACCTGAGAGAGGAGAGGTTCGTTCCCAAAACGGGTCTCTCTATGTTTAATTTAACAAGTCCAATGAAAGAAAACTTGGTATCGTTCATGTTTAGAGAGTCTGAACGATCACGGAAGAAGACTCTAAAGGGGTCCTTTTTCATATGATTTAGTCTCTAAGGCCCAAAAAAGTGTAAAATCATACCTTAGAGAAATTTTCCAGTCATGATTGGCTGGAGTGTTCCTTTTTCATAGATATTCTATTCGAACCGAAAAAGAGATAACCTACCGTTGGAGAGACGAATCTTCAAATGCTTTAACGAGCATGAAGAAGACAATATCGCTCGACAATATTTTCATATTTAGGGAGCCTAAAAAGATTTTAAAGAGGACTCCATTAGAATTTTTCATGTTTGAATCTAGAGCACGAAAAAGTAATCAACTAAGCTCAAACCACTTTTCATGTTTTAACCAGAGCACAAAAAATGAAAAGTAAGATCAACACCATCCTATTGTTTTTAACGAGCTCAAATATCACTTGAAAGAATGCTCGAGGATTGGTTTCATTTTTATGCAAGCTTGAAATAAATTGGTAAACTATGCTTGAAAAATCCCATTAACATGGTATACAGAGGTTGGAATCTTGCCCATAGCATGATTGCTACTGAAGCTTACCCCTAGCATGGCTGCTAGGGGCTTGACATGCCTCCAAGATTCGTTCCATTTGACGATTATTCTTCCATACCCAACCTAAAAAACTGGTTACTAATGTGAAAATGTTCAGCAGGGGGGTAGGAAGAATGAGAATCGGGTAGGTGAAAAGAAGGTTCAAGTTCTAACACTAAAGGGGAGACTTGAATCAAGGGAAGGGGATCTGTTTCATTTTTACGCAAGCTTGAAACAGAAGGTAACTATGCTTGGAACATGGTTTCATTTTTATGCAAGATTGAAACCAAAAGGTAAACTATGCTTAAGGAAACCTACTTCATTTTTTAACGAGCTTGAAATAGAAAATGAACTATGCTAAAAAAATGATTTCATTTTTATGCAAGCTTGAAACCAGAAGGTAAACTATGCTTGAGGAGATCTATTTCATTTTTTAATGAGCTTGACATAGAATGGGAACTTTTCTCAAAGGCTTCTATTTCATTTTTTAATGAGCTTGACATAGAATGAGAACTTTGCTCGTAACATGGTTTCATTTTCATGCAAGCTTGAAACCAAAAGGGTAAACTATGCTTGAGGAGTGGTTTTATTTTTTAACGAGCTTGAAACCAAAAGTAAAATATGCTCTGGGAAACCTTCTCCTACCGAACATGATATCCAGAGGTTGGTAGGTTGCCCCCATTACATAAAAGCTAGCGGCTTAGCTCCATTATGATGTCCATAGATTAGAGCCATGCCCCCCATTTTACCTATGATGGGAAGAAGCTAACTAGGAGAAGGGGAAGGAACCACAAGAACATGCGGCTCATTCAGAGAAGTCTGATTACTAGGAGTAATGTGATGGTCAAGTTTAACAAAGGAAAGCTGATCAATGGTCACAATCTTCCCATCATGGTGAAAATGCATAACTCGAAAGAGTGTGGACACTACAGCTTTCATGGAATACACATAATCACGTCCAAAGAGCAGATTGAAATCTAAAGGACCTTGGACCACCATAACATCAATATAGATAGTTTTCCCTCCTAATGTAATAGGAAAATAAGGAAGGGTCCATAAAGGTGCAGTAGGTCTGCAATTAAAAGCCAATATCTGATCGGTGGCTGGCACAAGCTGAGGAGAACCTAAAGCTTTCCAAGCAGTTGAGGACAAAATACTAACATAAGCCCCTCCGTTAACAATAGTGTGAATTATCCTCCTAGCAATAAAATTCACAACTATCTGGAAAGGAACACTCGAATGAAGATGAGACTCTGTTAGGTTAATCCATTCAAAGGAAATAACCTTACTACTCGGAGAGGGTTCTGTAAAAATAGACAAAATTTCCTCTTGTCGAGAACAATTAGAATGAAGCATAAACACTTCAGTAGGTTTCAGTTTATTCTCTATTGGAAGAGACGAACAAGATGAATATTTGGTCAAAGAGACTACTTCTGTCTTAACACTCTCTGATGAAAGAGCAGGATTGGGTGGAAATGACACCAACTCGACCACTTTAACTTCACTCTCCAAAGGAAGAGTGGGATCAACTACAGATATATTCGAATCAACCACTTGGTCAACCAGTGGGGGATCGAGGGATAACTTACTATCACTTGTTGGAATCACCTGTTGATGATCAGTAATATTTTCCGACCAACGCGAAGCTTCATCCATGCTTGGACAAAGAAAAGTACGATGCATAGCCTTGCATATCAAACAAGGATACAAGACTTTACCCTTACGACCTTTTACTAATGGGTCACTGGTTAAGGGAGTGTCATCAAAATTATGATCATAGGTTGATGACACAGATGGTTTGGACCTTTTAGACCACTCTTGTTGTACACGGGAGAGACTAGGACACTCCTTAAGAAGGTGGTCCCCCTTGCAAAGCTTACAAGGGAACTTGGGTTTTTCGAGTGTTCTCTTTGAACGAGCACCATCAAGAGCATATAGTTGCCTCTTTTTCTCTTTCTTATCCTTCTTCTTTTTACCCTTCCATTTCTTCTTCTTCTTATCCACATGACTACTAACCATAGAGCTTTGGTCAAGCGAAGAAGAAGAAAGGGATGAAGCAACAACCGATGAAGAAGGAGAGGGATTAGGTTGAGGTTGATCCCCTCTCGGAGGAGAGGTGACATTTGAGACATTAGGTGTAACAGGAATTACCGGATTAAAAATCCAGACTGATAATCCTATGGTTAATCCAGGAATATTTAGAGTGGCAATAAAGGGAGGACCAATACCTTCACTTGGAGGGAATACAAAAGGTACACCTTGGAAAGGGACCTCTTGAGTGGTAGTCCCAAATTAGGATGCCATCTCTAAACTCTCTAATAACCCCCTAACTACCATGCACAAGCAAGTACTACTCAAACTGAAATCAACAAGAAAACATGTGAAAGGAGTGGATAAGAGTCAGGAACCTCATAGGACTGGCCAAAAGGATAACTCAGATGGTTTGAGGATTCCTAAAATGGTCTCCCAATATACTCAAGGTACGTGGGAGCTCAAATCAATAGTAGTGTTGTCTAATGCATAACCGTTCACAAGGGGCCTTCCTATATACAATCAAGTACGTGAAGTACCTTTCTACATACCTCAACGGTTCGTGAAAGGCCATTCGATATACTGATGGTACGTGGAAGAACCACATGAGTCCCGGGATGTAATGTGGACAAGTAACAACAACTCCTATGATTAACAATGCCCGAACATGTCTCTAACTTATCACTCAAATTGCTAAAAGTTTTAAGCTAGTACTACCGTTAATTTTATCTTGTGTGTTTAGGTGGAACCATGGAGTGAAAACTTAAATTAAAGAAGATGCACATTGATCTATATGATAATGCAAGTTTTCCTCTTCAATGAAATTCTATCTAAGAGAGGGAGAGAGATTTACTTTTCTTCCAAAAAAATGCAAATGCAATTCTATATTTTCAAACGAAAAGGGAAATATCAATGCACCCCAAGAATCTTAAAGGCAAATAAGAAAGAGATCTAGATAACATCAAACATAAATAAACCAAAAATGTTTCCTATCTTTTCATGCTTGAAAAAGATGCATAAAAACTTAATGGAAAGATGATTTCACTAACGTTTCCANTAGATATTTCTTCTTAATGAAAGTAAGACCTAGAATTTCAAACAATCATGCATAAAACAAGAAGAAAATCGTTCAACAAACCTGTGAATAAAGAAAAAGAGAGAGAAAACTAAAACTTCTCTTTGAAATAGACAAGGAAACGAAGAACCAATCTTTCCTACCAAGCACTGGAAAAATCAGCATGCAAAAGGAAACAAAATCACGCCAAGCAAAGAAAGACTCAAAACAACATGGATCACTCATGCATTCCAAGTCCTAAACAAACCAAAGCCTACACATGAAAATGAAATGTATATTTCCAATTCCAATGAATAATATCTACAAAAAAGAGAAAGAGGTTTCAAGCAAAGAAAAGAATGTAAGCTCCAATGCAATAAACATAAACTCTCTTTGAATGCACAAATCGGACGGTTTGAATGGTTCAGATCCAGAACAAATGAACGACAATGGATGAAGACCCTCCTTGGATATCGTAGATACCTGGAATGTAATGATTTGATAGTAAACCTATGTACCTGCAGTCAGATTAAACACGAAAACACATCAAAGCTACCAGAACATAATCTACTAATCCATGTCAGTGACTAAGGAATTCAACAACATTTACATGTGAAATCAAACAACAGCAGTAATGTGGGACAGAAATCAGCTTTCCATTAAGATGAAATGGAAAATTTTACAACCAATTAAGCCCTAGTGTTGACATGCATCTCCATGAAACCAAAACTTTCATCCCCGTAAGCTCCAACTTTTGCTCTCTATGCTCTCTAATGGCTTGGGCCAAGTGATCAATCCAACAGCATAACAATACCTTAAGAGTTCTCCCCTCGACCATGGACATGAGCTTGTATTTATAAGGCTCAATGGATAGGAATGGTTGAGAGAGTTGTGGATGAGGTGGCCCCTAAGATCCTATGATGGGGGATCTCGAGCCCAGCTGACCCACAATGATAGGGATAAGGGAGGACACGAGGCTCATCATCTAGAAGCCTCAAGAAACTTCTCTTTTTCCCATTTTATCCAGGGTACCATTTTCTCCTCTTATGACAGAGCGGTTCAGGAAAGAAATGCTTATGGACTAAGGGCCATAAGCGGTGGCACCACTTGTGGCTAACAAGGGATAGGCGGTGTGAGCAAGGTACCACTCATGGATAAAGGGGAAAGCATAGTGCTGAGCATTTTTGTGAAATATTGACAATCAACATGGGTTTCTCTCCAAGTGTTGGGATTAAGGGCAAATACATAAGTTAAAGGTCTTATCACATGGCGGTGACAGGATTTTGGTATAACAATGGCTGTGCATAATGTTTCTGGGTAGTGAAGAAGGGATCTACAACATAATAACAAGAAGAGTATGATTTGGGTTGTTTTGAGGAGCTGGCAGGGCAGACACCAAGGAAAAATCAAGACACCAAAGCTCACTTCCATAAATGATTGTGCACGCCCAGAAAACTATGGGTTAGAGTTAAAGTAATTTCAGATTTTTTTGTCCGCCTTAGAACTCCCATTATAGTCATTGTAAACTAAAATTTATATGAATATGATATTTAGGGTTTATTTTCCTTGTTATTTATGCAAAGCAATATCTATTGCATTTACTGTTCACTGTTAGCACTACGAAAATCAAGATATGAATATTATATTCAATATACACATATGATGGCGCTGATTTGCATATAGACTTCAAAACCCTTGACATCCGAAACAAACTCTCTGTCTTAAACAACTTTCTGCATTGTCTAACTTTGTTCCATAGAGGAATTCTATGTTTCTGCATGTTCCCTTCCGCAGCGTAATTCTTTCTGGAAGGTGGGAATTGGAAGTTGGCTTTTTGACTTTCGACACTTCCGAAAAAAAGAGTTTCCACACAATGCTTCTTCCCCGCCGTCGATCTCGATCGTTGATCTCAATCATTGATCTATCAATTTCGTGGCCAGCCTAAGTGTTCATACAACTTACTTTTTCATGCAGTGAAATGGATTTCTAATCGTTTGATTAGTGTCCCCACCAAATCAACGGTGGATTCCAAAATTTATTTAGCGCATTCCATAGAATATCACAGACATGAAAAAAATTTCAAATATTGCAAATTCTCCTGGTGATATCACTATAAATCATCGATCTTCCCCACGATCGATCCCCACTCTACGATTGTATTTTATTTGAGCGACTGGTTAATTTTTAACCCTATACAAAGCTTCAATTAATTGATCACTGACAGGATCAATTCTTCTCTGCAATTTGGAAAATATGGCAATCCAAAGCCACAGAGTTTATATACATGGTCATATGGAGTGAATGTGGGATGAATTCATACTTCTACAGAAATATATGAAGACATGAAATCCATCAAAACCACACGTAGAGTCTAATCCTTTGTTCTTTATTCAATTCACCGAAAATTCAAATACACACAGATAATTCTACTTGTTCACTCCTTGCTCACTCTTCTGTGCACCTCTCATTCCTCCATTCATGCTATGTGGAATTTCCCTCCCTCTCAAGCTCTATGAGCTAATAAAATATTCTTTAAGATATCCTCAAACTGCTATGACCTATCCTAATCTCTGTTAGCTAACCTAATATTCTGTGAGCCAACAATCTCTATAAGATAACTAAGCTGCTAAGAAAATAACTTGAACTGATTTAAATACAAGAGGATTTTATTTCCAAATCCTATAATAAAGGAGTACAGACCTTATTGATCTCTGCTATCCCTATGACTCGCAGCTAACTCAATCCTAACTATTACATGTGGAAAAGGATCTAGATTCCTTATCCATTTTATTCAGCTTTTACAAAATAAAGAAATTTACAAATGTACGAGACCCTAGGTCTCTTAAGAGTTCCATTGACCTTGTGAAGTCATGAATAACTTCGCCCTCTTGAGCCTATGCTCCTGCATCAACATATCACTAGTATATTGAATACAAAAACCAACTAAGACTATTTGGCACATCTTAGTGGTATTTTTGAAAAGTGTTCTTACGAAATCCCTGAACCAAATTACATAAGCAAATAAGCCAAAAATATCAGCAGGATCTTATGGGGGTCATTACAGTTTACTATTCAAAGCATATCCCCTTTGTATAAAAATTGAACCCTCTCACTTCCTTTAGATAAATCTTGTTCATTGGTCACTGTCTCATCATGTTGAGTGGAGATGAGAATTGTGTGAATGCACAAAGGAACCATGCACCACTCTCATTTTTGTACTCAATGGTTACTTGTGTTTTTCCATCAGGCATCAACCAGGAGTAGGTTCCATTCTTTCTGACCGCTATGATATTTGCTCCTAGCTTGGTAGCTAGCACATGGGTGATAGGAATCAACTCAAGGGTTTCATTGGTTTCATATCTAGTCCAATAAAGGGTAGCAACCCACATACTAGACCTCACAAAGACAGCCACCCATACTAACAGATCATGACCTAGTTAAGCAGTACACAATTATGCTTCCGAAAAATTTACACACCCTCATGACACCATTAGTAACCCACAGTAAGTTATGGTACCTTCATACACAGGCTTGGGACCCTTAACCGTCCTCAAGGCACTTTCATCCAGTCACGACAGTCCTAGCAGAATTAAGACATGTAACAACAGCCCTTAGCAGGCTCAAGACAAGTCATGGTTTTCTCTAGAAATCATTAGTAGAATTTACACATATGAAGATGACGCAAACAGGAAACACAAACTAGATATGAACACTGTGATGAATCTTAGAAACTCAAAAAAACACTTTTAATTAACACTTTCAAGAAATTTTACAGAGCTACAATCCAAGTATAGAGGCTTCAAAAATGAAAGTCGAACCCTTCCTCCTTTGTAGAGGTTACATTTATAGTGCAATTTACCGTCGAGACGTTTCTCAAAATAGGGCATCAAAATTAGTTACATTGCGGGAATCAAACCCAAAAGTAAATCCTAAATCCTAACAAATATGATGTGGAAGATGCGTCGTTCCCACAAAACATTTCAGGAAGGCGCGGTATGCTGCGCATGACCAATCAAGAAGGGAAATCTCGATATCTGGGGATTTCTGGCTCGCTTGATGAAAATGACAACTCCGAGCATATTTTTAAAAGACTACGGCTGACTCAACTATTGGTGGGCCTTCCAGGATAATGATTTCTCACTCTATGTATATTTTTCCATTGCTGATCTGTAGGGGTGGCCATCTCAAATAGATCCTTTAGGATAACATACAGGTCAATCAGGGGGCTATGGCTAATAACAGGGAGATCTGATCTGACAATCATGAGTGTTTCCAGTAGCTCAAAGTCCTCGTTGAGTTTATTGATGATTACCTTTCCCTTTAGCCCACCATTCAAACCCTCAAAGTTTGCATGGTTTAGTCTTTCCTCCTGCTGTAGTTCAACATATTTGCTCTGAGGGATCAACTTCCCCTCTGGACCCCAAAACTTAGGCAACCCTTTTCAAAATAGGGGCTGGAACAATTTTTTGAACTTTTCTACCCCTTGATGAATAATGTTAATCCTTGTCAGTTCATTCCGCAACATGTTACGCTTTCTGGTCATCCTCCTTGCTGCCACTAGAACTGATATCCTGTCAGTAATCCCCAGGGCAATTAGTTATTCCCTAGAGGCTGAGTTGAGAACAACAATTGCCTTTTGGGCCTCCTCCCTAGGACTTTGTGCTAGAATTTCCTGTAGGTATTTACATATTCTACTTGCATCCATAGCAGCCTATTTATGCTCATCCACCATGAACAAATGCTTTTCTAATGAGGGCATCTCCTTTATCACTGCATCCTAGAGAATATGTTTAGCCCTTGTAGGGGAATTCAGCCCTTCCCTTAAACCTGCTTACTTTCTCTTTCAGTGTCCTAATCTCTTCAGAAGATTCTTCACTTTCCTTAGCAGTGATCCTGTCCTTAAGCTCTTGATTGGCCTCCTTTAATTGAGTGATTTCCAGGTCCTTCGAGGACATTTCAAACATATCTTTGATCACCAGAGCAGTGGGTGATCTGTCCTCAGGGGTGCTATAGTCATTTAATTCATCAATTCTCTTCTACATCTTTTGCTTCTCTTCTTCCCATGTGTGCTTATCAACCTCCAGCAAATTAAGGAATCCTTTTAGATCCAAAAATTCATGCTACAATGCCTCAATCTTAACTGCACGGTCTGAGGAGGTAGTTGGATGTCTTTCATCGGTGTCTTTCTTTTATTTTTGTAAGCTTGTATCTTGGACAACGGATTAGCTAGTAAAATATCCTGCTATGTTGCCACTTGATGCTTAGATGCAAGGGGCTGCTGTAAATCGTTCTGTTTTGTTAGGTCTGCTACTTGGTCCGTCAGGAGTTTCACCTGCAGGTTCCATGCCTTGTTTGTTGCATTTCCCTACTTCAATTGGGTCTCTAGTTTAACCACCCTTTGCTGGGGTTTGAGATGGGATAAACCCTCATTATTCATATCAGCATAGATGAGATCGCTAACTCCCTTATGGAACACAATCTTATCTCAGATTGAGAACCAATCCATCTTTAACTCGACCTTTGAAACTCCTTCCTCATTAGCGATGGCTAGGTTCAAGGAGTTTGTTGTAAGATTCCTGGTAGTAGTGAAAGAGAATTTTCTTCCTGGTAGATTTCTTAGCTCCTTGGACTACTTCTGAGTCTCAGCCTTGGATTTCTCTTTGAGCTTCCCCCAGGTGGTCAACATTTGATTTTCACTCTTAAATTTCCCTTCAACAATAGAGGCAAAAGAACACTTATGATAATTGAGTAGAGACTCCTCACTCCCTTTGTTCATTGATTGTGTGGTTCTTTGGGGATTTCTCTTTTTGTATTGGATGGCTTTACAACCACTAGTTGTTGCGCAATCACCATATTATTTGAAGCCTTTCCCCTAGTAGGGTTTATTAAATTAAGCTCCTCTTCTATCACTATTTTGAGGGAATCAGATTCAAAATTAAACTCCTGCTCTAGGTTGATTACGTCCTCCTCTACATCTATCCTAGACTTCTTGCTAGGGGTTTGTTAATCACATTCCATATCCTCCACCTCAAACTAAGACCTTATTCCACAACCATCACCCTTTAGGGGCAAGGGAGTAGCTGGGACCGTACCTTGCACTTCTTTATGAGCCTCAATTTTCTCTGCAGGAGTCCAGTCAAAATCATAGGAAAGACAATTTGCCTCCTGGGACAAGTCATGGATCATGGAGTGAATAAAGGATGACCTCTGCACCTAGACCCTCTTCTGGGAAATTATCCCCTTGGAATCGTAATTCCATGCATGAGTCACCTGAAACTTCATGGCCTTCAAAACTTTCTCCACCATTGGTAACGTTGTTGGATTCTTCAGAACGAAGGGCTTGAAATTAATAGGGTATTTGATCCAAGAGTCCTTCCTATGCGCAGTAAAATGCTCCTCACCAGCAAAAATACTCTGCCTGATCAATTCTAGTGTGAATACTGAGGGAGTTAGGTAAACTTGTAGCTTGAAAGAGGCATCCGAAAAACCATATACCCTGATAACTGAATACTTTGGCATCAGGAACCAATCTCCAATACTATCTTGCTGCAAGGAAGCCTTCATGTATCCTGATATCCTCTTCTCTTTAGGTTTGAATAGTCTATAGATGTTGAGGACAATTATGTTAATGAAAAGGGTGTAAGACCAGTCCTAGAACTTCTAGACAAACCGGGGCTAGTCTTTGAACACCTCTGGATCCATGACCTCAAGGGTCTATCAGTTGGAACTGACTATGATGAAAAATAGATACACCTGGTATCTAATGTGCTTATCCAAATCAAACTTCTCAAGCTGAGAATTGATTTCTCCACCCAAGAAGTCATCAAACTTAATTCTTGCTTCAGATTGACTCAGGTGAAGGAGAATTCCTAGCATTAATTAAGAGACCATGTTATCGCTATCAAGAACTAGGATTAGACTCAAGAGGGAGATGGCTAATACGACATGCTTTATGAACAATTTGGATGAGAGTGGAGTGATAAGGGCCTCTGAGGGAACTGAGGCATTCAAAATGATCTGGAACAATTTATTATTGGATTCTAGATTGTCTTTCTTGAACACCTGCAGAACCTCTGATTCGATGAAGGGGATCATGGCCTGACATTGGGCTTCAAAGTGACCCGGGGTGGCCTTGATAGCTTCTGGTGTAATTCTTCAAACGACATGGGAGTGGGTATCATCTAAGATGGCCTTCATAGTGGTGGAATAATTGGAGGCTACCCTTTGGACAATATCTAGGAAATTAGGCAATTTTTCTAATGTGAACCCTATTAAGGATGACTTTAAATTTACAAACAATTTTCATTGGTCTCCGAAAGGTGAAAACAAAGAATTCTGGACATCATTGACACTGGAAAACAACAAACGAGGATCATAAGTGTCATAAATTCGATTGCATATGATCTCCTCAGACGGGTGAAGGATTTTTATAGACGAGGTCATGGAGAAACTATTGAAAGGGTTAATAAACGATAAACGAGTACCTAGTGGTGACGATCAACACTTCAGGAGGTTGTAGTTGTATCCATCTGACTTGTGCTTTGAGGACATCAAATTTGCAGGGTGGTGGGACTACTAATAGACTATTAATGTCAAGATTATTATCCTTATAAACAATTGCACTACCTAAAAGTGACCTTTGTACCTCCAATATTCAAGCGCAGTATCTAATGGGGAGGGGCCCACAAGATTTTGCAAATTTGTTTTTTATCTTCAGAGTTATATTAATGGGTTAAAATCTTAAATATATTGGCTTTAATATAAAACCAAAATATTATTTAATTGATGTTTGGATTTGGTTATTATAAGGTGGAAGCTTGTATGGTGTAAGATATGGTTTCCATGTGCTGGTAAAGGCTATTTTGAAAAGATTATGGGTGTACTGCATGAATATTCCTAACCGTATATTGGAAGGAAGTTGAGAGGCCAACTCTAGAGGAGCCAATTTGAGAAATTGGGTTGGCTTTATTTTCAAATGGCCCAAAAAAGGGATTGGACAGATTTGAAAACGAGGTATACTTTTTATATTTGATTCTTCAATATGATATTTTATAACATATGCCTTCATTGTAATTTGTAGTGGTTTTTTCTTACGTGATGTGCAAATTGGTTCTATGTAGTATGTCAAAGGAATATCAATTCGGGGTTGAAGAATTCATAGAGTTTGCAAAAAGGCATTCAAAGGATAATAACACCACAAGATGCCCTTGTAAAAAATGTTGCAATGTTGCAGTATTGACGTTTGAGGAAGTACAAGACCACTTGATGATTCATGGTATAATAAGTTCATATAAAACTTGGGTTTTCCATGGAGAGAGAGTCCCTACTCAGGACTATATATATATATATTTGAAAAGAGCAATAAATTCCACACAACAGAGATGCATGATTTACCTCGAGAAATTACACATGGTGATGAACAGATAGTCGAACATCAATATGATAATCATAATGATGAGTTTGAAACATTGCTTACAAATGATACTTAAGTTCTTGAGAATTACAATCATAATGAGGCAACCATGGTTGATGATCATATGGTTGAAATGGTGAATGATGCTTATCAATATTATAATGAAAAACCAGATGTGAATTGTGAAAATGACCAAGTAGAATCAATGGAAGAAAAAAATGATATCAATCAATATCTAAAGTTAATTGAAGATGCCAAGGCACCATTGTACCCAAGTTGCACTAGTTTCACTAAGCTATCGGTCACTATGAAATTGTACAACCTTAAAGTGAGAAATGGATGGTCTATTGCAAGTTTCACCCAGTTGTTGAAGTTGTAAAGAGAAATGCTTCCAGCAGGAAATACACTTCCAAAATCTACATATGTTGCAAAAATTTTGATTAAATCATTGGGGTTGGACTATGAAATGATACATGCATGCCACAATGATTGCATTTTATATTGGGGTAAATATGAAAAAATAAACGAATGCCCAAGATGCGGTGAATCAATATGGAAGGTTGATTCTTGTTCTGAAAAGGTGCGTACAGGTGTCCCGACCAAAGTGCTGAGGTATTTCCCTATAGTGTCGAGGTTGAAGAGAATGTACAGGTATGATTTTGAACTCTTATAATCCCTTCTTTTATCAAGTGGAATTCGGGCCCATGCAGTGGACCCAAACACCCGCAGGTTCGACACATCTGGCTTGTGTCTGAAGTATGCTTCGAAAGGAGTCTTCCCTTTCACGGATGAGTGTGGCACTCTGTTTTGAATGTATTATGCAGCATTCATGGCTTCATCCCACAAATTTGCAGCCAACTTCTTTGATTCCAACATACGGGTGGTCATCTCCTTGAGAGACCGATTCTTCCTTTCTGCTACACCGTTCTGGTGGGCAGTGTAGGGAATTGAATGTTGGACCTGAATGCCACTTTGGGAACATATGTGTAGCAAATCATTACTGACATACTCCCCACCATTATCATATCTCAATATATTTATCTTAATCCCAAGGGCATTCTCGATCAAGGCCTTCAGTTCAGTGAATTTTTCACATACTTCAGACTTCTTTTTGAGAAAGAAAACCCATGTGTAACTTGAAAAATCATCAATAAAAATCAGAAGATACCTTGATCCATTCATGGATGTGATAGGCATCAGTCCACTGATATCAGAATTTATCAGCCCCATTATGCATGTAGCTCGATTTTCCTTCCCTCGATCATACTTGTGCTTAGGGTGTTTTCCAACCACACAGCCCTTACAAATTCCAGTGGTTGCCTTGATGATTGGGAGGCCTTCAACCATGGAGTTTTTCATAATTGCTACAAATATTTGAAATTTAGATGGCCAAACCTTTCATGCCACAGCCTACTAACTTCATTTCCATGAGTTAGCAGAGCGGTGGGCTTTGCATCCACCACAAAGTGGGAAAACTCATAGGATTTTACATGATGGTTTGCAAGGCCTTTAGAAATGAGTTTCCCAGGTGCAAGTTCCATTATTTGAACATCATTCAGGCTAAAAGATACTCTCTTAGGCACTCATGTATGTGTCATCTGATAGACACTAAGGATATTTGATGCCAGAGATGGTACATACAAAACATTTGGAAAATAGCCATTCTCAAGATCAACTGTACCTTATCCTTCTGAAATGATGGTGGAGTCATCTCCCATGTGGATAGGGATGGATTTGCTAGTTTCCAAGGATGATAAGGAGTCTCTTTCATCCATCATGTGGTTTGAAGCTCTGGAATCAATCAACAATGCTTTGGACTTCGAAGTGCTTGCCATGAGGGCATGACCTTTGTCATGATGTGGTTCCTGATCTTGCTTATCTCTCCTCTGAAAGATTTCTGGAAGATTGATGTGATTTCTCTCAAGGAGAGAGGTAGCTTCATCAAGCTTCTTCTTCATGCAGGCATGGTCAGGGTGGAATCCCTTCCCACAATATGAACACTTGAATTTTTCCTTTGCATGAAGCCCTTTCCCTTTGTTCTTCCTTGAGCCGAAAGACTCATCATGCTGTTGGTTTTCAACTTTAGGCTTAGGAGCTTCAAATTTAGTTTTTGGGTTCTTCTACTGCTTTCCTTTACCCTTCAGATCTTTGGGCCCCAAGACATGGAGGGCTTGATCATGGAAGGATCTGATGATCCCCATCTGGACAATCTTATCATGTTCACTTGTTAGGGACTCAATGAAGGAATTAAGTGTAGGCATCTTCCATCCAGGGGTTGTGAGATTCCCTGCACGGAATGTAGAGACAAAAACTGAATAATCAGCTCCAATTTTGGAGAGTATGGTGAGGATGAGCTGATCATACTCTTTCTCCACTTTGCATTTCTTCAAGAGTAAGACAATGTGCTTGAACTTTGTGAAAAAGTCACTCAAGGTCTCAAAATTGGAAGGATGGAGAGACATCAATTCATTTTTGAGCTGGTAAACTCTCAAATCATCCTACTTTCCATACAGGGCTTCCAATTTGTCCCAAATTTCCTTTGGAGTCTTAAATCCCGAAAGATGGAAAAGAAGATCTCAAGAAACAGAGAGGCACAAGAATCTGAATGTTCATTCTTCTTGTTCAAAAATTTAGATTTGTCTATTGCAGAACCAGGCTCTTCTATAGTGTCCATGGTGACCCTATAGAGTCCTCTAGAGTGTAGCTGGATCTCCATGTCTCCTTTCAATGAGTGGAAATTGAATGGGTTCAAACTATCTACGGAAGAAGCCATCTAAATCTACTGGAGTGAATGATTTCACCTGTCAAAAACATGAAAATCACAACAAAAGGGGCAATGTAAGGTCAGACAGCCTGCACATTTTAGGCTTTCATCACACCCAGCATAGTCAATCAAGCAAGCTTGATCAACAAGTTCTTTACTTAGGGTATTAAGTGGTAAGCCTTGGCTTCTGGTGCAGTGCTAAATTTTTGAGCTATTGCTCAAATTTCATTCAAGATATGTCAAAAACCTTGTTTTTGAGAGATCTGAGCCTCATCCTACTGTGAGCTCTGATACCATATTAATCTGTCACAGTAATATAGGGACTAAACACAAGTCTCATCAAATATTAATAACAATAAGTCATGAAAATGGTGTAATTATGCTACAAAATGAGTAGCCGCTCTGTATATTCACACAAAGAATGAGTAATACAATACAAGATCATGCTCCAAGCATGAATGATAAAGAAATTCAAATTCCCAAGGAGGTCATTCGAATTGAATGAGTGAGTCTAGCTTAACTGAATGTAAGCCACAGCCAACACTCAAGTTAACCACTGATCAAAACCCTAATTGACTCAACTGAGCCCTAACTGAAGTCGGAGTGCAATAAATGACTGAGTCTAACTAAAAGTAGGTCAGACACATGTCACATCAAACCAACCAACAAGTGGTAGCACATCAATGACTCGAATGAACCCCAATGGGGTTAACTAAAGTGTAACTGAACATCAGAAGTGGTTGGAGGCGCCCCTGTTGACTCCAGTTCATTAAATAATCAATAAATAATCAATTTAATGATGGAGGGTGCCTTCACTACTCTATTTAACTGATTGTAACCATCAGTTAGAAATATGGGGCATTAATGACACTTAGATCACCCTCAGAGTGCTCCAATTAGCCTCCCTGAATGTAGGAGAAGGCTAAGTTAGCCTCCTTGACTGAAGGTAGGCGTGGGTGTGATCTAGCTGATGTCATCTAGTGCTCCTCTTATGTCAATTAAGTCAATAATACTTAGGATAGTGGTTTAGCTAGGCCAAATTGACCAAAATGAGTGTGTAAGGTGGTAAATGTCTCCAACACAATGGATTATGTACTTGTTTGTGCAATAGGCTGAATTATCTGTACCTCATATTCTTTACTCTTATACTCTTTCTCTTTTTCTCAAATAGATTGTTTTTCATTTAGAACATTATTTTTTTCTTTTAAAATATTTTTCTCCTTTTCCCATTCCTAATTAACAACAAAGATTTCTTAAAATCCATTTCCTGTAGTAGACTTTCAAATACAGGGAGTGCAGCTTTACTTTTTATGATAAAATGCCCAATCACCCATGGAAATTTGATCTCTGAAGCCTTTTTGAAACTGATGAATTGTTCATTTTCTACTATCAACTTTTGTCTTACAATATCTAAAGCAAACACTCTAAGAGTAAGGAATGCAGGAAAAATATATCGTTCATGAGTGAAACCATACACCCTGATGAAAGTGTGTTCTTCTAATAGGAACCAGCCCCCTATTTCCCTATCTTGAGTAAATTGTAAAGACTCCTGCATCTGTGGTAACACCCTAGGTAGTTTGTTCTGAAATAATACTTTGTAAACCTATGCCATCAAAAGGTTCATATATTTGAAGAAGTCACTGCTAATTTCTATTGTAAGCAACATTTCTAGGAGCTGTAGGTTTTCTTCATTGAAAAATAAGAACATTCTGATCAAATGTGATTGAGATATGAAGTGTTTGGTATTGTGGAAATTCACTAGATGAGAGTGAATGATTTTAGATAGGAATTCATCAAATTTAAGGCAAGGAGGATGGAGATACTGAGACTCAAACTGACTAGTGTTGATTCTGAATAAAATACTCATTAATAACTCAGAAACGTATCTATTTGTGTCTAGACCTAAGAACTACTTAACATAGAAACAACCAGCTTTGTTTCTTCATTGACCAGGTTAACATCCAAGGGGAAGGGTCGAATGGCAAGGGACACATCAGATCTGAAACACTTGGAGAAAAAGGGTTTTTTTTGCTCAAGGGTTGAATGTCTGGAAGATTGGATTAGGTCTTCTTCATTAAAATATTCTTGGTTTAGGATAAATGAAGGTAGAACTGTGAGTGAATATCAAACAACAAGGGAATTGACAGGGCATAGGATATTCTTGGTTTTAGATAAATCCATAATTACTCTTTCAGAAGAAGAGTAATTAGATGCACACGAGTCAATAAAGTATGGAAAATTTAAGGTATGTTCTAGACAGAAATAATACAGATGGGACTGGATAATGCTATGTAAGTTAGTGCCCTGATCCTTAAAAGAATCCATCTTGGATTTCAGTTGGTGAATAGGGATGAAAGAAAAAATAGTATCAAATATCTTTTATTCTCTATCTTCGAAGACTTCATATATTTTTTGAAACTCCAGGGTTTGAGACTCCACTTCCCCTCCACTATCCATTTTTAAATACTAGTATGCAGGTAAAAATGTTTCCTACTTGGAAAACTAACGGCTAGAAGGGTAGCTGTCTGACCTGGATTTTTCCACACAAAAAATGCTTCCTTCACCCAATTCACAAAAGACAAATAATCCTTGAACACGTCCCTTTTCCTTTTATAATTCTCTTGACACGATGGTTTTGGGATCTAAGGAAGCAGATTGATTTTTTGTTAGTGGAATTCTTTGTTATTTCCCATGCATGTCACAACAAAGGATCCCTTTCTGTCCATGGATTCAGTCCACCTCTCTTTTTAACCATCGATATTAATCACCTGTTAACCTTTTCCTTCCCTTATTCTGTTGCCTAACCTGTTATCTATCCTCCCTACACTTTCCCTTAGGGGACCCTCTATCCACCATAGATCTACTAGACCCTCATTGTGCATTGTTGATCGCATCTCTTGTTTAATATGCACCTTTGTTTTCCATTTCTCATATGATTTGCAAAACCGTGTGTAACTTCTCTGGGCGGATCACCTGACAACCATTGATCTCAACCACCAGTGATCGTGGCCATTGATCAAGAAAACTCTTTAACAAGTCCATTGATTTCCAATTGATCATATGGCATGCATGTTCTCCCAGCAGACCCCATCTCCGCGACTGATCTTATCCATAGTCAATCTCCACCATTGATTTATTCCATGATTTAAACTTTTCGCTCACTCTCGATTTATCTTCCTCCGCGCATCTTCCCAAGGTGGATTCTATCTGTGTCATAGATCCTTTTTCCTTTAATCCTCCACCATAGATCTAAGTGGGTTGTAATTCTTTCCGTTGATCATTGAAATTTATTTTGCTGTGCAACTTTGATCAGTGGATCCAATACCTCCCATATATCCTCTCGTCTGAATATCTAGATCGTTCAGACTTTCAGCATATACCATAGGTCCTGTTTTTTCATTTTTTATCCTTTTACCAACCTTAACCTATGGTTTTATGAGAAAATTAATGACATTGGTCTCTAATTCATCATTTTAAGCACCCTTCGGTCAGATTATCAAAAAAGAATCATACCATACCCTTATTTATCCTCGAGCCTACTCATATCAACAGCTAACACAATGCATTCCTTTTATCCTTAGAACTGACATGATCTTTAGAAGTAGAAGCATGTGAAGAAACAATGTTAGAATCATTACCAACAATAAATTTACCTTTCACACCTATTATTGTCATATTATTTTCATCCTTGGAATCTAATCCAAGGTCCTCAATGATAACCATGGCTTTTTGGATCCCTTTCCAATCCTTAAACCACTTCAGTTTCAGTTCTGGATGTAGTACCCAACACTCTACCTCTTCGTGACCTTGCTTTTTGCAATGCAAACATGTAGGCCTCTCTTCATCTTTTCTCATTGTAGCTCCATGCTTACCTTTCCCTTTTTCCTTGCCTTCTTTTGCCTGCATGGATTCAGCTGAAGGAACATCATGAACACTCTTCCCTTTGGACTCACGGTGTGTAGCTTGCACACATACCTCGTCAAGGTTAGTAGGATTAAACATAAGTATTGTATGACGCAAATAACTATGTAATCCTCTGATAAATTTGAGAAGAGTTTATTGAGTATAAAGAGGTATAACCAAAATCAAAGCTCTTTTTCTGAATTCGTGTGTGTACTCTTGTACATTATGACCTTTACCTTGCCTTAAATTTTGTCAATCTATCATGGCTTGTTGTATCTATTGGTTTATTGGTCAATACTGAGAGGGGGGGGTGAATCAGTATTGTTATCTTTTTACTAGTTTAACCACTTTTAAATATATCATTAGAAACACATAACAACAAAAATACACAAAACACAATCTTAACATGGAAGCCCAATAGGGTAAACCACCAATACACTGCTATTACTGCAAAATTGTTATTTACAAATAGTTTTTACTGCTCCTACAAACAAGGATGGTATTACACCCTGTTTACCAATACCAATTGGAAGGAGGATACGACCCCCTCATTTATCAGCTATGACTGAAAGCATGCTACAACACCCTATTTACCAATCCCAATTGGAAGGAGGCTACAACCCCCTAGTTTATCAGCTACGACTTAAAGGATGCTACAACACCCTATTTACCAATGTCAATTAGAAGGAGGCTACAACCCCCTGGTTTATTAGCTATGACTGAAAGTAGAAACAACCCCCTGCAGTCTTGTTGCCTTCCCTAGCATCGCCCTACACCTTGATAAGTTTCACATGATCTCTCTCCCACTGAATTATGTCACACCTATTGTCTCTGATTCTAATCATGCAATACAAACTGTAGAGACATTTTCCTTCTTACTTAGGCCACTTCTCAAATACTTCTCAGCGTTTAAGCTTCTTTCAACAGTTGCACCTCTTCAAACTGAACAAACACATTTTTCACTGTTGCACCCTTACAGATGTGAAGATCACACCTATCAGAACGTCCTTTCACGTTCTACCACTGATCCTCTACCTCAGAGATTGTTTCCATAGCTTGGAAACCATTTCCACACCTCTGTCCAACCTTTGTAGGTGCTTTCGCACTACCAAACTCATTTCCACAAGATCATCTTCCTAATCCAATCAGAGTCATTGATCCTATTTCTAAGTCAATATGGACTGTCGATCTAACCATTGATTTATGCCTCAAAATCTCCTTTCTGCACCAAGATTACCTCATCAATGATTCCCCACCGTTGATCTTTGTTGGTCGTCTTCCTAGCCGTTGATATCCAGATTGCGGGATGCGGGATGTGGGATGTCGACTATCTGTTTTATCCTTCTCGTAAACTTATTTCCACAAGCTCATTTCCGCAAGCTTCTTTCCACAAGCTTCTTTCTGCACCATCGATCTATTTTAGTGTAACTAACTTCAGTCGTTCGATCTCTCCAGATTGTGGGATGTTGGATGTGGGTTGCGGAAACATAAAATTTCGACTTTGCAGAAGCTCCTTTCCACAATATTCTTTCCGCAAGTTTTCTTTTGCACCGTCAATCTTTTGCAGAGTCCTTCCTGACCGTTGATATTGCAGATTGCGAGATGCGGAATCACACTTTCCTATTTTGGACTTCTGTAATTTCCTTTTGCAAATTTTCTTCCACAATGTCAATGTTTTGTGGAGTATTTCCTTATCATTAATCTTGCGTATTACAGGATGCAAAGTCACACTTTCCTATTTTTGACTTCCGTAATTTCCTTCCGTAACTTTGTTTCTGCATTGCAGATTTACCCCTGACCGTCCATCTTGATCTTTTGTGGAACTTTGGCTTTTCTGCCTCACTTATGTAAACTTGATCTTCACCATCAAATCTATTGTGGTTCGCTAGTCCCTAACCATCGATTTCAGATCGAATGCGGATCTCACCATGACTTTGCAGATCTGCATGATTTCTTTGCGGAAATCCTATACGATTGTTTCTAACAGTTTTGAAGACTTATATACACAGAGAATTTCATCATGTTGATGATTATATGGAAATTATAAACACTATCACAAATATAGTTTCTTCGATTGTTTACATATACTTTGTCTCCCGTTCATTTCACTCTTCTGCAGTTTCACTCTTCATTTGACTAACCAGCTTTTGTCATTCATACGACATCTCTACTTCTACTCAACCTATGTTCTTTGTTTCATTAACTATTGTTTACATCATGTTGTCGACACTGTTTTGGAGGTCTTCAAATCAGTCATTCATGTTGTCTTATCATCCATATCCATCTCATCCATTGCATTTGTTATAAATGAACTTTTATGACATCATCATTAGGACACCATCATATTCCTTGGCATCATATGTGGCATGCCACATCCTCAACTATGCCATCATATTCACTGGTTATTCCTTTGTCATTCGTGAAAACCTTTGACATCAATGAAAACTATAACCCAAATTTTTCAACAATATCCCCCTTTGGTATTGATGGCAACCTCTAAACATTATCCCCCTTTGACAACAATGACAAAGGATAACCTGTTATGCCAATGTTGCACTTATTTTGATATAGGATTTCCTGTCTCTCTTCTTTTTGACAGCTCCTCTTGTCATCATATTTCCCCTTTAACTAAACTTGGTAATTTTACCAATGTATTATCATTTATATCATCATTTCATGTTCTTGAATGATAACTTAACTGATAGATCCATGGACCCCCCCTGTCACTGTACTTCTTCTCCTTTGTCAATATTTTTGTGACAGAGTTTACACTCAACATTTTTCAAAACTCTTCCATTTTCTGTTCTAGTATACATGTTTTTTTTAAATGGTTCTTTCTGCCATATCTAATGGTTTATTCTTCCTGTAAGTTAACTAGATTCCACTTTTACCAGAATTCCTTAATCCTGTGAATTTAGATCTTCATATAAAAGCCTAGCATATACTGCAGGATTTCTTTTGGATTTTAGATCTATATTATCAACTGTCCAGAGACCCATAACTTTAGATCCTCAACACAAAGATTACTTCAGTTTATTACATAGTTTCTCTTGTCTCACTATCTCAGACACAAACACTCATAACCTCTACCTTTTCCTTTGTCAATGCTGAACTCGTCCTGCTACCTTATCAATAGATTAATTTTTTTATTTCTTTCAGACTTGAGTTTTCTTCTACTGTCAACAGGTTTTATGTGTCATGAATTCAAATACTCGGTGAACATAATCATCTTTATCTTCTATTTGATTGTAGAAATCGTGGTCTTCATGACTCTCACATTTTGTTGTTCTCACGTTACTTCATACTTTCCCTTATGTCATCCATACACCAACCTTGATCACCCATCATCTTTGAAGAAGATAGATTTCAATATACTTCAACATTAGACACCAATTGAGTTTTTCTTAGATACTAATTGAAATTTTCTAACTTTAACTCCCCCTGAGTATAAACTTCCACTAAAAAAAATGGTGGTAGCTAATACAATTTTGAAACTAGAACCGAGGTTCATTAACCACGCAATGAGAT
Source organism: Pseudotsuga menziesii (assembly GCA_001517045.1). Lineage (NCBI taxonomy): Eukaryota > Viridiplantae > Streptophyta > Pinopsida > Pinales > Pinaceae > Pseudotsuga > Pseudotsuga menziesii. The sequence continues at coordinate 1,518,358 of LPNX010160114.1, forward strand.
AATACCAGATCTGATCTGCGTTATCCCTTTTTTTCTCTTCTTTTCACATCGAACTTTAACCAGAAACAATTGTTTTCCTTCTCATCTTTAAAATCCTTAACTTAAAGATATCAATCGCCCCCTGATATCATGCAACATTTCCTATGCCTTTAAGATGACTGTCCATGCCCTCAATTTTTAGATTTTTTTTCTTTTCTTTTTTTACAAATGAGAGAATTTTTTAGAAGTAAATTCCACAATCACTGTCTCCTTCGTCATCTCTTTCATCTTTATATACGTTGGGGTATTCTTATACATCACTAAGTGGCTTTCCCTCATGATGAGTGTCATTTTTATCTATGACCTCATTATTCTCAACATCAACTACAGAGACTTCATTAATGATTGAAAGTTGTGTTTCTTCTGAATCTTCTAATTCTTTCATACACACTTTTTCAGTAGGTGTACTATTTACTTTTCCTTCACCATGCTCGATGTTGGTGTCCTATTCCCTTTTCATTTTTTGATTTTCTCCCCTGACTCTGAAATCAGCCGCCTTGTGACCAAACTTATGACAATGACAATAACCATGAAATTCATCTTTATCCACAGGAGTTCTTTGGTCTCTCTGTTTCCTAACTGCCATTTTCTCCCACTGTCTCCAAACTTCTACTGGAGATTCACATTTCATTTTACAATTCCTAGCCAAGTGTCCAAAGTTATTACATTTGTAACACTCTATATCAAACCTTTGGAGAGGTCCAAATTGGTTTTGATTCCTTACCTTCGGCTTTTTAATTTCATCCTTCTTGTACTCATGAATTTTTTCATAAGCCTTGCATTTCAGGGCTTTATGACCAAAATTATTACAAGAATAAAAATGACCCAGAAATATTTTCTGATTTATATTTATTACTTGTCTCTTGAACTCCTCATGAGTTTTGTCTTTGTCATGAAAAGATAAAGCATATTCTTTTCACTTTTCCTTTTTAACAGGATTCTTCAGTACTTCAGCATAGCTCTTTGTACTTCCTCTCTGATTAGTGAGTGGGAAACTCTCTGCTTATTTTCTTTAACAAACCCTAAACCAGATATGTCACTGGATGATCTTTGACTATTCAAAATGTCATCCAGAATCCTTGAGTTGTTTTTAAACTTAGATTTGATGAATTTTTCATCAACCCCTTCTCTAAGTCAATCAATTTCTTTCTCAATTTTTTCAGAATCTTGAATTCTCTTCCTAAGAAGAACTACTAGATCTTCCTCACTCTTCTTGGCCTCTTGAAGTTGGTTTCTCAAATCAGTAATAATCTGATTTGTCTCTTCTTGGTATTTAGACAGTTTCTCTTTCAAAACTTTGTTATTTTTCCTACATCTTTCAATTTCATCTACAGCAGCCATGTATTCAGCTTCTATGTCCGCTTCTTATTCCTCATCTGAGTTTGTTGTTCCAAAAAATAGGATTTCATTATCTTCACTCATTTCCTCATCTTCACTTTCTTCCTTGGAATAGAAGTTCTTATTTTTGTCTTTATACTTCTTTCTACCCTTATGAAAGCATGATTCTTCATGGTCACTCACCTCTTGTTTTCGGTGGGGACACTTCTGGGAAAAATGTCCAATCCTGCCACAGTTAAAACATTTCAAATGTAGTTTACCTTTGTATTTCCCAGTTCCTTTATTAAGTCTACTTACAAAAAGGGCTTCCTCATCATCTAGATTTTCTTATTGATTTTTGGAAGTGACTTTAAACGTTGCTTCTTTCTTTGAGTTTTTATCCTGTCCAGTTCTCATCTCATAAGCAGTGAGAATTCCATGCAGCTCATCTACTATCAACTTTTTAAGGTCATCTCGTTCCTATAGCCTCTTCCCTACTCCAAGTAGTTTGTTTTCCATTTAATGGGAAGATCATTACTGTTGATCAAAAATCTTTCCAGAATCCAAGTGTAAATGCATCATCGGGAGATTCTATCCCGATTATCAATCATTCTCAGCCGGCAACTGAGAATGTGGGTGTGGTTATGTATCCTTCTCTCATGGGAACCTTTAGTTTTCCTACGCCCTTTCTTATGATTGGGTCTAGTCTTGGTGGGGATTCGACCTCATCGAATTCTATATCCTTTCGCACTTCTCATATGGAGGATTCTTGGATTCTTCCTTCACCGAGTACTTTGAGTGATAATCCTATGCCTTCCGAGATAGACGTGTCCTTGCCTGCAACATTGGTGGCGTATCAAGCGAATCTTGATCATGTTGTAGAGTGTATTCCTTCCTCTTTATGGACGGAGGAGGAGGACCCTTATGTGTTGCCTCCATGGGAAGTAGAGTCATCTCACTCTCAAGACTACCTTGATGATGTTTTTCTGTCAAATGAAGCTATTCTTAAGGCCATGTCTGAGATAGAACAACCTTGGGAAGAGATGCACCATAGATCGTATTTCCTTCCTAAGCTTTATGGTTAGAGTGTGATGACTTTAGGGAGATTCTAAGTGAGAAATTTGGTAGCCCTGTGGTCCCATTAAGCTCTCCTAGTCATATTGATGAAGGGAACATGGCTAACCTATCGCCAATGATTCCTATCAACATTTCTCATGATCCTAGTAAGATTGAGAATGTTTACATTGGGGCAGATTGTTCCCTCGATGAGATTAAAGAGTATACTGAGATTTTTAAGAAGTTTCATGATTTTTTTGCTTGGTCATGCGAATAAATTCCAGGTATATACCCTCGTATTATCGAACATGAAATCAAAACCTATCCGGATGCAAAATCGATTCGACAACATTTGCATGCCATGCATCCTAGGAAAGCACCCGCCATTAAAGCAGAGATAGAGAAACTTCTCAAAGTTAGTTTTATCTATCTCGTTCACTTGATGGAGTGGGTTTCAAATCCAGTTCCAGTGGATAAGAAGTAGGGAACGATCCGAATATGCACTGATTTTCATGATTTAAATTGAGCCTATCCTAAAGATAATTTCCCTACACCATTTATTGATCAATTTTTGGATGAGTGTGCGGGAAGTGAGGTATTTTATTTTATGGATGGCTTTTCTGGATATAATCAAATACAAATTAAATCCAAGGATCAATATAAGACTATGTATATTTGTCCTTGGGAACTTTTTCATATCAAAAGATGCCCTTCGGCCTTAAAAACGTCGAAGTTGTGTTTCAGCGGGCCATGACCTTGATCTTTCACGATCTTAAAAAGATTATTGAAGTGTATTTGGATGATCTAGCTGCTCACTCTCATTTAAGAGTGCGTCATCCTTATCATTTGCGATTAGTGTTCGAAATATGACATTATTATCAAGTTAGTTTAAATCCTCATAAGTGCATCTTTTACGTGAAGGTTGGTCATTTACTAGGATTCATCGTATTCAAGGAGGGTATTAGAGTCGATCCCTTGAAGCTTGAGGCAATACTTCAATGGCCTCCCCCACGTAAAATTCATCATCTTCAATGTTTACAAGGAATGGCGAACTTCTTACAAAGGTTCGTGGTCAACTTCGCCAATTTGACTAAAGGCTTCATGCGTTTATTGAAGAAGGACACCCCTTTTTACTGGGATGAGCGATCCCATGAGTCTTTCAATGCCTTGAAGAAATCCTTAGAAACAGCCCCCATGCTTATTCCACCAGCCTATAGCCATGAATTTTTTATTTATGTGGCCGCATCTCAAGAGACGATTGGTATGGTATTGGTTCAGGAAGGTGAGGAGTTCCATGAGCATGTCATATAATATCTAAGCCAAAACCTGATTGATGTGGAACTTCATTATTCCCATGTTGTGAAGCTATCCTTGGCCACCGTTCATACGGTTTGGTGTTTGAGACATTACATCCTCCTTCACCAAAATTTGGTCATAGCTCATATAAATCCACTTCAATTCGTCCTCATAAGAAGGATGATTGGGGGAAAGTATAATAAATGGATTGTGATATTGCAAGGGTTTGATCTTGAGTTTGTTTCGACAAAATCAAAGAAATGATTAATATTTGTTGAGCTCATATCATATTTTCCAAATTTGGATGAAGAGGATGTTTATGAGGATTCTTTTTTTGATGAACATATCTTCCTCATCTCAACTGCAGACCCTTGGTATGGGGATATTATCATGTATTTGAAAACATTAAAGGGCCCTCCTCACCTCTCACGGGATGAGCGGTGACGACTACGTCATGTAGCGAAGAACTACCTCATAGTGGATGATAATTTGCACCACCGTGGGGTTGATTCCATTTTACGTCATCGTTTAACTCATGATGAGGCTGAGGTCATGCTTAATGATTACCACGGAGGGGCATGTGGTGGTCATTTATATGGGATTTCTACAGCCCAAAAAATCTTAAGAACGGGCTATTTTTGGTCGTCCATCTTTAAAGATTGTGTTAATGCAGTCAAGAAGTGCCACCCTTGCTAGGTGTTTTAACGTAATATGCGCTTGCGTCTCGCCCCTTTGCATCCTATTGTCATCGTCGATCCCTTCACCAAGTGGGGGCTTGATTTTATGGATTACAACCCAACTTCGGCTGGGGGGCACCATCACATTATTGTGGCTATCGATTACTTCATGGAATGAGCAGAGGCTATTCCCACAGTTAAATCTAACGGTGAAACAGCCGCGCATTTCGTATTTAACTAGATTATCACTCAGTTTGGCATTCTGAGAGATTTTGTCACTAACCATGGTAGGCACTTTCAGAACAAAATGATGGAAGATTTTTCTTCAAAGTTAGGATATAAGAAAGAGCACTCATCTTCTTATTATCCTCAAGCAAATGGACAGGTTGAAGCAGTAAACAAGTCACTTAAGTCCATTCTCCAATGAACCATCACACAGAGCAAGAATAATTGGCATATCATGTTGTATCCTACTTTGTGGGCCTATAGAATCGTGATCAAGACTACCACCAGTTTTTCTCCCTATCATCTTGTGTATGGGGTGGAGTTAGTATTACCGGTTAAATGCGAAATCCGTTCTTTGAAGCTAGCTGTGGAGATTTTAACAAAGACTTACGCATTGGAAGAACGTTTGGTCCACTTGGAGCAGCTTAATGAGCAGCATCGAGATTCTTTAGTGGCTCTTGAGGTTAACAAGTGTCACGTTAAGGTCTAGTATGATAAGTCTATCCATCCTAGGAGGTTTAGTGAAGGTGACTTGGTCCTTTTGTGGGATCAAGCTAAGGAACGCTTGGGGAAAGGAAAGTTTAATCCTATGTGGCATGGTCCTTACGTGGTTAAGCATGTCTTAGAGAAAGGCACCTATGAGCTGGTTGATTATGAAGGGACAGCCTTGGCGGAGCCTAGAAATGGGCTCTATCTCAAAAAATACTATGCATGATCTTCAGCCAAGGCTGATTTTTGTATATTTTTGTACATTTTCGCATTGCATAGTTAGGTTTTCATATGGTGATCGGGTTTGTTGATTAGATCTTGTTTGTTATGGCAGATGTCGATGGAGTATTTCGTTTACATAGGATTCACTGATGGTGCTAGCCGCCACACTCAAAACTTGGCTTCAGCTGCTTGGGGTTCTATACACCTACAGGTCAAGTGTTTTCTTCAGGAGATGTATGTTTACGGCCTTATTCAAACAATGTTTCTGAATATAGTGTCATCATTGAGTTATTGCATGATGCCATTTCACATGGTGTCCATTCTCTTGAGGTGCATCTTGATTCGAAGTTAGTGGTTTCACAACTTAATGGCTTGTATCGTATTAGGGATCCGACATTATTACGAATATTATTACATGTTAGATTGCTAGAACGACAATTTGAGAGTATAACATACATTCATGTTCCAAGAAATTTTAATCAAGTTGTTGATTCATATGTGTAGAGGGGGCTAATTACCTCCTAAATGTCATCATGTAATTATAGTTTAAAAGATAAATAAATATTAACAAATAGGTAGTTGGAGCGGGTACAACCGCTCCAACCTACCTCATAATGTATAAATAATTACCAAAGATAATGCAAAGACGGATTGGACGTCCCTTCCCATATTTCTTTGTCTTTGATCGATGTGTATGAACCTAATGTATGCTTGAATGATGTTGAAACCCTAGACTTCAACATTGGCGCCGTTGCCTCCTCTATCCGGTCTGGGTGACAGCAGCAGCAGATGGAGGTGGTCGAACCTAAAGGAGAAGATGTCGTGAAGATGAAAATCCTGCTCGTGCATTCGTGAATCTGTAAAGAGAAGCTTAAAGAGACTGCATGTGCGTTGCTGAAGAAATATTATGGGAGACAAGCTGGTCACGTATTGATGCTCCTGCCAAAAGAAAGATACGATTTTATTATTATTACTTTTATTTATTTAACTGTTAGTTGCTTGAAATAAATTGTATAGTGATGCATGAGTCGTGATCAATGTATAATGAGGATGGAATAGCTTGCAAGAAAGTTTGTTTGTGCATGGATAAAGAAATTCTATGTTGGAAGGTTGAATTATCATTGTGTTCAGCGTGTCAAGGATGGGTTTAGTCAGACAGCCAGTAAAGATTATGCTTCCTGCCAACTATTCATACTACGCAAGCAGATTTCCCTATATATAGAAGATGTGTGCACCAAGTTGGTGGATTACAGTACAGCAAATATTTCTGCAGACGTTACTGATAATCATGGCGGCCAAAGTAGCAACAGCAGTTGTAGTAGTATGAGTATAAGCAGTGAATATATGCGCCCTCCGTCCACCGAAGATCTGAGGGCTTGACGTTGTAGAAGACCGCGAGAATTGTTGTCTTCGACTCCACCATCAGTACCAGCTTATTGAGACACTAGTTTGAATCTACATATCCGGGAGAAAAAATTGCTCCATGAACCGAGGCTGTTCGAATAGCCCCCTCGATTTGGGTATTTATGTTCTCTCCCGTTTGCAATTCGTTCTTGTCCAAAAATACTCTTGTGGATCCATCTGCACCAAGGCGATTGTAGATATCACTGGCGAGGCCTTTCTTCACATCCGGACCCCTATGATTTATGAAAACGTTATATACATCGTTGTTGGTATTGCCACTTGAGGTGGATGCGAGGGATGTAGCGTCGCGAGCTGCTGTCGAGGTAAGGAGTGCCATTGGATACAGAATAATGAAGAAGCAAGATCCAAGCCGTTTTGCAGAGAAATTGATGGGAAATTAGTGAAAGACATCTCTTCTCTTGGACGCGATATCAGAAAAGTGATTATCATCGACGACTTTGTTTTCCGCTACTCCCTTCAGCCCTGCAACGCTATTCCCATTATGCGTTTTGAGGGCTATGACGACGACAAGGAGCTCGTATACCTTTAAGAACTTCTTTACCTGGCCGCGTCCACCTGGGAAGACATTTGAGTTACGCTTGCCACCATTTTTCCCGAACTGCACGATTTCGAATCCGGAATTCCAAAGTAGCTGGACGATCATACCGCGTACACAGACTTATTCTCTTCTCGCCTTGGCTCATATTTACGATCTGATCTCCGATACCGAGGTAGAAAACATACGCTCGTTCTCGACATGGACGACACTTTGCTGAAGGAATCCTCGGAGAAATTGCCCGCTACTGGCTCCTCCAATTATTTCATGGTTTCCATAGACTCTGAGCTTGAAGCATATAGTGTTCATGCAGACAAATTAGCTGAATCGACCTCGGATTCCGAGTCAGAGAATCTGATAACGAGCTATGTTTACCTTTGGCCGAGGCTCAAGAGGTTCTTGGCGGAGATGTCGAAAGTATTCCAGATAGTTATTTTCACCATGAGCACTTCGGATAGAGCTGTCGTACTTCTTGACGCGATATACTACGAGAAATACGTCACAATGTATCTCTTCAGGGATTGCTGCAGCACCATTGATGGAAAATCTTTCAAAGAGCTCCGATATCTTGGATTAGATAGGAAGAAAGTTGTGTTCATCGACGACTGGCCGTTCATGCAACTAACTGGACATCCGCTAGTATATTTCCCGCAGCCAGCCGAATTGACTATCCAGCAGTTGACCAATCCATCTCATCGACCGACCCAGCTTGTCGGCTGATCACTTCTGTCGATCCTCCCTCAGAATGGCGCTGCCCTTTTTGTCTATCGACTCGTCGACTACATGCACACTTTGTAATATTATATTCTTATAAGCCCGTTGATATTTAATTTCCGTCGACCAGTTTTCTTTAATGTCCGTCAACCAGTCTTTAATTTCCGTCGACCAGTTTTCTTTAATTTCCGTCGACCAGTCTTCTTTTTTTTTGTTAATTCTTATAAAAAGGAAAAGACTTTATGCTTATGAAAGAGTCAAGTTGAAACTCATGTCGTTTGAGTCAGGTCGATGGAAGAATGTCGGTCGAGTTTGTACAAGCATGTTGGGTTGGTCTTGTCTTTAGTTTGGTCGATATTGTAGTTTTGGACAAAGATTTATGTTTGCAAAGTAAACACATATGTAAATTAAATTGGTGTTTTTCCAACCATTGTGAGTTGACTTTCATGAGGAGGTTAAACGTGGGTCTTTCTTAAAGGCAGGCGATCTCCTCACTTATGTAATGAAGCCAGTATCTAGTCAACTATTATAAGTCTGAGTCATTCTAAAGTAGTCAATCATGATCAAGACCATGCACATGAGTAGAAAACATACAATTTTGCAGGAAATTCATACTCTCACGATAGAAGAAGACGACGACGATGGCATTCAAGCAAATATCATTCACCACACAGCGAAGCGCTTCAATGAGACATGATGACAATGTACCCCTCATTATCAAAATGCTGAAACTGTTCCTAGGTTGTGACCTCGGAAAGCCAGAAGACAGAGAAATGACATAGAAAGTCGAAGAGCCAAAAGGCCCCGCATGCCTAAACCGATGGAGATGCCGGTCAGATGAGCCCGGGTGAGGCTTTAAACCAAAATACCTAGTTACGGAAGAATATGGTTTCCCGCCGTTGTGAGAGGATGAGACTTCGATGGACTATTGTCAGATTGAAGATGGAGGCTGAAGAGTAACCAGTCACAGTAGAGCCTTGTACACATGCATTTTCCTATCAAGCTGGCAGCTGTTGCGGCTGAGTTACCTATGCAGATCGGTATGCATGGTTGATGCACAATGAGGACTACTCCGCAGTAGCAGAGACCCAGGACGTTGATGCAGTTTTCTTTGTTTTCTTCGGGACGAAGAAACATTTTGTTTGTGGGGGAGATGTAGAGGGGGCTAATTACCTCCTAAATGTCATCATGTAATTATAGTTTAAAAGATAAATAAATATTAACAAATAGGTAGTTGGAGCGGGTACAACCGCTCCAACCTACCTCATAATGTATAAATAATTACCAAAGATAATGCAAAGACGGATTGGACGTCCCTTCCCATATTTCTTTGTCTTTGATCGCTGTGTATGAACCTAATGTATGCTTGAATGATGTTGAAACCCTAGACTTCAACAATATGCTAACCATGTACTAGATTGGCATTTGTTTCACAGACCATAAGCATTTCACAAACACATTTTACACATGTAAATAGAATAATAATCGATCATCAAAAATATTTTTCATTAAGTTCAAAAAAGATGACATCGTAATACATAAGTGTCATATACAAAATTGGGGCTTCCGAGCCACCAAAATATACTACACGGTCATAAAAAAAATATACACCCAGGTCTCTAAGCCTGAGGTGGAGGAGGGTGCTGATCATGGTATCACACCATGGCTCTAGCTAGCTGGTGAAACAATCGAACCCATGCCTGTGGTACTCTAACCACCTGGCACTGCATGGCCTCACGCAATTCCTCGACTTGCACCACAGGAACTCTCTGTTTCAATCGAACAAATTTTGTGTGGATGCTCTGGAACGTCCACTCTACATCCACACCCATGATCTCACCACCTCTTCCCCTTTGTCGATGATGAGGAAATCCATCTGGCCGTCGTGGTCCTACATCTGCATATACATGACAAAGTATCACTATGTGTCGTCACACCAAAAACATGTCTTTTGATTTCATATATCAAAAAATTAAATAATTGAAAAATTAAAAGTGGTTTTGAGATTCGTTACCTATGTCTCCATAAGCCGCTCCTGGTGGTAGGGGCATGTCTGGGTCTCTGTAGAAGTCGATCCCTGCATAGGGATAGTCATCTATGGCAATGATTTGTCTCCACCATCATGGAAAGAACTCTGTTGGGTAGGGGTTATCCACCCTTCCACCTCCCAGTCTGCACATGACATTGGCCCAGCGTCACTGAGTCGGATCCCGAACTCCATGTGGAGCAATGTCTACTTTAGGGCTTAGCCCTAGCACCCGCTCAAAAAACAATGTGCACAGTATGCTGCCAAACCCAAATTTATGCACCCTACCCATATTGCATTCATTGAGCTGATGTTTCATGTTTCTCAGTAGCATAGTACTCCAATCATATATCATAGGCCACATACACTCTACTGCATAGAACATCAGTGGCCTTGAGGCCTGGTGGAGTGATGCCAAACCTGTAATCCTGCCTAGTGCCAATAGTATGGATTTCAGCCCCAGAATATGAACGGCGTTTGTCGAGATTTGACTCCCAACCTTCTCTATATCGGGAAAAGAGTACACAACTATGTAGTCCTCTATAGTCAGCCGCCTCCTGGCCCACGGGATCAGAGGTTCACCACCTTCCCTCGTCACGACAAACCTGTGATAAAGTATATGTCCACAACCTCAATGTTGAGTGACATCTCATCTATATGAAAGGTCTTAGACTCTTGATCCCAGTAATCTACCAACATCTGGAGTACTCTTGGATTTTCCCTCAAGCTTCCAAGGCACCAAAACTTGTATAACCTGCATGCCCGTAATGTTTGTTGAGCCATGAGATCAGCCTAAAAAGCTTCCTCAACATCACCATGTTCCCTCTCTCTCCATTCTAGCACCATCCTACACATAAATTACAAATTTTGATCAATATTTTCCCATTAAAACCATGTTCGCGGCCCTATACGCAACAGTCTGCAAAACAGTCATGTACGTACGCAGATTTTGTGGTATTTTCCACGTATAGTCATCCCTATACGCGGAAAAATGCCCGATATCCACGTGGGACGAAACGCCCAAGTTGGGATGTCCTTAAAAAATAATTTGACCATGAAAATTTAAAATTTTTGCATGCAAATTAAGGGGAGGGGCAAGGGAATTTACCTGGATCAAACATGGAGTGATTCCGCCGGACGATGCTCCCGGAATTCACTTCTGAAGTTCTAGACTCAAATGCACTATGGTGGGTAAAAATTCAAAATGGTATGAAAATTTTTAATTTTTCACTATTTTATAGAAAAATTTTGAAATTTTTACCCCCTTCCTATAGTTTTTTATCGTTTCTGACCGTTTGGGACCGTTTGAACTAATTTGATGTTGTAGGAGCCCATTTTGAGTGCAATTTCACCATGTCTTCGAATCATTTGTGCCTATTTCAGGTATTATGTCTAAATTGGCATATAGGTTAGAATTTCACATCTGCTTGCATTTTTCATAGCCTTATGATCATTTCATCTTAACCCTAGGTACGAACCCATTCCATCTTGTCACAAAACATTCACGATTCTTTTAGAAGTGACATTATGCGAATGGTAGAGCTTTCCCATACATGGGCACCCTAGTTAGATCATGTATTGCATTTGGTGCCCATGTTGACATTCCTCCTTTAGGGTGTGGGAGTCCTTTGTATAGTACCACCATGTCTTTAAGCAAAACCCTCATACTCCTCTTAGACTTTATGCTGGCCATTCCCCCAGGACTGCCTTGTATATGTCAAGTTGTAATTGCATTATCATGAGTTTTGCTTACCTTATTGATCCTTATGTCGGCTTCCTGACTTTGATTATCATCAATATAGCCCGAGCTTGTCTCATGTCTAGCTAAGCATATCCTTTTTACATATCTTTTGTAGCTTGATTCCCCATTTTTTATTGGGAGGGGACCTTCCCCTGAGTGTCATTATCCTACACATATTTCCTTGCATTGAGCATAGGTATGTTCCGCTGCTTGGAACTAGTTTGCTTGTCCCCTGACACTCATCTCCTCCTAGAGATGTAACTATAAAGAACTTTTATTATTTTTCATGCTTTTCAAAATATCTAAAAAAGTCCAAAAAAAACTAAAAAAACCAAAAATCCAAACAAGAAAAAGATGTTATCTTTGGCAGCAGTCGAGTCGTGTCGCCTTCGAATAGAGGACTGTATGTCACGTCCATTTCTTGGGTTATTAGTTTGACTTTAGGAGTTGTACTTATTACTCTAATTTTATCTCCACTGACCGGTTAAGCTTCTAGTCCCTATGGAGCCTCTATTGATGCCTCCTGTGTCATAGAGATGTCCCAGTTTGCATATCGAGTCCATGCTTCCTACCTTCAATCACCATTCTCCTTTATGCCCTTGTTCGAAGGAAGTTGAAGCCTGAATCGTTCATTCCTCAGTTATCTTGACTTTGCATGTCGGCCATTCCCAGTATTGTTACTGGTTCATGCACATCTATTTCAAGTTCTTTCAAATTATACAGCGTTGCTGAGTACCTCGCATTGGTTTATGGGGGATGCCTTAATGCCCTCCTTCCAGCTGATTCCATCCCATCAACTTCAAATCATTTATTTTGGGATAGGAGTCTAGAGTCATTTGAGTGCCTTGAGACTCACAGTCATAAGTGGTAGGTTATCTCGCCATCGACAATTTTGGGACTACATCAATGTCTCCTGATCGATGGATTCTTCCAAGTGTTCAACCTCAACACATCTATTCACACTTGTTAGATCACACTCTAGTACATTGATTCCCATTTTCATTATCGGTGGGTGATCTCGCGCCTGTTAACGGTATACATCAATGACCGGTAATCAAACGATGGACTACTTTGTTCGACCTCGATTCCTTTATTCGCATAGTAGGACATGTACTCGTAGTGGTTTTTGTATAAGACCTTCCATCTTGGTGGCATTCCACATATGCTACCTCCTTGATTGTGCCAATTTTCATGAGATTCCAGTGTATGTCAGATATCTTAAGCCATTATGGAGATCTTGATCCATTGTACATCTTCAGCTTCTATGGAGATCCTGATCCATTGTATATCTTCATCATGAATATTTTTCTCTATTATATCTTGTACGTGGTGATGACCACACATGTCACATTTTGTATATCATTCCTATTCATGGCCATTGTACTCTTGTGTATCCGGGACTGCTATATGTATTTGCAGTCACATGCAGAGATTGATTATTGTACTATACTAATGGATGGCTGGTTCTTCCACCTGGATCTTCATCACTCCACTTATGGGATGGATTTTATAATGTATTTTGGCCATCATGCTACCCATATGACATCACACATTAGGGGCATCTGTTATAGTTGATTTTACCACACATGGTTGATCACATATTTATGGCCTTACATGTCCCTCTGCAAACTCTTTAGACCCCATGCACTGATATTATACTTTGATGTTTCCAATTCCATCCCTAAAAACCCTTGTTTATTGGTGTACGCGACTTTTAAACCCATACTCGCGTGTACACGCAACTTTTGACCTCAAACCCGTGTACATTGGGATGTGTGCATAAAGCCAAACAATTTTGGATTTTTCCTTGGATGAGTATGAAAATCCTGACTCTTGACCTTCCATATGCCTTGAGATCACTCAGATTCAACCCTCCATTACCCCTTTGGAGTGTTATATAAGGAATCCCTTGGATACATTGAGGAAGAGGAATTGAAGAGCAACAAAACTATAGTACATTGTTTCCATAGCTTGCATATACTTGAGTCTGCATCCCTTTGTCCCTTTGGAGAACTTTGTGTTCTTTACAAGATTTCCTTTTCTTGTGAGCTTGCTATCGAGAGATGGAGGATTGAGGTGGTTGAGGCCCAGGTGGAGGACTCAGTTTCTCTGATTCGTAGACGTGCCGACAGAGGTTGTCACTTGTGTAATCTATGATTTGATTAATAGAAATATATTTTCCTGTGTAATAATGTGCATTTGAATGTAAATATTGAATCCATGGATATGTTTAATTGTTTATACATTGTTGATCATATATGCTAGAGTAATATAACAGCATATTATATAGTGTGCTTGTCTTGTTTGTTGTTGTTGAGAGCAAATCGTTAGTGCAAGCGAGATTGAAAAAAACTGAATGGGGATATACTTCAACCGTCCGGAATAAGGTATAATTCAAAGTCCCTTAGTGTTAGATGTTTGGTTTCTCTTACTGTTATAGAGGATTTCACCACACTAGGTGAATCACACATTATATGGCCTTCCCCTATCCCGCTGCAGACTCATTATCCCCTATGGACCATTTGTTGTCTTTTGATGTATCATTGACCATCCCTAAAAACATTAGAAAAATGATATACACAGCCTTTTCCCCGATAACCGCGTACATACGCGGATATTCCCTCTATAGTCGCGTACATCGGGATGTGTGCATAATCCAAAACTGTTGGAGTGTTCCTTGACTTGAATCCGACTCATATGACTCATGGCCTTCCATATGCCTTGAGATCGCACGGATTCGACCCTTCAGTATCCATTTGAAAAGCTATATAAGGAACCATTGAGACATTGAAAGCATAAGAGAGAATTGACAGTATCGAAACTATAGTCCATTGTTGCCAGAACTATACTTGAGTCTGCATCCCTTTGTCCCTTTGGAGCACTGTTGTGTTCTTCCCAAGCTTTCCTTTTGCTAGTAAGCTTGCTATCGGAGTGATGGAGGATTGAGGTGGTGGAGGCCCAAGTGGGGGATTCAGTTTCTCCGGTTCGCAGGCGTGCCGTCAGAGGTTGTCACTTGTAATCTCTGATTCATATTAATAGAAATATCTTTTCCTGTCCAGTAATGTGTATTTGAATGAATGTTGCATCCATTGAAATATGTCAAATGCTTATACATTATTGATTATATATGCTAGAATAGATCTAACACCATGAAATATAGTATGCTTGTATTTTTTACTTGTTGTTGAGGACGTGCTATAACAATTCAAGCTGAAGATTGGAAAGCTCAACGGGGATCTACTTCAACCGTCCGGAATAAGGTACGAGGTTCGATCCTTTAGTGTTAGATGTTTTTATTTCTATTGCATATTGGGAAAGATTGATTTCTGGAGTCTAGCTGTCTGTTGTGGTACCCCAAGCCATAGGAATTTCTCTCCGTAACACTTACATATTGGGAAAGTATTGATTTCTCGTGTCTAGCTGTCTGTTTTGGTACACCCCAAGCCATAGGAAGTTTCTCTCTGTAACACCCTTGTTTCTCAGCTACGAATGAAAGAATGCTACAACACCCTATTTACCAATGCCAATTGGAAGGAGGCTATGACCCCCCGGTTTATCAGCTACAACTGAAAGGATGCTACAACACCCTATTTACCAATGCCAATTGGAAGGAGGATACGAACCCCTGGTTTATCAACTATGACTGAAAGAAGGAAACAACCCCCTACAGGCTTGTTGCCTGCCCTAGCACCCCCCTACCACCCTGATATGTTTCTCACAATTTCTCTCCCATTGAATTCTGTCACACCCATTGTTCTCTGATTCTAATCATGCAATACAAACTACAGAGACATTTTCCTTCTTACTCAAGTCATTGCTTAAATACTTCTCAGTGTTTAAGCTTCTTTCAACAGTCATTCCTCTTCAACTGAACAAACACACCTTTCACTGTTGTGCCCTTTCATATCTGAATATCACACCTGTCAGAACATCCTTTCTCGTTCTACCATTGATCCTCTACCTCAGAGATCATTTCCGCAGCTTGGAAACCATTTTTGCACCTCTGTCCAATGTTTGGAGGTGCTTCCGCACTGCCAAACTTCTTCCACGAGATCATATTCCTGATCCAGTTAGATTTCTTGATCCTATTTCTAAGTCAATCTAGACCGTCGATCTAACCATCAATTTCTGCCTCAAAATCTCCTTTCCGCACCAAGATTACCTCATCAATGATTCCCCACCGTTGATCTTCGTCGAGTGTTTTCCTGATGGTCGATCTCCAAATAGTGGGATACGAGATGTCAACTGTCCATTTATCCTTTCTACAAACTTATGTCTACAAGCTCATTTCCAGAAGCTTCTTTCTACACCATTGATCTGTTTTAGCGGAACTAACTTCAGCCATCCAATCTCTCCATATTGTGGGATGTGGGATGTGGAAACGTAACATTTCAACTTTATGCAAGATCCTTTCCACAATTTTTCTTCACATCGTCGATCTTTTGTGGAGCCTTTCCTGACCATTGATCTTATGGATTGCAGGATGCGGGATGCGGAATCACACTTTCCTATTTTGGACTTTCGCAACTTTTTTTCTACATTGCGGATTTACCCCTGACCGTCCATAATGATCTTTTTCGGAACTTTGGATTTTCTGCCTCACTTATGTAAACTTGATCTTCAATGTTAGATCTAGTGCGGGTCACTCCCTGACCATCAATTTCAGATCGAATGCAGATCTCACCATGACTTTGCGAATCTACACGATTTCTTTGTGGAAATCCTTTGCTACTGTTTCTAATAGTTTTGAAGACTTATATACACAGAATTTCATCATGCCACTGATTATACGAAAATTATAAACACTCTCGCAAATATAGTTTCTTCAATTGTTTACATATACTCTGTCTCTCGTTCATTTCACTCTTCTGCAGTTTCACTCTTCATTTGACTAACCAGCTTTTGTCATTCATACTGCATCTCTACTTCTACTCGACCTCTGTTCTTTTTTTCATTAACTATTGTTTACAGCATACTGTCGACATTGTTTTGGAGGTCTTCAAATCAGTCATTCATGTTGTCTTATCATCCATATCCATCTCATCCATTGCATTTTTATAAATGAACTTTTATGACATCATCATCAGGACACCATCATATTCCTTGTCATCATATGTGTCATGCCACATCCTCAACTATGCCATCATATTCACTGGTTATCCCTTTGTCAATCGTGAACACCTTTGACATCAATGACAACTATAACCCAAATTTTCCAACATTATGTAGCCTAATGGATAAAATTGTTTTTTAACGCAGCATTAAATTTATACCATGAAGAAATAATTTTACCTTTTGTAAAAAGATATTACTGTGTCTTACTCTCCCACCAGATGGGTGTGTCACCTCCAAGATAGAAAGTAGCCATATGGATTTTTTCTTTATCATGTGCAAGCTTCAAAATACTACAATACACCTCAATCTGTCTGATCCAATCATCTAGTTATTTGGTGTTAAGTTCACCATTATATGTGGGAAATTCAAAATTAATATCAAGTTTTAAATAAGGTAAATCAGAATTAGCATTCTTAGGTTGTTTCTTTGGATTTGCAGAAGCAGTACTGGAGTTTTAAAAAGAGGAAGAAGAAGATGTTGAAAAAGGTTCAGAAGGGTCTTTTCCTTTTCCCCAAGCATTATACTTTGCTTTCTCCTTCTTCGTTTTCTTATTTTCCAATCTCTCTTAATAATCTGCAAACAACTTTTCCACTATGTCTGCCATCTGATAGAAATCCTTACAGAAGGCCTTCTCATCAGTAGTCTTATTTTGTTATTTTCTCTCTTCGAGCTGCACATCTAATCTCTGGATTGAAAGATTCAAGTACACCTTCACCACACTTTATCCTAGATATTGTTAACATAAACTCACAATGCAAAGGTTATTAAGCTTTGGTACCAAACTTGATCTAAAACTCTTTAGGATCTTTCTAACCATTAAAAATTGCATGTGAATGTTATTTGTTAATTACTCATAAACAAGCTGAAAAGATAAATTTTTAATGCTTAAAATCAATCACATAAGAAAATAAAAGAGATATTCAAACCATAAAATGAAGACAACAGTTGATAATGGAGTTCACCCCTCCTGGGCTACGTCTCTAGACCACTTCTAATGGGTAGGTCGATCTTATTAAGTCTTCAAAATCCTAGAAAATGAGTGTTCTGGAAACACTTCTGAATTTTGTCACTCGGACTCAGAAACACACTGCACCATTGTGTTCCTCTCAAAATTTCGATAAAAATGAGTACAAACTTGACCAGGTTTTACTGACGCCTCCTCTAGCACATAAATCGAGAAAAATATATGCCCCACTTGTATGGCCTGTACGGACTGTACTTTTCTACCTCAGAATCTATGCCTAAAGTACCTTGGGATCTTTGTAGAAAACTACCTTGGGAAGCATGCAAAACCACCTTGGGAAGAGTGAAAACCTGCCTTGGGTTTCGCGCCAATATCGTCTCGGGATACATGACTACTTTGTGCTGGTCTCGGCTCTATTCTCTATCTCGGAATCTGTGCCAAAACCATGGTTTTAAAGCATTTTTTGGTGGTTTTGCGTGCGCTAAGTTTGGACAGCCATGCACCCAATTTTATCCCAAAATCTGCCATCAACTTAAAAACATTAAGCGCCATATACCATAACAGAGCCACACTTGGTGTGTTGGTTAGAGCGTTGGAAATGAGGGGAAGTATTTGTGGCTTCAAACATGTGGATTTATCCCCATATCATGCTTTTCTTGCAATGTTTCAATAGTGGTTTGTTTGGTGGCATGGTTTTGTTGGCATATCATGTTGGCTTTGTTGTTGGTTATATGCGTTGGCATATGGTGATGTGGAAAGCATTTGTGTGTTATCATTTCGCTATGGCTTGGCTCTTGACTGATGACTTGGCTCTGGTTTAGTTTGATGCTCCACTGTTCTCGTTTTTTACCATAGGGTCAAGGGCTAAGCTTTCAGCCCCACCTCTTTTTCCAACCAAATCCTCCATTAAACTTAAATATAAGTTTCACACTATACTTGTTCAGAACCATCGTGTGGAGGCTTTTCTATGAGGGCTTGGAAAAGGCTTTGGACACTCTTGGAGGTCATGGGGTTGAATCCCATGGACTCCCCAATTATTTTATAAAAACTTAAATTGATCATTTTTCCCAAACAACCCTTTTTTAACCAATTTTAACCAAAATTGTCAAAACTTCAAACATCAATAAATTCTGCATCCGAAGGTCTTTTTGCATGAAACAAGCATTGTCGGAAAGATCTTGACGAGATATTTCACCCTGTAAGCTTTAATTTAATTTTTCAAGAATTTAATTTAGATCAACTATGATATAATCCTCCTAGATCAGAACTCAAGTTATAAAGCCTCAGTAAAATAATAATGATCTCATGAAGATGATCTCAAAGAAGAGATCGAAACGTTAGCACAGTCTTGAACACTAACGTTGTTCTAGATTACAAAATTAATCCCTGCATATGGATACCTTCAAAAAAATAAGAATGCCTCGTTCAAAGCATCAGTTGAACTATTAATGAATGTAATCAGTTAACAAAAGAAGAGCTTAATGTTCATCAATCAACATGTATCATTTAACTAAAGAGATCCATGCAAAAGTTAACAATATAAATTGTGCATGGATGGCACTAAGAGTGAAGCGTTGATGAGACTTAAGTTGGCTTGTTAACTAAAGTGAGAAACATTCAATCAAAAATTAAGTTTAGTTAACATTCAGTTCAAGTCAGTGGACATTCAATTAAAAGCTAATTATTGAAGCAAAAAACTAATGTTTGCATGGAGGGATTTCTAGTTAGATCCTCCATGTGAATGCACTATGTGGTGCTCTCAATGTGTTTAATAAGCCTCCTATGTGCTACCTTTTGCATGCTAGGTGTTTTGGCTTGTTATTAAAATTTTGGGCATATGGTAAGTTCAACATAATTGCGTTCAATTGTTTTTGCAGTGTCACATCGGATCTCTCTTCTCTATTATTGTGGTGATATCTCTTATCAAGAAATCTGCTTATGTGTTGTAAGCCATTCTCTGCAAATATATCTTTGATACTCAAATAATTGTTGAGTTTTTCATCCTCTATGTTTGGAGGGTTTCCCCAGTGTATATCTTGTCTCTTATGGTTGACTGATTTATGTGGCTGATTTATTTATAAGATTCATATGTGGATGATATAAAGATTCGTATGTGGTTGGTTTATGAAATTCATAAGTGCTGAAATTTTTTGATAAAATTTTTAAAGTTCAAGCCTCTCTTATTTTGCTCAAACATCAAAAACCTTGAGTCCCAACCTAGAGGTGATATGCTCTTGCACATTGTACCTTTAATGATTTTTGTGTTCTTTATCGGTTGATCCAAGTGGATATTGGTGGAAACCCACCTGTTCCAATGATTTGCAATGGTTTTTCATTTTCTTGGAATTTTTTTATGGTTTTTTGGGTTCCAAAACTTTTGGGTCCGTTTTGAGGCCCTAAACAGAGATTGGATGCAAAATTTCCACCCCTGGGAAGTTGACTTATAACCTAGACACCCCAGGGCTGGAAAATCCTTTTGGTGCTTCATCTCCTAGGGTTAGGTTTTTTGGATGTTTAGGATTTCTGTTTCTTTTTCCTTACACAAGATAAAAGTCCATTTTCGATATCTTTGTGATCAACCCTTGCAAATGAGCATAGTCGACACATCTATCTTTAGAGATAAACTACCACCATCCGAGCTAGTTTGTATTGCTTTGCAGATTACATTGTTTTTCCATTCCAATCATTAATAGAATTTAGGTTCTATTGTACTATTATGCTCTCTGCAAAATATTTATGTGTTATTCCATTTTATATCGTTGTCTTCATTTATTTCTCTAAATTATATATACCAATGGTATCAAAGAAAAATGTTCTTGTTGTTTCTCGGTGCATGTCCCCAACGATATATGGTTATTGGGAGTTGGATCTAGAACTTTTTGAGCTTAGGGACAACCATTTTCATCGGCCCAAGCATCCTCACATGGTGGAAAAAAAGAGAGATGAAAGATTAATATATCCTAGTGATTTGTTTCTTTAGGAATCCCTCGCGTGATAGAGGAATTAGATGATGGATAAATTCGCCCATTTATTTCGACAACTACCAACGACAGTGGAGACACCTTCAACCAGAATCCATTTCGGAGGAGGAACACCCTTCAAGGTTCAAGTTAAATTTTGAATTTAATTATTTGAAGACCATATAGATACAGATGATTTGGAGAAATGATTAAATATTTTAGAGGTTTATTACTCTGTTCAAAATAAATTTGACAACAAAAAGATCACCTTCACACTCCTTAAGTCCCTCCCCCATGTCAAAAATTGGTGGGAAAATTATAGGTTATGCATGTTAAAGATGAGTTTATAACATATGGTATAAAACCCACTTGGGTATATTTTGTTAATGCCCTCAAGGAGGATTTATAACCTATTAGAAACTATGATGACAAGTACATGAGATGGACAATTTTGCGCTATGAGAGAGACCAGAAAATGACTGAATTTACCAATATATTCCATAGATGTAAGACCCCAATTTTGACTTGGAATGTACTAAATCAAATTATGCAAATGATATAAATTTTCTAGTATGGATCCCTAGTGGAGAGATCAAGGCTTAGGCCTTACTAGTGAATGGTTAGGAATGTATAAGGTAAATATATCAGTATGGACCATGTGGTTGGATTCTCATTGTGACGAGAGGCGCTCTACAGCCCAGCATGGGGGAGAACTTGTAACATTATATAACGTTATGTAACGTTACTCCTGTAAATGTCGGTTATAAATAATAGGAAAAAAATTAGTATGTTGTAACGTTACCCAGCTAGATCCAAATCCTAGGCTCTATCAAGCGCCGAGAGGGATCAAATCTCTCGAGGTGTAAACCTATTCTTAGGTATTGCACTCAATGAGCTATCAATTTGGTGTTTCCTATATATAGCCATTGATTTGATTCAAACCAAAATACACATCTTTTTATTTAAGGTACATATAGAATATTTTTATTATTAATATTTAATATTATTTATGGACGACATATAATATTTTTTATTATTTTTTATTCTGTTAGGAACGAACATTACAACATCTCCCCATACATGGTTTTAAAACCATATGCAAGGCCCTCCTAAAATCATGGGTTGTTTAGGAGGCCTTGCACATGGTCTTAAAACCATTTGCAAGGCCCTCCTAAACCATGTACAATAAAACCATGGGTTGTTTAGGAGGCCTTGCACATGGTTTTAAAACCATGTGCAAGGCCCTCCTAAACCATGTACAATAAAACCATGGGTTGTTTAGAAGGCCTTGCACAAGGCCAACATGTTTTTGCAAATAATTCAATTTTATTATTATTATTATTTTGTTAGGTAGGAACATTACAACATCTCCCCCATATTGTGTTTATTTTGTGAACCTTGTATTTTTTTATTGTTTTATTAGTTAGGAAAATTACAACATCTCCCCCATATTAGGTAGTTTTTATGGCCGACATTTATTTTGGCCTATAATTAAAAAAATATTTTTTATTAATAAAAATAGCATTATGTAACATTACAAGATCTCCCCATACTAGGTTGTAGAGCGCCTCTTGGCACAACAAGACTAACAAAATAATAAAAAATAAAAAATTTAATTATCCGCCAAAATAAATGTCAGCCAAAAAAAACCTAATATGAGGGAGATCTTGTAACGTTTGTTACTAACAAAATAATAAAAAATAAAAGTTTTAATTATTGGCCAAAATAAATGTCGCCCAAAAAAACAACCTAATATGGGAGAGATGTTGTAATGTTCCTACCTAACAAAACAATAAAAAGGTAAAAATTTAATTATCCGCCAAAAAAATGTGGGTCGGAAAAAAACACAATATGGGGGAGAGTTGTAATGTTCCTACCTAACAAAATAATAAGAAATAAAAAATTGAATTATCACCAAAAAAAATGTTGGCCTTGCACATGGTTTTAAAACCATGTGCAAGGTCTTCTAAACAACCCATGGTTTTATTGTACATGGTTTAGAAGGGCCTTGCACATGGTTTTAAAACCATGTGCAAGGCCTCCTAAATAACCCATGGTTTTATTATACATGGTTTAGGATGGCCTTGAAAATGGTTTTAAGACCATGTGTAAGGCCTCCTAAACAACCCATGGTATTAGGAGGGCCTTGCATATTGTTTTAAAACCATGTATTAGGAGATGTTGTAATGTTCGTTCCTAACAAAATAAAAAATAATAATAAATATTATATGTCGGGCATAAATAATATTAAATATTAATAATAAAAATATTATATGTGGACCTTAAATAAAAAGATGTGTCTTTTGGTTTGAATCAAATCAATGGCTATATATAGGACATACCAAAGTTGATAGCTCATTGCCATGCAATACCTAAGAAGAGGTTTGCACCTCGAGAGATTTGATCCCTCTCAGCGCTTGATAGAGCCGAGGATTTGGATCTAGGTTGGTGCTAACTCAAATGCGATGTAAATATTATGCTACAAAAATAATAAAATGGTCCAAGATGGTAGTGTAAAGAGCACTAGAGGAGCTATAATTCCACTAGAAGAGAAGATAAAAGGGGCCTATGGGAGAATAAATTCTATATTACTAAGTGAAAACCTTTGAACTCATCCATTTGTTTCCATTGCATTAAATGAGCCAATTCCTTTCCTTTTGACTATTAAATCCAATCATTGAATGCATGTGTGACGTTATTGGGAAAGTCTTCTCATGCAGTTGTGGAAGCATGGGATGAATATACTTCTACAACTATTGTAAGAGTCCTCTCTTCTATGGTCATAAGTTAGTTCAGTTGTATTTTCCCCATATTCTCATATTTTCTCATGCATATTTTATAGCAATTTTTATAGTAGGCATATTTTTTCTCTTGTTGTTCATCACTAGACTACGAAATAACCAAAATTTTGAATTTGGAAGGAGGATTGCATAAATTGGAGAAAATATAATGGTTGTAGGTGAGCATAGAGGATGGAATATATGGGAACATGTACCCATTATGCTTTGCTACTTATGCATGCTTGGGGAGCCACAAATTAAGGTTACAGAAAGTTCCCCAATAGCATACAATAGATTGGACTCTTTCTCCACACACTAGTAAGCACTATAAGGGTTGGATTTACCAAGGGAACAACGGAGTAGTGAAGGAAAATTCCTTCCTTGTGTTGTGTGGGGAAATAGAAAAAATATTCATGGATAGGATGACTGAGTGTTCTCCATGTAAATGCTCAGAGGTGGGAAGTTTGGCTAAAATGAGAGTAAATGGTTTGTGGGCTAAGAGAGAGAATAATGTAGATGTTACATTCACCCTAGAATCCTCATAGCTCAGCTTGGGGGTGGTATCTGTAGCTGATACCTACGAATTAGTGGAAAATCACTCTTACACAACTAGGTGCTTGGATGTTATTTGTTAAAACATAAGTATTCTCTTGTATATTAATGTGTAATGGTTTTATTTTCTATTGGTGATAATTATGCTTGTATATGCTTGTTCTATCTATGGATATATTTTTAATTCCATTGTGTTTTGCATTTTTGAAATTCCACATACATTTCTTATTGTGAATTAATACTATTTCCCATGGGGTGAAATTTATAAGCATGGAATTTGTAATATCCCCCTCTGATGGTTGGATTGATGGATGGGGACATGATAGAGTCATATAAGGAAGTTTTCACAAAATTCTCTAAGAAAATATGCAATTTTAATTTTTAGGGTGTATTTTAACATAGACATGAGTTAAATATGTGGTTCACCAGTTGGATGGTGAATTGGTTGAGAAAATTTGGGAAAATTTTGAAAATTACAAAGCTATCAGTGAAATTATAAAATCTAAATTTTGTAGAATTGTGAAAATCTAAAAATTTGGGGAAAATTTAAGGTGGGACCCACCTATTCCACATGGAAAAAAATGTGCCTTGGAGGAGTCATGTGGAGCGGGGGTAATATTTGGACTGGCCATGTCAGAAAAATGCATGGGTTGCAAGACTAGATAGATTTCATCATAATAATCTTATTGAGTGATACAAATTCTAGTGTTAACTTGTGAGTATGACGAGAAAAGCAAGGATCCTGACAGTTATATCGGGATTGGTTCATTGATGAATTTTGCAAAGGTGAACATGAGAGATATAAATGGAATGGGGATTCTTTATGGTTCAAAGAACCTCACTGGGAGTGAAATTGGAAAGGATCATTAGAGGATAACCATCAAGAGAAGATTCCAAATGTGAATGCAGAGGATCTTGATGGAGTAGAAGTATGATCTCATATCGAGGATGATGTATAAAGAATGCCTCATTGGATCTAGAACTTTGGAAAATGTCATATAAGAAGAATGTGGGAAGTTATGATGGATCAAAACATGATATTTCAGGGATGCCCCATCAGAGATAGGCCATCGGGAAGTACTTCTGAAAGTATATGTGGGAAGTTTTGATGGATCATGAACCCAACATATCGGTCTAATGGGGATTTTCTGATGCAATAGTGTACATCAGACATCAGAGATAGGTCATAGAGAGATTGGGAATTGGAAATGTAGAATGTTTCTAATTAGGGAAAATAGATATAATGCATTGTAAAATCAACCAATAGGGAAAGTCCAACCTCACGGATTAAGTCTGAAAAAATATTAAAATAATTATGGAGCCCAAAAATAGTTTTGGCCATAACATGAGTAGTTCAGCTCATAATCTATTTAGACATGCAGCATTATAATGTCATTAAGGAAGGCTACAATATTTCCAATGAGAGGCATAGACCCATTCTACTCCAGTTTTACATAAATATTGTAATAGTGGTTTTTGGGGCCTTATTAGGGCCAAAAAATTTCTGGTGCAGTTGTAATCGAGGCACACAAGTAACTTCGGTAGCATATGTCGAATTCCAAAAGGTGTGAATTCAAGGTGCAAAAAAAGGCCAAAATCCACTATTCCTGGGCACTTTTGGGGATTTTGAAAAACTTGGAGGTAAAAGTGACCCTAGATGTTGAGACCAAAAAATAATATGAACTCGACATTTTAACTACTCATACAAATGAATATCTTTGGTTATATGAAGGTTTTCCATAAATTCTTAGTTTCTAAGATATCTAATTTTGCTAAAAATTTCAAGTCTGGAAAATATAAAAAAACTTATAAGTGGTCAATTCCAGAAAATTAGATAAATTGACCAAAGCATCAAATCAAAAATTTTAAATATGTTAAGTAATCCGTTTCATGTGTATCATCATCTCTCGATAGAAAAAAATTATGGTTCTCCCTAGATTTTATTCTACATTTGGTTGAAGTTGGTCTATGAAGCTAAATGCACCTTTAACTTTTCACTTAGAGGTCAGAATGAATCATTATGATAGTCAATGGAAAGTTTGTCCATATTGGGCAACAATTGTGCATAGTCATATACTGAAGGGGTGATTCATGTGTTTCTAAATGTTTAACAGAAAAGTGCTCGTAGCCATAATTTGACAGAAAATGCAATATGGGTAGTTCTTGGAATACATGAAAAATAATTATATGGTTTTCTAAGAATGAAATGAAGCTTAAACAAGTGTGTTTACATTAAAACTTTTAAAAATACAATATCATATCAAGGATAATAAGGGTCGGCACTCAATATAATGCAATTTGGGAAATTTGGTCTTGGTTGGACTAAGAAAACCACCATCATGGATGGTGCACATGATCCTTATGCAGCTGAAACAGATGTCATGGAAGAAAATATACATGTTGATAATGTAGAGGCAAAGTCTAATGACAAAAAAAATTAAGTAACTCCCCCAGATATTGCATAAACCATAAGAATCCTATGAGTGGAATTAAGAAGTTGTAGAGCAGATAATGAGAGGTTGCTCATAGACCACAAAGAGAAAAAGCATCTAAATGCAACCATGATACAAATATTAACAAGCATATAGAGAAAATATCTCGTGAACATCATGTAGGAGATAAGGAAAAGAGTAGGAGTAGCAAGGAGATATTCTCACATTATGTCTCATAGTTCAAGAAGGGGTTCTAGGGATAGGACATATACTCCATATATCTCTTCTAGTGAGTCATTTGCATCTAAAGAGTCCACTAAATATTCAATATCTCCTTCTCACAGGAATAAGAGGAAGTGACCTTTCAAGAACAACTCGGATGGGGAGTTTCGGAGGGCCAAACCTCCTACTTTTAATGGTGAAGCAAACGGGTCAACGAGTTGAAGCTTGGATTCTTAGGATGAGGAATTATTCCCAAGTCTATGACTACTCAAGTGGAATCACCTTAAGAAAGTGAAGAATCTCAATGGAAGGAATGTTTTGTGGAAGCAATTCAAGAAGTACTTCAAGCAAAAGTACCTCTTTGATAGGTCTTATGATGACAAAATCAAAGAGTTTCATGAGTTGATGAAATTGGGACAAATAACCATGGAGGAGTATCCTAATAAAATATTGGAGTTGTTGAGGTATGTTAAGTACATCATAGATGGGAAGTTCAAAATATAGTGTTTTCTAAGTGGATTACCTCTATCCTACAAGTACATAATTGTGCTTTATAAACACCAAAATCCAAATGAAACCATAAGGGAGGCCAAGTATTATTATGATCGGAACAATACTAGGCAAGAAATTAATAAGGCATGTTCAAAAGCCAAGAAAAATAAGAATTTTAATCAAATAAAGAGGTGCTTCAAGCCTCCTAATTTCATAAATAATCAAAGGCAACCATAAAAGGGTGTGACTAGCAATCTAAGATGATTGGAGATGATCCAACAGAGCCACTCCAATGTTGAGGATGTGGACAAGACCATTTTCTTAGAAATTGTCCACATTGAAATGGGAGCACAAAAGATGTTCACAACATCCAAGGGGTTGAAACTATAGGTGACATAGCAAGGAAAGTCTCTAGAATTTATGTTGCACTAGAGGATCGCCAAGCATATCATCAATTACTTGTGGTTGAGTTTTATGGTAATGTTTCTAAGCAATCTATTTCTATTTTAATTGTCCTTGGATCTACTCACAGTTATAGCACTCCTAAAGTTATTGAGATTTGTGCTTTTAAGTGAACAAAACATACCAAATCACGGCCAATCCAACTAGCCACTAGAACCAAGAGGAAAGTTAGTGAAGTGGTGGAGAAATGTTTATTGGAAATGGATGGACTCTTCACATGAGAAAATATAAAAAATTTACCACTTGGTTCTTATGATGTTCTCTTTGGAATGGATTGGTTGTAAGTACATAAAGTGAAACTTGATTGCTACAGCAATACCTTTAAATTCATTGATGAAGAAGGGAATACAAGGATAGTAAAGTGAATTCATAAGGTGGTCTCTATTAGATAGAATTCATACTTTCAATTAAACAAGTTATTTAGAAAGGGCTGTCAAATGTATGCAACCCATGTATTGGGGATAACATGAAAGGAAGTTCCTAGGTTGAAGGACTATCATGTGTTGCAAGAATTCATGGTTGTATTTCCCAATGAAGTACCAACACTTCCTCCAAATAGAAATATTGGTTTCACGATTTATATTATGCTAAGAGTTGCACCAGTGTCCAAGACACCTTACAAAATGAGTACACCAGAATTGCTAGAGCTGAAAATGCAATTGCAAGAGTTGTTAAAAAACAAGTACATCCAGCCAAGTCTATATAAATGGGTATCAAACATTCTATTTGTGAAAAATAAAGATGGAACACTCAAGTTATGTATTGATTTCAAGCAGATAGATAAAATTATAGTAAAGAATAAGTACTCATTACCTCGAATTGATTATCTCTTTGATCAAATGAGAAGGGAAAAGGTATTTTCAAAGATTGATTTGAGGTCCAATTACCATAAAGTCAAGAAAGGAAGAAGACTTATACAAGACAACATTAGCACAATGTATGGACACTATGAGTTCATAGTGGTTCCATTTGGTCTCACTAATGCACCAACTATGGTCATGTGTCTCATGAATAGTGATTTCAGCAAGTGTATGGACAAGTTTGTTCTAGTTTTTCTAGATGGCATTCCTATTTATTGCAAGAACGAAGAGGAGAATGAAGAACATTTGAGAATGGATTTGCAAGTGTTAATGGATCATAAGTTATATGCAAATCTAAGAAAATATGACTTCTATCAAAATCAATTTTATTATTTGGGTCACATTGATTCAGAGGAAGGAATATCAGTGGATCCAGAAAAGATTGACGTCAATATGAATTGGACAAATCCAAAGAATGTGATAGGTGTGAGATATTTTCTGTGCCTTGTTGGTTATTATAGAAGGTTCAATGAAGGATTTTCCAAGGTTTAACAACCCATCACTTCCTTTCAAAAGAAGGGAATAAAACACAACAGGATTTGAACCTGAATTTCAACGTCATCCAACATTTCACACGAATGTGTCAGACAGCAATCAACCAACAGAATGTCGATAACAAAATATTTATAGCTCCGTCGAATCTCTGACACTTGGGAGTTGGATTTTCAACCCTTGTAGGGTCGGTTATCCGACACTTCAGTGTCAGATATTTGACGTTTGTGAACCCAATAATGTCGGTTATCCGACCCCTAAGCGTCGGATATCTGACGGGAAATATAGATTTTTTTATAAAAAAAAATTAAGGTTTACATGATTTTAAATTTTATGGTCCCATACTTTCAACGGTAACTGTGTTCAAGGTGTCGAATATCTGACGCATGTCCATTATAAATATAAATTGTTTTAAACATTTCGACATGTTTGTTGTAGAAGCGACGGACGATTGCGAAAATTATTTGTTCCTCGACGGACGTTTTCAAGAATTGTTTTATTCTTCAATGGGCGGTTGTGGGAATTTTTTTTTTCATCGATAGACAGTTTGCCGGGAATTTTTTATTCTTCAACTTCTCTCTGTTTGACAAAACCTTGATGCGTGGAACTTGATTTTTTAAGACAACCGGTTATATTCATTACCGAAGTTTATGAGAAAATGTTAAATAGATTAAATATTCTGGATCCAAATGAAGACAACCGACAATTGCTTGCTAGACTATGGGATGTAGCCAAACGAAGGGGTGATGGAAAATGTTACTATCCGTGTACTCAATGGAGGGGATTTAATAGGAGAAGAATATTGATCTCAACAGCCACAAAACGTTGCAAGGAACATGGACACGCTGAGGGGGGGAATGAATATCGTCCATTTGTAGGTTTAGCATTATAAACATTATTATATTCATTTTTTTTGGTAATTGTATGTATTTTTTTCATATATTAATGTTTATCTATATATGTTTCCATGTATTTATATTAAAGGAAAGACACCCTATAGCATGTCGTCCAAAGGAAGTGCTTTCAGAACAAGTTCAGGATCAGGATCATGGAGCGTATATGTTTAATGGAGAACAAGTGAATGATCATATTGAAAAAGATGATCATGA
Source organism: Pseudotsuga menziesii (assembly GCA_001517045.1). NCBI lineage: Eukaryota > Viridiplantae > Streptophyta > Pinopsida > Pinales > Pinaceae > Pseudotsuga > Pseudotsuga menziesii. Next base: position 1,548,560 of record LPNX010160114.1, read on the forward strand.
CGATGATGTAACTGAAGATGATGCAGGTACAAATACATTGATCCATGATTCATTTAACGTTAGAATGGATGACAATGATGTTGATAATGAAAATGATGATGACTTTGATGATGTTCACGATATACCTCTTCTCGATATGGCATATGAACCCCTTTATGAAGGCTCCAAAACAAATCTTCTCTCTACTATATTGTTGATAATGAAATTGAAGGTTATGAATGGTCTTTCAAACATTGCAATCACACGGATGCTAAGGTATCTAAAATAATCCATCACATATATAGGATCGTGATAAAGTTTATTTGTATTCCTCTAATAATTGTATTGTTAACTCATTATTGATCATCGTATGGATGAAGCGTGTTTCATTAATATTATTTATTTATTACAATAACAATTTTTTTCTTTTTTTGTAGCTTGAAAGCTGAATTTTTGTTACCACCATCAAATATTTTATCTCGCACATATCGAGATTTATCTTCCATCATGAAAGAGATTGGAATGCATTATGAAGCAATTCATGCATGCCCCGATGACCATGTTATATATTATAATCAGCATGAATTTGCAACAGAATGTCTGGAATGTTATGTAAGTAGATATCGTACAGATAAAGTAACAAAAAAGGTGCCTCGGAAGGTTCTTCATTATATTCCCATCATTCCACATTTGCAACGACTGTTCAGGTGAAAAAACATAGCGCAATTTATGGATTACCATGCTAGGAACAGAATTCAAGATGATGTTACCTGAATGCCTACAAATGGTACTGCTTTTAGATATTTTGAGGAAAAGTGGCCTCACTTTAAAGAAGAACCACGTAATCTTAGGATTTCTTTGGCAGCAGATAGTGTTAATCCATTTGCACAGATGAAATCCGTTTACACGGTGTGGCCTATTTTTGTTATCAACAATAACATTCCTCCATGGCTATCAATAAAGAGGGAGCAGATAATGTTGTCGATGATTATTCCAGGTTTTATTGACGAAAACTGTTTTATTTATAATGTAGTTGTGGCATCTCATTTGTCGTAATATGTATCTTAATTT
>LPNX010160114.1:1549766-1552266 GCA_001517045.1 Pseudotsuga menziesii
TCGTATGGACAATACACGATGCCCCTGGGTTAACTTCATTTTGTGGTTTGTAATTTTAAGTTCCACTTTAATTGCATTTAATGATATGGAGCAGTTAGAATATTTTATATATGAACATATTTGACATAGATATTCCATATCTAAATATTGTAGGTCTTCATACAAAGGGTAAATTTGCATGTCCAGTTTGTGGTCCTAAGATAAAATCTCATCATTCAAAAAGATTAAGAAAGGAGGTGTTTGATGAGTATAGGCATTTCCTCTCTAAGAATCATAGGTATAGAACAACTGAAAGAAATGTTTTCAATGGGAAGCAGGAGACTGCATTAAAACCATGGAGAATGACACCTCACCTTTGGAAGATGCAATACAATAGAAATCATCATCATGGTACGTATGGATCATCGTATATGAATTTTTTATGTATTTTAATTTTTATTGTGAGTTGTTTGTTGTAGTGGCCATATTTTATTTATGATGTAATTTATTAATTATAAACTAATATTCATGATGTCCATCATGATCATGAAGGCATTAATGGTCTTCCACGAGGAATGAAAATTTATCCTATTCAATTCAGCAGGTTGCCCTACTATGAGCACCTACAAATTGCCCATTTGTTTGATACAATGCATATTGGAAAGAATGTTACTGAAACCTTATGGAGACTACTAGAGCTAAGGAGGGAGAAAGATAAAGTTGCGAAAGTGTGCAAAGACATTCAAGAAAGCAACCATGCAATGAAAGACGTCATCCAATTTCATACCAACGGAGAACAAGTTAATATAAACTCAATTCCATGGATTTTTATGGAGCAACAAAGCAATGTTGTCAAATAAGTAATGCGGAAAATTAAATTTCCCACCGGTTTTTGTGCAAACTTGAAGAATATCATAACTAAAATAGGTGACTTTGCGGGGGTTAAAACACATGATTGGCATGTCTTCATCAAGGTAATTATTATTGTTATGTCCATATAATTTTTTCTTGTTTGTATACTCTTTTTTTAATAAATGGCATGGTTTGTATATTGATACAGTATGTTCTACCTCTCTCTCTCCTAGACAACTTCGACAACAATGTTAAACAAGTTATATATAATCTTGGTAAATACATGAGGCAACTAGAGATTACTTGCATGTGCTTAGTGTTTCTTTAATTCTCCGTATAATAATTTATATTTGTTTTTTTGTGCACTATTTCAGCATATATTGTAATTTAATGTTTATTTTTGTTAAATATCATTATTAGTTTGCATCACTTGTAGATGGTTGACATCTAAATAATCCATAAAGAATATATAAAGTATTGGAGGAGGGAAATTCCTCGTCTCATGTGTGAAATGTAGAAGCATCTACCATCGGCATTTTTCAATGCATAGGAACACTACCTCATACACCAAGTTGAGGAGATTGAGTTGTGTGGACCTGTGCACTCAAGGTCCATGTGGATGGTTGAGAGGCACTTGAAATTTATGAAGGGTTTGGTGAGACAACGAGCACATGCGGAGGGTTCTATGATGGAAGGATATACGGTATACCAAAACATGTTGTATGTTAGTGAATATCTTCCTATTTTAGCGTCAAAGCTCAATTTACGTCGCATTTGTGATCTGGACTCCAATAACAAATTTGAAGGGGAGCAACTGAAGGAGAAAGGTAGATTGAGGAAGTTGAAAGGTAATTATTAGCTAGTGGATTTTTATTATATCCTTCATATTCTAATTGTATTTTCTAGTCATAATTGCTTAAATTAAGAGCATATATGTCTTTGTTCAAGATATTTACACCTTTCTTTGATTTTAATGGTTATTGTCATTAAAAAGTTGGCCGAGAATGGGATGCAATTCATTTATACATCGCAAACAATCTTGACTGGATGAAGGTATGGATTGAACGATGCACACAATCAGGTCATGGAATATCATGGGAAGGTGTGGATTCATTGGTAAAAGTAGCACAACGCAATGGAGATAACAATCTAACAGAAAGGGAAATCGATTTGGCATATGTGTAAAAGATAAAATGGCAAGCATATAATTAATCAAATATCCCTCTAAATCTTTTATTTTGCAAATTACTTATTGACGTACATGTTCTTTTTTTCCATGTATTGTTGCATAAGGACTGAATGGTTGTGTAATCTTTTCATGTATTGCTTATTGCAGGTAAAACACCATAAGGCTATGGTCTGCAATGGAGGTAGATATCGGATCAAAAAACTGGATGAAACAAAGAAAACATCAGATTCTTGGGTTTCGGTTGTCTTTGAGGTTACCAATGTTTCATCTAGAACTGACAGACATCCAGAAGTCTCAAAAAATCGATACTATGTGTATTTGGAAGATATTATACAATGTGACCTTAAATCCTTTGAGGCAGTTCTATTCGTTGTCAAATGGTACATGTTACGATTGAATCAACATGATCCCGATAGAACTATTATTGAACATGATAATGGATTTACCATGGTAAACACAAGGTCGTTTGAGCCAGGAACA
>LPNX010160114.1:1557266-1681784 GCA_001517045.1 Pseudotsuga menziesii
AAATTGGGGTGACAAACTAGGATGCGTGCCCAAAGTCTTGGTTCTCTCCAAAGGTTGTTCATCTTGCATCTTAAGAAATCCGAAGATGCACAATGGGATCTCAAACAGAATTGGTGTATAGGCTCGGCACTAATGGCTCTGAAAATGTGGAGAACTCTGTTTGACAAGAAAAGAGAGAAGTTAGACATCACCCTAATTTGGGTGTGACTTTAAGGTTTTTTAGACATCGGACTATGAGGAGTTTCCATTTAGGTGTTGGTGGTGTCATAAATACAACAATTTACAAGGTTCATCCCAACTAACCATTAGGTCATGACAAGAGGCAAGGGTTTTGAGCGAAACAAACAAAATAAATACTTGTTCAGATCCATTAGTAGTGGTTATCTCATTTCCAAAAGTAGGAAGATTTGTTAAAGAGGTACATGAAGAGGACAGGGGATTTGGGTACCAAGAAATTTCGCCAGTTGTGGAAGTTCTCTCTCTAGATACTCTTCTTCTGTCAGGTTGATTGGAGACTGATATTGGTCATGGTGAGATTTAGATGGATGTCAAGGATGCGACGACCCATTGTGTTCCAGAATCGTTTGTTCCAAGTATAGACAATTCACATATGAAGGTTGTTGTTATTTTCTCTCCTATGATAAATTTCCTTCTTCCAAAAATTATGAGGTTTTCACTTATTGGTTCTCTGGATACATTGTCACTAAAAAAATATACGAGTCATGTTATGTGCCCTAATTCATGGGTAGATGGAATGAACACACAACCTAATGTTCACCCCTATGTGAATCCTCAAGAGACACCAAAATATGGAAGTGGCCTTCATTAGATATAACTTTAGACCTAGGTCTTCACACGGGGACATTAAACATATAGTAGAAGGATTGGGACAAAATCCTTAAACCTTGGGAACTGGGAAGCAGAAGGGGTGAATATCAAACCTCCAAAAGACACAGGAGAAATTCAAATATGATATGGAAGCTGGGAGACAATCCACCGTTGTTGGGGCACTTAGAGTAGTGAGAACCCTAAATAGTTACTTTGTTGCTACCATCATCCACTTAGCACATTCAAAGACATCTAAATCACATTTTCACCCATTCATCTGTCATCATAGTTTATGGAGTGGGTAGTTTGCAAGACTTGGTTATATATGTAGGGTTGAAGGAAGCAAATGATTTTCCTTCAGCATTGGAAATGATCATAGTGGATGAGTTTGCTCGAGGTATGATACATCCAATTACCTCAGCACAGGGGAAGAGCTCGGGACACGTGGCTTTCTTTGTGATACCGGATTTTCTTATGTTTACATATAAAAGTATATCTTCTAGGCCTGCATCTGATACATTCTGGTGCTTTATCATATGATATATTTGACCCCACAGAAACTCGTGTTCATCCCCCATGACAGTTTTCATGTCTTCCTAAATGATCTACATTCTGGGCAAAACCTCCAAGTCTAAGTTCTCCTCGGTGACCTTGGCCTTCTTCCTTCCACCCTTCTTTGGCATGTTGTGATGTGAGGACTAAAGTTGTAAAGTTGTAACAGGATTCGAGTTCCACCATAGCCACAATAGTTAGAGTTTTTTTGCTCACATTTATGCTCGGTCCGTTGGAGAAGGATGAAAAACGGTCGCTACCCCGAGCAGGATTGCCGAGCCATGTTTTGTTATAAGCAAGAAACTAGAACCTAACCCCTAGATCATTGAAGATCATTATAAAATATTAATTTTTTTTCTACATACCTGTTAATATCATCGTCAAACAAAATTGTCCATGAGGACAGAGTTCAAGAACTCTGTCCACATGAACTATATCTCACAAAAGATAACAAGTGTTCAGCCAAGCAACGGTGACAACTCGTGGTATTATGCCTCACAAGTTTGCGATGTTGCAACCCCATGAAACATAATACCACGAGTCGTCGCCATTATTAGCCAACAATTATTAACTATTTTAGAGTTAGTGAATTGAAAGTGGCTAAGTCAACGCAAAAAAAAAGGTAATAAGTTTGACTAAATAAACTATTTTGATAATCGTACCTGCATCTTCCGCTATTTTGATAATTGTACCTAATAAACTATTTTGATAACGGTGATGATTCTTGGTATTTTGTTTCACAATTTTGCCATGTTGCAACCTAATGAAACATAATACCAGGAATCATCACCATTATTAGACAACACTTATTAGCTATTTTAGAGTTATTGAATTGAAAGTGGCTAAGTCAACGCAAAAAAGAAAGGTAATAAGTTTGAATAAATAAACTATTTCGATAATTGTACCTATATCTTCTTTGATGGGGCTTCATCCAATCAAATTGGAGGTATAGGTGTTCATCTTTTGATCACCCAAGACCACTATTTTTGCTTCAAATTGGGTGTTGGTCTGAGTACAAACACCAGATTTGAACTACTTGCTTTATGGACTCTCCTTTATTGTACTAAATCCATGGTCCTTCCCACTCTGCACATTCATGGTGACTCCACAGCCATCATTAATTGGTTCAATAGAAGATCAGCACTAACTTTACTTGCACTTGATGGCTGGTGTTAATGTATCCGTGATATGGAACCTTACTTCATCCAGCTAAAAGAAGTTCACATATTCAGAGAACATAATACTAAGGTTGATAGCTTATCCAAATAAGCATTAACCTTGGCCTCATGCCATTTTCAGTTTACTGAATTCACTGATGGTGAATGTATTGATCAGGGCACTTTCTAGCTTTTCTATCCCTTAGCACTTGAGTCTTTTATGTGTTGTTGCTATTGACATCTTTTGGATGATTGAGGTGGATTATCCCCTCATATTACTCATCTCTCTTATTTATTGCTTCTTTGGATTAGCTACTTCAGTATTAGACTTGAATTCTCAGTCTGTTGAAGGTTAGTGATGTGGATGTAATCAATATTCCTAGATTAGAGGTGTTACCTTTGAATGTTTTTCCAATATTCCTGTGAAGCTGATCAATTGTATTCCTTAGGGTTGCCTTAGGGTTGAAAATTAGTATGGGAAAACAAGTTAGCGTTGCCTTAGGGTTGAAAATTAGTATGGGAAAACAAGTTAGCGTTGCCTTAGGGTTGAAAATTAATATGGGAAAACAAGCATCATCAAGACATTGTACTAGAACATTTGCCTGGACTTGTTGATTTCACGGTGAAGTTGAACGTAAATGATAAACAGAGAGGAGCACTAAGCAAGCTACAACACTTTGTAGTAAATCGAATGAGTAGAGATATAATGTCTGGAGTAGTCTGCATACATCCTTCACTTGAATGATGTTATTTCTTGGCAATCCTAACATCATTCAAGTGAAGGGTGTATGCAGACTGCTGCAATATCATGATTCGACCATGAGGTGCTTAGTTGACTGGAAATTGGGTTAGGTAATACTTTTCCCTTAATGGACAATCATGAATCTTATGGTTTATGCTTTGGGTCTTGAAGCAAGTACTAGGTATTTTGATGTCCTCTATTTTTTATTTGAACGTTTTATGTCAATTTTCACCGTGTCTGATTTTTTTTGTCCCTCTTACAATTAACACGATAAGATGACCTTTGTGGTTTAGATAGTTGGTTAGCTTTAGAATCAGCAAATATTACAAACTGATATAAATGTATTTAAAACATTCTTTTCATTCCTGAACGTGCCAAGTAGCAGATCTGTAAATGTCCGCTCTTCACCACCATGGATTAGATATATATATATGATTGTTGTAGGTTACCACTGGGAAATATGCCTCTGAAGTGCTGGCTTATGCACTTTAGAGTAGCACAGAGGTTAAAACATCCACTCTACAAGATCTCCAAGAACTCAACATCATTATTTGTCCATTACTGTAAAGGAATTGTACTAGAAGATTTGTGAGGACTTGTTGATTTCACGGAGAAGTTGAACGAAACAGAGAGGAGACTAACCAAGCTACAACACTTCGACGTGTGTGCACATTGATGCGCACGAAAAGTGTTGTAGCTTGGTTAGTGCTCCTCTTTGTTTCTCATTTAGGTTCAACTAAACAGTAAAATCAACAAGAACAGGAAAATATTCTAGTACATCTCCTTTATACTAATGGAAAAATAATGATGTTAGTTCTCTGGAGATCCTGTAGAGTGGATGTAAATGTTGGCTCAAACTCATACACGGGTTTGCATTAGTGTCCAACCAAGGTGGTCTATTATAGTCCAAGCATTAGCATATTCAATGGCTTTCCCTCATGTTGGTAATCCAAGCATTACCATATTCAATGGCTTTCTGAAAGCCAGTTTTTCTGTTGTTCATCACTTTTCATAGGGCTATTCATGCCCAAAACTACCTTTTAACCCTCCAATTTGGCCCAGATTTAGAGGTACGTCGTTCGATGATGGATAAGTGCACAAGGGTGCCCAAGATGGTGAAATAGGGTTGCTTCATACCCTTTTTTACTGCCAAACAAGTTTGTTTATGCCCAGAATTCATGTGGATGCTTCTATAAGGCATATGAATGAGATTTTAGGGTTGCTTTCACCCAAAGATTTCTCATTTTCGCAGCCAGAATTGCAAAGACCGCCTCCTATTTCCATTGATGATCATCTTTTATTGTTGCAATGTGCCCAGATCTGAAAGTTGGCCTAATTATAGCTGATTTGAGATGCTTTACGGTTTGTTGTGACATTCAGAATGCTCCCAAAGTGCTCATATTTGTCCCTTTAATGCTCATACTTGATTCTAGAGTTGTTTATGCCCATAGGACTGCCCAACATTGCTCCTAGTGTGACAATGAAAATACCAAGTTTGTTCTTCATCATAAGCTTTAGAATCAGCAAATATTACAGACTGATATAAATGTATTTAAAACATTCTTTTCATTCCTAAACGTGCCAAGCAGCAGATCTGGAAATGTCCGCTCTTTGTCCATTACTGTAAAGGAATTGTACTAGAATATTTGTGAGGACTTGTTTATTTCATGGAGAAGTTGAACAAAACAAAGAGGAGACTAAGCAAGCTACAACTCTTTGACGCGCGCGCACATTGACATGCACGAAAAGTGTTGTAGTTTGCTTAGTGCTCCTCTTTGTTTCTCATTTAGGTTGAACTAAATAGTAAAATCAACATGTACAGGCAAATCTTCTAGTACATTTCCTTTATACTAATGGAAAAATAATGATGTTAGTTCTCTGGAGATCCTGTAGAGTGGATGTAGATGTTGGCTCAAACTCATACACGGGTTTGCATAGAGGTTAAAACATCCACTATACAGAGTAACATAGAGGTTAAAACATCCACTCTATAGGATCTCCAAGAACTCAACATCATTATTTGTCCATTATTGTAAAGTGCTCAGATTTGTCCCTTTGATGCTCATACTTGATTCTAGAGTTGTTTATGCCCATAGGACTGCCCAACATTGCTCCTAATGTGACATTAAAAATACCAAGTTTGTTCTGGAAGGCCTAAATAGGGCTAATTCACCTTGGTGTACTGGTTTATTGTTAGAGGAAGGCCTTCTCTCATTATTTGAGGAACATTCACCCTTGGAGACACATGCATAAGGGCAGTGTTCAGCCCTACCAAAGGAGAAGGTGATCATTTGAAGCATGCTTTCACTATTTTATACACCATTTCATGAGAGATATTACATGCTTGGAGGTTACTCATTGAGCTGGTCCACTTGGAAGGTTGTTCACATGGTTCATGCCCTATTTTGTGGAGAACGATTTTGTATTAGGGGGTTGCTTTATAGATTGACTATTGTGCACATGGGTGGCATCTAGGGCCTACAAAGCAAATTGTGTTTTACTCCAAATAGTGTTATGATGTATAGGAATCCTACAAACCTAATTGACTCGAAAATGAAGTAGGTTTAGAGTCTAGATGTTTATATTTCTAGGGTTTTTTTTTTGAATTGAAGTGTCATGTGTGTGGTATGTGCATTCCCACATTCACTTGGTCAATTTAGTATGGATTGGGACGAATTGACCATTTTGTTACTAATCCACTCAGTCATACCCTGATTTGCTTGGTTCGGTACCAAACTTGTCACTCTAATCGTTTCAAAGGCCGAGTTAGCTTGGTTGGGGGTCAACCCGGTTAACTCAGCCACCTCGGTAGAAAAACACTTGATTAAATCTGCAACTATTATTGTTGAAAATGGGTTAGGCCAGTAAAAGGAAAAGGCAATGTTAGTAAAAGGAAATGCAAGCAATAAGTGAGAATGGAGAATTGTGTGTAACTAAAAGAGGGGCATACATAAGATTTCTTAGGGCATACATAAATTTTTTCATATAATCCCATTAGTATCATAAATTATGGGAGAGATCAGAAAAACATCCTTACACAAATATTAACCGATAAGTATGGTTTTGGTGTTTCATTTGGAGAATAAAATCCTATAACAATAGTTGTTATTATGACTCTTAAAGGATGAGATCTGTGCACTTTTAGGCAGTTCAACTTTCAAGCAAAAGAAGCCATCGACAACAAGTATGTGCACCCTAGAAAACATGGAAAAGATCATAAAACATATTCGATAAAATGGATAATCATCTACAACATCACAAAATCATTCATGGGAAAACTAAAAACCACTTAAAGGAGATATGTTCTTTGAAGGAGATAGTCCATTAAAGGAGAACCTCCAGGTTTTGTATAGACATATATTGGCATAAATTGCAGTTTTATATGTGATGCATATGCATAACATATCATCTCAAGCTTGACAACGTTGAAAGGCTAAAGTACAATGGCCACAAGCATACATTTGAAGCTTATGAAGCCTACCCAATTCATGTTAGCAAAAGGCAATGCAAGCAATAAGTTAGAATGGAGACTTGTATGTAACCAAAAGAGGGGCATACATTAGAATTTTTAGGGCTACCAAATGCCCACACCTATTAACCAAACTCATTCTTGACAAGATTTTTCTTTAACAAGTTATTGTCTTACAAGTCTTTCCAAGTTTTTTTTCTTATAAGTCTTTCCACATTTTTTGCTGGTATTTTGCTATGCTTATGCCAAATTTTTTTTTGGCCATGGTGCAGGTAGAACCAAACATGTATTTGTCAAACCTGTCTTCCTCCAGCGAAGGGAGTTTGGGAAGGCTAGAGAAAAGTGAGACATCCAGTAGGTCTACACAGGCTAGATCAACTAGATGTTGGAAGATCAGAAGAAAATTCGACAAACGCGTAATTTTTTTTCTCCAAGGAGGGGGGTCATGTTCCTATGATGATGAGACAGTGGGAGACATCGACGTGCCCTTAAGGTACCAACACCTAGTGAAACAATGGTTGCCTAGCGATCTTCCTAAAGTAAAGAATGATTTTTGTGTGAATGAGAGGATATATAGAATTGCACCATCCTCATTGCATGGATTGGGATTTTTTTGCATGGACGGCATAAAGGTTGGATACGATAGATGTACAGAATTGATGGAGTATGATGGACCCTATTACAACTACAGTGATTGGATGCACGTGGTCCAATATACACGAAGTATGCGTAGATAAGGGTTGTCAGCAAATTATATACAACTGAAAGACAAAGCTCAAAATAAAGGAGCAACGATGTACATGGACGGAAGGCCAAAAACAACTGGTAATATTGCGGGGTTTATAAACAGTGCACAACTAGGGTCTAAATTAAAGCAACCCAACTGCATATTCGAGTCGCATGAAGGAAATCGTGTCTTTTCATGTGCAATTAAATCAATATCTGCTGGCGAAGAACTACTTATTGATTACAATTTGAATCGTGTAGATACAAACAATGTTAGTATGGTTGTGGTACAACAAACAATTTAACCACCCTTTTATTAATTATTTTAACGTCTATAGGAATTTTTGTTAGCATATAATTGAAATTATCTACTTTTCATGTTTCCTTATGTAACTTCTAGTATGTTTTTTATGTAGGGTTCTCTCAGGGGCACCTCCATCTCCGTAGATGTTTGTCAACCCGAGTCAAGGCAGCAGGTATATACATCGATATTGCCAATGTAATATTAGATTTAGGATGGACATACAGATACGTTGTTATGTATTTTCATTAGTATATTAGGTTCGTTTATATAATATTATCAGTTTTCCATGTAGAGTGCTGATCAGGGAAGCTAACCGGCTATTGATCAGCCAACTACGGCATCAGGGCAATAGCTAAACATGAATGTAATTCTCCATTTCAAATACTTTAAAATCGTAAACATGTCTATAATGACACATTATGTTTATTTTGTTATGTATTCTTTCGTTTTTATGGTTGTGTTCATGATGGTAATGCTGTCTACCTTTTTTGCAAATTGACCGGGGAAACTCCCGAGCTGTTGATCAGACGACTGGAGACTTAAGGCAACCATTTAACCTAAATGTAATTCCACATTCTAAATACTTCAAAAATATACACATATAAAACATGTAGCATAGTGTTTATTTTTGTTTTTGTTCTGTATTTGTTAGTTTATACATATTGCATTCATTGTGATAATGTTCTCTACTTTTTTTGCAAGTGGTTGATCGAGGTAAATCCCCATCTGTTGATTAGACCATGCCCTCGGCTAGGCGTCAGGTAATTCTAGATGTAATCCCCAATATAATTATTTGCGCACACTATATTTTCAAAGACTAAGCAATTTTTTATATATTTCAATTGCAGACAGGGGATTCCATTTATCAAACGGCATCTCAAAACTCTTTACAGAATGAGGTCTCTCGATTGATGAGAGATAGTGAAATTAGAGGGTCTACAGACCCATTGAGGGTGCTACAAAGGACAAGGGAAAAACAAAATGAGGAACTGATTCGTCTGACATTGGCAGTTACACTAATAGAAGGGCTCGAACAGAGGATTCAATTGTTGTTATAGCAATGTAAACAAGTGGACGTAAGTTATCGAATAAAAATGTAAATTCATTTATAAAAACTTTATAATATTTGATTTTATATGCTGTTGAACTTATAATACAATGGGTTTAATTTACAGCGCGCTATGGAGATTATCAGTGGTGGTCAAGGCAATGTTGGTCCTAGTGACCAAACCACTCCACGTACACCACATACTACTCCCATATTGTCCACTAAACAATCGGCAACACACTCTGCGACACCGCCGAGGGAAGTAGAGGGTGCAGCCAATGTTTCCCCATCCATAACAGATGCTGCAGAAGAAGGGGTGGATGCAGGGCTAGATAGAGATGTGGAAGCATTTCCTGGATCTTGTCATGTGACTAGCACTGGTTCAATAAAGTGTACATTTTTGGTGAATGAAGAACTGGTTCCAATAAAGATAGAGAGGATTCCAGGTCATTATAGATTTTTCAATTTATTTTTTATAATTTGTGTCTAATATACGGGTAATATTTTCTAATGCTGACTAATTATGGCAATAATGTTTTGCAGGAAATGATATATTTTATAAACACATGAATGATTTGGCCTTGGAGATCTTCAGGCCCACCATCCGCACAATGTGGAACAAGCAGCCAAAAGCTTTAAAGGATGATCTGACTAGTCGCTTGGTTAGTTTGTTCGGAAAAGATACCTTTGATACATCGAAGGTACTACAGAAGGCTGGGAAACATCTAAAGATTGTCCGAGACCAATATAGGGTTCACCTAGAAAAGAACCCTATGTATGAGTTCCCTCCAATGATTCCATCTATGGAGTGGAAAGCCCTGGTGGAAGATGGAAAAGAGAAGGGCCTGAGAAAATCAAGAAAGATACCAACAGGTGGAACAGGGAGGTATGCAATACATTCCAAAATGTATTGGTAAGCCTTATTATTACTAGTTTTTATATTAATTTTGGTACATAGACTAATGTATTTAAAAACTTAATTAGGCTCTCGGACACATCTAAGGCCACAAAGGCAAGAATTGAAAAAATTGGCCAACACAAGCTTGGGCCTGGTGGTTACTCCAACTTGGTGGCCCGATATGTAAGTATCGCAAAACCCGAATCCGCATCCAAATATCATACATATTATTATTTTTGTTTTGTTTTGACAAAAGGCTTTAAAATTAATGACATCATGCAAATATGAAGGTTGACCGGTTCAAAGAATTGCCCAGTGCGGATTACATGAAGCTTGGCTTCGAACATGGCTTTGACGACGTTGTTGAACACCGAAGAAGCTTGTATGTGAATACTGCACGATCTTCTGCCGATCCATCTGGTGCCTAGGTATGTGAAAACTGTATAGTTTAATGATAATTTATTAATAGTCATGCAATTTGTTCCTTATAAATAAACTAACGTAAATTATTTATTCCTTTTTGTGCAGGAAAGTAATGATCCCGTTCATGTCGAGGATGTAGTACATGACCAACCAAACGAAGATCATGCTTCTCATCCTGGTAATGAATTTATTAATGTGCTACTATTTTTTATAGACCATTGCATATGATGAACATTAATTCTAATTCTACACAATTCAACTACAGAGCATGTGCTTGGGCCAGTACGAGATAATGTTGAACATGTTGATGTGCACATGGCAGGTAAAACCACACATTCGTAATGTTTTTTAAATAAATTACTCGTATTTATCAAAATATAAATATATTAATGAAATATTTTGACATTATTGCATAAATTCATCGCCCCTCGCCTGAATTTCAACCTTGCGAGCAGACTAGTAGGGATACTGATGATCAGATTCCCGAAGATGTGACTCTAACTAAATATTTAAAGAGAAGAAAAGTTAAAAGGAAGTGACTAAACAAATTTTGAGTAATTCTTATTTATAAAATAAAAATAAAAAAGTAATGCTTTTTTCCTCTGTTTCATGAATGAATGCTTTACTGAATTGTTTACTGATATTTTTTTCTGCCATTGACTAAATTAATGTTTTAATGAATGAGTTAATGAATGGTTTTTTCAGTTGTTGAATGATTGAATAGTTTAATGAATGTTTTAAAGAATGATTTAATGAAAGCATTTTTTAACTATTGAGTGAAATAATTTGCATTGTAGATGCATTATTATTTGCATTGTGAAATAGTGAAATAAATTGTTATTTGCAAGTATAGGCATTGGGTTTGGGGAGTTGAGAGTGATGTGAGGGGGGGGAGGGGCCATAAGAGCTTCCACCTTCACGTGGTTGGTCCTATTTAGTAGATAATATTAAATTATTCTAGAAACAGAGAGGATCTCAATGAATGGTAAGAAAGAATACATTAAAAAAACATCTATTTCTATATTTTTACTGTGTAATTTTCACTATTGCTATTTGACTCCTCCATTGGAACTTGTTACAAAAACGTTGAGAAACATTTCCATAGTTAAGAGGCAAGAAATGGAATTTTGATTAGATCGATGGCCTTACATACATAGTATTTTTGGTTATCCATGTTTTATCAGGTGATATATTCTTAACAATTAATTTACTTGAATAGTTGAATAGTATTGTAATTTACATTGTAATAGAATTGTATTTATTTAGATTGTTTTTGTTATTTTCATAAACAAACATAAATATATTTGATGGGTCCTAACATGAAACTATTGCAACAGGACAAAAAATGAATTATGTTGAATGATGTTTTGAAAGGTAAAGCATAAGAAGACAGTGTGAAGATCCAGAAATCAAGGTATAAATATGTTTTCTTTTGTTTGATTGAGCTGTGTATTGGGTATTTATGCATGTGCATACACATACATTTAGTTGATGATGATGATTACCATACATAGAGGCGAACTTTGTTATATCTGATCTAAACAATTACCTTAAATATTTTAATTTATTGTGATAACTGGCCCCTTGGTAATACTTTACCAATACCATATAGCTAGGACAACAAAATTAAATGTAGGCATTTCATTACAAGAAATTTGATAGGCATTTGAGTTTGATGGGAATATGAAAGGTCAAAACACAGAAAAAGATAGATAGACTTGTCAGGAAAATGGTATCCGAAGCGTTGTTTCCCTATTATTCCACATGAGTATATTGTTATCTGCCCCAGTTTATCTTTCTCCAGTAGTTTTGTAATTTGTGTATTAATCTCATATCTTGTTCAACTTTAATGGTTGATTGTGCAGTGGTAAACCTATGTTTATATTTGTGCTTATCCCTATAGGTTGTGAGTTGGGCATGGTACACATTGGTATTTTCAGTTTCTATTGTAACTTTTCACCCCATTGTACACATTGGTATATCAACATGAATTACTAGTTGAGTTAACCATCCTTTTAAGGGTTTATACAAGTACTCATTAGCCTAAAAAGAATGCTTTTGGAAGGTAGAATTCAATTATATTGTTGATATTTCCCCATAACTCAAATATGACGTTAACTTGGTTGATTTTGCAGGTCTTTTTGATAGGTTTTAGGGCTAGAAACGATACTAACATTGATCAGTAATGAAAGTGTCCCTAAATTTCCCTAATAAACAATTAAATGGGGTCGTTGTAAGGCATAAAGTAACCTTTTATCAAGGCCAAATTATCCCAACCCCTGAAACATGTCAAGTATGAAACCCTAGATCTCACTTTTGACTGGTTTTTTTAGGTTGCTTCTCAAGTTCGTGGATGTAGACAAGAAGATAGGTGATGCACTGGAGGATCTAGGGCTAAATAGGTAAACCAAAATTTGAGGGTGGCTTATAATTTGAAAATTGTTGTTATTTTTGGATTATTGAATTTTATAAATTTCTAAGGTTTTCTAGTTTATAAAAAAGCAGATCTAATCTAACACTACACTAATCACGCAAATACATATATTTACACATGAAATACTACTATATTTACCTCTAGGGTTTGTTGGAGGATCCTAATTAGGGAAAAAAACAGAGATCTAAGGACAAACAAGAGAAAATTCCTTCAAGAGGATGTTTTATAAATTGTGAAAGTTGACAAAAGCTGGTAAAAATCCCTAATTCAGAGAAAACGCAGCATTACAACCACCATTCAATCCATAGAAGCATAATTTCACCAAAATTTACCAATGGAGCAACCAAGAAAACCCTAGATCCTCCTTGTGCTTGTGTTCTTCCAACAATGCTAGCATCAATCTTGCATGTGCATGAAACCCTAGAATTCACCCATCATCTTACCATAAATCCAAAGAAGAAATAGTAATATATTTGATAAGTTTCCCCTGTGAATCCATAGGCAAGCCTATATCATTAGAATGCATTAACAAAGCTAGAGTAGGAGTGTTAAGCAAAAACTTTGAAAAAACATACAATTTATTTTTGTGATCAACTTTTTCATGGGCTTCATTTTGCTTGTCAAAAGTGGGCCAATATAATGCTCCTGCAACTCCACAGCCATTGTAAACTAGTCTTTATATGGAATCATTGGTTTATGCTCTTCAATATGAGGGCCCTCTTAAAGATTGTCTCTTTGTACGAAGTCATAGACAATAAGGCATTCCTTGCCCCGTGCATAATAGCTAATACAAAGTAGTTAGATGGTAATCGTTGTGCTTAATACTTAGCCACCGATGTTGGTTATAATAGAACATTATGTTTGCTTGTAGTAAAAAGCAACTGGGAAGCCTTATAGAGTTTCTCTTCTTCCAAAAAATACTTTATTATTAGACCGTGAGATATCTCGACTTCAATATCTATTTGTTTTAGCAGCCAAAGCCTTCATAGACTTCATTCACTGCATCAAAGGCATTGACCCACTAATCATTGGTCTTCTTATAAATAAATCTTTCATAAAAGCTCTGTTGCCATCTCTCCAGGAAAATAAAGGGATTCACTAGCTGCAAAAGGATTGGATGCTATAAACTCATGCTCCCAGCCTATAGAAAACACAATAGCAACACAAAGCATAAAAATGGAAAGCCTATATAATAAATTACAAAGGGAAATGCATGATAAATTTGGATAAATTGGGTTATAAGGGATATCAATGTTTTTCCTGCATTGCCAGCCTCTCCCAGGGATCCACTTGTCACTATTTTGCTGTCTAAGTAACGGCAGAGGGAATCATTGTCTTTGAAAGGCAGTTGAGCAAGGATACATAGTGATTTAGTTTTGGGAAGGTAAATTGTTGTCTCTATTGTATTTGTTACTTGCAGGCCAGTAGGATAAGGTGTTTCTTTGGTCGATATAGATACTGTGGATGGATGTCGCTGAGTGGAGTTTGGACGTCAGGCCCCAAGCCATGAGGAAATAAGTGTAGCTGTTAAAAATTTAGTCCAGTTAGGTGCAGTTGTTTGTGGCTAGAAAGGCCAAAAAAATTTAAATGAATCTGGTTTGAATCTCATCAAGATGGGTGTAGAACCTCGATTAGGGATTTTGAGTTTTGTGGGTGGAGAGTTGTTGGGTCGACAGCTGCTGCAAATGCAAATAGATTTTTTTGTTTTTTATATATGTTTTGAGGTTGACAATATTGATCTGTGACCTTGTGGTCTGTATTTGTCTCACTCTGCCCTACAACTACCTATCTCTCTCTCTCTCAGGTATGTCCGTTGTTTCGTTAGCGACTTGTCTCCTAAGAGACAAAGTGTGATCGTATTATAAATCTAAGTATAGAAATTAAGGAATGTCTAAACCACATTGTTTTCTTCTATTTATCCATTTATAATATTTTTGCATGTGCTTGACTAATTCAGTTCATACATATCCTAAGTAACTGTAATTGATGGATGTACATAGTGCTGATATGTAGTAATCCTGGCTTGGTTTGGATCAAAATGGGTCATAGCATCAACTGAATGGATATTTAGTTTTGACATTGTGGAATCATGCAAAAACGAGTAAGCAGAGCTCTGTAATTGAATCACATTGATCCAGATTTATGCAGGAATGCAACAGAATACAGAAATAACCATAGAAACAAATATGCAGTGAAAATAACACTTCATTTCATTAATCAATAACTGAAACTTGTTTACATACATAATGGAAATAAACTAGCTAGAGTGCTGGTAGCTTATCTCTGAGAAGAGATGTGGCGGCTACATGCCTCTGAACTCTGTGTTACAATGAGGCTCGAAGGCCTATATATTATTGAGAAACAATGGAAACCCTACACATCCAAAAACCTAACCCTAGGAGGTGAAATGCCTTAATGTGGGCCCCGTTGGGTAACTTGGTACATCAATTTCTTGGGGTCATAACTTTAGCATACTAGCTCCCTTTGACGCGCATGATACATCGTTAGAAAGATCTGTTTAAGGACTACGTCTGTAATCAACAAATATTGAGTTTGAAACAAACTCATATTTGCCCGACCATTCCATGCCAAAAAAATGTCGTTTAGGGCCTCAAAACGGCTCCAGAAGTTTTAGGACCCGAAAACTGCCAAAAATAGTAAATTGTGCTACAATTAAGGAAACTGGAAAACTGAAAGAAACAGTGGTGGGGGTCCAAGAGGAATAGGTGGGTGGACACCAATATCCTCCTGGATCACAAATAGACTTGGAGAAGGCTCAATTGGGTCTTGGGCACAGCTACAACAGAGCCAACGTGAAATTCAATGTCAATAGAGTGGATAACATGGTTATATAGGCTATTAGTCTTCTCGAAACCTTGGACAAGGACATCATGAACACCTTCTGCATGAGAGTAAGGTATTGCAAATTTAAACTTAGTATTGTTTTTACTTTTTTGGGGGTTTTATATGAAACAACATTTAAGATAGTTCAGTCAAGGTCAATTCTAACAGTTGTCTTTTATACAAGGAAAAATCTCAGAATAATGGTGAGGTACCATTACTGGAACAGGCCCCAATCATGGGAACATACTCAACATACTTATTTTCTGTAGGCTTGTAATCCATGACTGAGGAGGAATTGACCGCAAACAATGAACCATGTTGCTCAGAGAAATTTAACAAAATTGGAAGCTCTTTAGTGTTTTCTCTCAAATCCATCACTGATTGTTCAGAAACTTGTTGATTCTTCTTGCCTGTAATCTCAATCTCAGGTTTGTTCTCACTTGTATTCTCAAACTCAGCTCCCAAAATGTCTGACAATTTTGAATGTAAAGACTCTCTCTTTGAGCCCTTTGACACACTCCACATATTAACCTCTGCTCGATCATCTGAGCTGCTTGTCAACTCACTAATGTATGGTCCAAACAAGTTTCCTTCAGTGGTCAAATTCTAGGCTGAAACCATGTGGGGGTAAGTGAAATTTTTGGATTTTTTTTTTTAATTCAACAACAGGCATCGCTTTTCCGACATTCTTCTGACACTCTGGTAAACCCATCCGACGACCGTGTCATGACTTCGACGCTTCCGCCCATCAGACAACTGACGGTTAAAGTGTCGGAGCGCGTCGGAAGGCCAACTCTTCCAGTGTTGGATGGCATCAGATTTTTGACACTCTCTGGATAAAAATATCGATGGCGTCGCCTTTCCTCCGGCAGAAGGCCGATGCTTTAAGGGTCGGAGGACGTCAGATTTTTGACGTTTTATGCAATTTTGATTAGCACTTTGGAAGGAAAAATGATCGAATATGTGACATAATGGTGTGTCGGATCTTTGACCCGCATTAGTAGAATGTTGAAGATCCAACGTTACGCCACCGACGCCAAAAAAAAGTGTATGTGTCGAAAATGCGACAGAGAAGTGTCGAATTTCAGACATGCAAGGTGTCAAATTTTGGGTAGAAATTCTATTGTGAAATTTGAGTGGCTAGTTGTTGAAGAAGCTTCTTACAAGTGCTCCAATTTTGAAATTTTCAAATCTATAAAAGGATTTTGTGGTGTGTAATACTTCAAGTAAATAGAAAATTGGAGGATTTCTTATGTAATATAGTCATGTGGTATGTTATGAATCAAAAAAGTCTAAAAGAACATGAAAATAATTGTGTTACCCATTATTTAAAGCTAGTTTCCATAGTGTACACTCTAAAAAAGTGAAGGCACTATCTATTGGGTATGAAATTTGAGCTTAGGACAAACCACTATGGTCTGAAGTATTTGTTTGTGCAACCAACACTAAATTTCAGGCAAGCTAGATGGTTGGAATTTTTATGTGAATTTGATTTTGAGATCTAACACATAAAGGGTAAATAAAATAAAGTTGTTGATGCACTTAGTCGAAAACTGCATGCAATGCATGTGGAAACCATTAGCATTTGATAATTATATTTGAGGAAAAAGACCGTTGACTCCCTTGCCGAAGATGAGCAGTATGTGCAAATAAAAGACAGCTTACAAAAACATAATTTAGAGAAGAGGTATGAAGGTCATTATTTCAAGGATGATAGACTTCTTACTTGTAAATATAGAATGTATATTCCTAATGTGGGAGATTCGAGGAAAATTATTATGGATAAAATCTATAAAATGTCGTATTTCGATCACCCAAGATACCAGAAAACAATTTCTATAACAAGGAAGCAATATTTTTGGTCAAGAATGAAGAAAGACATTGTTGAGTATATTTCTAAATGTATGAAATGTCAGCAAGTGAAGGTTGAACATCAACATCCAATAAGATTATTGCATCATTTGTCGATTCTGGAATGTAAATGGGAAGTGGTAACTATGGATTTTATTATCAAAATGCCATTTACTTCGAGAAATCATGATTCCATCATGGTTCTAGTGGATAAGTTGTCTAAGGAAATGCATTTTATTCTAGTTAAATTTACTTATAAAATTGATGAGATGGCAAGAATATTCATGAAATAAATATTCAAATTGCATGGGTCACCGAAACCAATTGTATCTGACAATGATGTAAAATTTACTTCTATGTTCTGGAAGAAGTGTTTTTGTAGATTTGGGTACATAGATGAACCTTAGTATTGCCTATCCACAAAAAAATGGACAAATAAAAAGAGTAAATCAAGTGCTTGAAGACACTATTTGCATGTATGTGATGGACAAAACATTTAAGTGGAAAGAGTATCTACACTTGGTAGAGTTTGCATATAACAATGGGAAACAAGCATCATTGGGAATGCATATGTTTGAAGCTTTGTATGGAATAAGGTGAAGACACCAGTGAGATAGAATAATCCAGTGAACATAATTGTTCTTGGGTGACAATTGATTAAGGAAATGGAACAAGAGGTTGTAAATATTAGATAGAATTTAAAGCATTAGAGGAAATTTCAACTCAAAATGGGCCTCCTAAAAAGAATTAATAAAATAATAGTTAAAATAATAAAATAATATTTATTAATTTTGGAGGAAGAAAACAAAAAAACTACTTTTTTGTTTGTATTTTTGACATATCTCCCCGTGTTTTTACTCAAATTTCGATCAGGAGAGATCGTTGGATGCAGAATTAAATTCTTCATCGAACGAGTACCCACTTAGCATACTTTTGACGGACCCCGCTACCCCAAAAACAAGAAATACCTGAAAAAATGGAATGATGACATCATCATTTTGTTTTTTCAGGTATTTCTTGTTTTTGGGGTGGCGGGATCCATCAAAAGTATGCCGAGTGGGTACTTGTTGGACGAGGAATTTAATTTTGCATCCAACGAGCTCTCTCGATCGAAATTTGAGTAAAAACACGGGGAGATATGTCGAAAATACAAACAAAAAAAGTAGTTTTTTTTATGATACCTATCCCCAAATTTATATTAAAAGTGTTTAAGACCTATACGGTATTTCAAATTTAAAGCAATTTCATTGGCTAACACATGATGACATCCTGGAATAGACAGAAAATCTATCCAAACAAGAATCAAGTGCATAGGGAATTGAATGTTAGGGATCATGTTCACCTCCCAGTGAGGAAAAGGAAAAGTTCCTTGAATCTTGGAAGTCATTCCAAGCTATAACCAAGATATTGTGGACCATTTGAAGTGCTTTAGAGGATAGAACCAGTTGTATATAAAATTGCATTACATGCTAACACTAGAGCTCATAATGCTTTTCATGTTTCTTTGCTTAAGAAATATGTACATGAAGGTTAACCATGTGATTGATTGGGATGTGATCTAGGTGGTACCAAAGGGAGAGTTCCATATAGAACCACTATGCATCCTCGACAAGAATGTAACATTTCTCTAGAACCAACCCATCAAACAGGTAAATGTGCAATGGAATCACTTTAGTCTTGATGAGGTTACATGGGAGTTGGAGGATGACATAAGAGAGGCATATCTATTATCAAACAGGTAAAGGTGCAATGGAACCACTTTAGTATCGATAGGTTACATGGGAGTTGGAGGATGACATGAGAGAAGCATATATATTTTTGTAATGATTTTGAGCAAACACCAAGGACAATGTTATTCCAAGGACAAGGGTATTGTAATATCCATAGTTTTAACTTGGAATGTACTAAATCAAATTATGTAAATCATGTAAATGTGATAGTGTGAATTCCTAGTGTGAAGCTTAAGGCTAAGGCCCAACTAGTGAATTGCTAGGCATGTATACAGTAAATATATATGTATGGACCATGTGATTGGCTTTCCATGCTAACTCAAATTCAATGTAAATATTATGTTTGAAAATAATAAAAATGGTCCAAGATGGTTATGTAAAGAGCCTAGAGGGGAAGAGAAAGGGGGATTATGGGATATTAAATCCACTATTTCTAAGTGTAAATATAAGAACTCATATATTTGTTTCCATGGGCCTTAAATGATCCAATTGCCTTCCTTTTGACTATTAAATACAAACATTGAATGCATGTGTGAGGTTTGTGGGATAGTATTTTCATCTAGTTATAGAAGCATGAAATGAATATACTTTTATGTATGTTGTACGAGACCTCTACTAATCTAAAAACATTTCCAAATGACTTTCCAGGATCTTTGTA
This sequence comes from Pseudotsuga menziesii, assembly GCA_001517045.1. Classification (NCBI taxonomy): domain Eukaryota; kingdom Viridiplantae; phylum Streptophyta; class Pinopsida; order Pinales; family Pinaceae; genus Pseudotsuga; species Pseudotsuga menziesii. Next base: position 1,576,931 of record LPNX010160114.1, read on the forward strand.
ACTGGGAATTGTAAGTGTGAAATTATCAAACTGTTAACTTCTTCAAAACTTCTTTAAAGGATTTTAAACAACAACTTTAAATAAGATACTGAAGTAAAAGGAATTGCAAGTAAATACCAATGCAACCCAAAATCTGAAGAGAGAAACTTGATAACGGAGTTCGGCACTAAAGTCCTATGTCTCCAGGTCCTTGCTTCCAATGGGGGCCATTTTAATTCAATCTTCAAATGTTGGTTACAGACATCATTCAAATGGATGTACATAATAGTTTTAAGTGTTTCCAAGAAGACTTAGAAGTCTCTAGAAAACTCCTGTCATTGTTAAGAACTTCTCAACAATGGCTCACAAGTCTTCAATTACAATTTTGTAATGTAAAAGGAAATACAACAAAACTTATGCCAATATTGCACCACATATAATTGCAGACTAAAAGAGAAGTTTTAACTCTAAGTTTTAAAACAAACTTCACAAAGCTCACTTAGAATCTTTCCTTGACTCTACAACTCTACAATTTTTTCAACAAAGGACTGCACCAATTCTCGTACAATGCATGAAGTTCTAACCAGCTCTAACTGTTTACAAAAAGGATAAACACGGCAATGCAATACCTCAAGCATACAAATGAGAACTTTGTCTCCTATGCAGTATCTTCAAGCACTAGACAGCCACACAATTTGATCCTCCAGTCTGAAGCTTCTTCCAGTGAAGATTATATTCTCAGTCATGCATCAACCATAGTTACTCTACATCCATCGAATGATTGATATGTACATTCTCATCATCGATTCCACATTGATTTAGATATACAATCACTATGTTTTTGGTGTGCTCTGGGTTCTGCACCCCTTGGGTTCTGTGCTTCTTTGTCCTCTCTACATCTAGCCTTTTGCCTTATACTCCTCTACCTCTATATCGGTGCCCATCTATGGATTAAATAACACAATGAATTGGTCCTTTTGGATCCAGGAATAACGTTTAGATCTGTTTGCAACGCACCCCATCAAGTAAGAATTTTGATTCAATGCTCAAATTATCCATCAAGATAAGATCCAAGATTGAATGCATGATATTAGAAGAATGATTTATGGATCAAATGCAAATATTAATGTTCAAAATAATAGAAAAAACAAATCCACAAACAAATTCATCGAATAGTTCCCATATTCATTCTTAGTCATTGATTTATATCCGTCAACTATGTTGGACCATTGAACTACACTTTGTCGATCCAGACTGTGGAATTCAAAATTTGAAACTCCAAACAGGACATATGATCCCTACCAAAATTCCAATGTTGATTTTACGAAGCTGACTATTGATGCTGACTTTTTGATGTAAACCTTCCAATGTCAACCGGTTTCGATGTCGACCTTCTGATGTTAACATGTTTTAGTGCCGACTTTCCAATGCAGACTGTACAATTCTAACTGTCTGACGCTGACTTTCCAATGCATACTATACAATGTCGACTATCCAATGCCAATTTTCTATTGTTGACTTTTCGATGACAACCAGTTTTGATTGTTCTGACCCCGATGTTGGAAGTCAAAAGTCAAAAATTGCTACATAATTTTCCAACAATCCTCCCGACTCCTGAATCCTAACTTTCTGACAATCTGGTAGTTCAAAGTCTGCAATCACCACAGTCTCGGTAAAATGGTAATTTCTTGTCTTGACTTTTGATCTCGACATCATAAATCGGAGATAGACCCTGCTTCAGCATGTCGTGTCAAAAGGTGATTGGTCCCAATGTCAAAACTTCAAAGTGAAATAAATCCACATCTAAAGTCGAAATTTAACAAAGTGGGTATCACTGAAAATATCTTGGAAAGCTCTATATAAGTGTAAAATTCCCTTAATCATTTGAAGAGTTTGAAACTTGGTAAAATGGGAGATCCTCCCAAATATCTACTATATGGTTAGAAGTTATGTTGAATGTCGTTTCCCCGTCCTCTCATCTCCTTTGGAATCTATTATCATTTTTTCTCATGTGTATTTTTACAACATATTTTATAGTAGTTTAAGTTTTTCTATTGTTGTTCATTACCATTACCAGACTAGGCAATAACCAATAATTCAAATTTAGAAGGAGGATTGTAGAAATTGGAGAAAATAGAAAGCTTGTAGGTGTGCATAGAGGCTTGAAATGGGAACATGTACCCATTCTATTTTGTTACTTTTGCATGTTAGAGGAACCTTGAATTAAGGTTACAAGAATTTCTCTAATAGCATGTAGCATTTTGGACTCTTTCTGCACACACTGGTAAGCACTGTAAGAGTTGGATTTTCTTAGGGAGCTATGGACTAGTGAAATGAAATGCCTCACATATGTTATGTGGGGTAGTAGATAAGAGTGACATGGTTGGGATGAATAAGTGAGATCTCTGTAAATGATTAAAGGTGGATGTTTGGATAATCATGAGAGTAAAAGGGTTGTTGGTTGAGAAAGAGATAAGCATGTAGGTGTTTCATTTGCCCTAGTGACCTCATAGCCCAACTTAGTGGTGGTATATATAGTTGATACCTATATTTGGGTGGAAAATAACTCTTACCAACCAATTTCTTGGATATTCTTTGTCAAAAGATAATAATTTTCTTGTATATGAATGTGGAATGATTTTATTTTTATGTTGGTGATAATTATGCTTGCATATATATGTTGTATGTGTGGCTATTGTTTTAATTCTATTGTGTTTTGGATTTTTGAAATTGCACGTATATTTATTATTATGAATTCATTTTTGTCCCATGGGGGAAAAATTATAAGCATGGAATTCATAAATATATCCCTCTATTGATCAGATTGATGGATGGGGATGTAAAAATTGGGTACTAGAGACTCTGAACAACAATTGATCATAAAGTAGCACAATATCCTACATAAGTCTATCCAAACAAAGAAGGATTTCTTGTACATCTCCTCACTGGGATCCACTTATAAATAGGATGTCAAATTGAGCAAAAATTCAACCAAAATAATAAGTAGGAGTTTGGGCTTGCAAATCAACCACAACAGAAGCCGAGTAAAGGTGGCCCTAAATTACAAAACAAAGGATAGAGCAATGATATCCAAACTCATGGAAACCAACCAAAACCATCGACAAAGAAGGGTAATGAGAACTCAAATAACTACAATCAAAAGCAATGTGGGTTTCATAAAATCTTGTTAACACTTAAATCTCTCACATATCCGACAATTTTGCAATTCACATAGTAAGGTGTCATCAACATATATCATGCATCGTACTGAATATATCCTCATCAAGATCCAAGAAGCAATATGAGTCTAGAAGTCTTAAATGACAGTCAAAATACAAGGCTCAATGACCAAACCTCTATTAAGGTGTGTTATTGTGCCTATTACTAGTTATGTTCCCACGTGAATCCTGTGTGGATTTCACTTCAACATCCGTGCAACTATCAAAACAGTAGGATATCAACCACTAGTCATGCATTTAAGGCTCATGCAGGCCCCTCACTCACACAAATTTGAACTTGTCTTCTCAACATTATGGATGGGAATTCAATAGTCCCCATTCTATACCTTGAAGCTAGTTCATGACGTAATGGGGTTCACACTTGGATATAGTTGTTTTTTTTCCACCTCTTGGACTATACAAGGAATCCATGGGCATGCATATTGTAAGATAAATATAAATCAATATTATGTTGTTGGAATTGTATTGGAGCTTATTCATATCCCATATCTCCCACGCCTACTAGCATTCTCCAAGCTCCCTTGCATCCTTCCTCCAAGGGGCAAGTGTTTCTCCCATTTGTTCTTCAAGCTTAATATCATCTAATGTCGACAAAATAGGCATCCCTAAGGGATATTGTTGGTTTCCCTTTAAAGCTTGCACCTCCTAGGTGACACTTTATGTATTTTCTTGACCATATTGGGCAATCTAAAGTGGTCCATGCATTGTCTCTTTTTTATGGTTTCCACCCCCTTGTCTATTTTATTTTGTATTTCATTTTATTTTACTTTTTATCTTGTTTTGTTACTAACAAGAGCTTACAGGATCTACTTTGGAGTTATCACACTATATTTTCTTTTCTAAATATTGGGCCTAGTCAACAACATCAAGGGATTCACCCAATGTGGGAAAGGTTGCACACCTTTGTGCATAATTTCTCACATTAGTATTTATGGTGAATCCTTGTTTTTTTCCATTCTCTTCTTAACTACGTTGTTGTTTGTTAGATAACTAATTTCTATCTTGTTGTGCTTTACAGGTGAACAAATCCATACCCTTCATCCTAGGAATTTGACATCCTTTTGGTAATTTTATCTATTTACACATATACACTGATCATGGTTCCATGGATGCACAGCCTGCGTAGAGAAACCTTCGACGGTCGCATTGTATGTGCATTTTAACAGACTTTTACACATGCATTTTATCTCTCACTACTTATGTGACCTTTTCGGGTTGTAATCGCTCTAATGTGCACCAATGAGCGTTTTTACCATGCTACTGTGCACCTGTCTCTATATTTTTCACACAATTGTCTCATTCCATTAGATTTTTATCTATTTCTCACAATCTGGTAGCCCCAACGGCAGCTTGCTATTGAACTATAAATAATTAAACTTACAATAGTTCAATTTTTTATAGTAATTATCTCGCCTAACCTAATATTAGGAAGTAAAGGGTTCTTCCCTCAAAATATGCCTAGGTAACCAATCTTGATGCTTTCAATGACTCTCATTGTTGTCACTAGTATTGAAGAGATATTATGTTATTTGCTTCCTTTACATCTTTAGTTAAAGTAGTGTAAATCCACTTTTGCACACAAGAAAGGACCTAAATACACTACTCTCTTAAAGTATGATCTTCACCTAGCACTTCTTATGAGCTTGGTGAATCAAAAAAGGGGGAGAAGTGTAAAATACCTCCATTACACACTTTTACTATATTAGCATTTTATTTTTCAAGAACCATTAGAATCTTTAGAGTTGAAGTTAAATCTCCAGTTGCATTTACTTTACTCTCTTTGGATAATTTTAACAATATTTTCCTATCTCACATGTGTTTACATCACTAGCACACGCTAAGGAACCTAAAATCTCTTCCAATCTGAGTATGCTCTTCACCTCACATTACTTTGGATCTTGGTGAATGAAAAAGGAGGGGAATCATGAAATACCTCCCTTGCACACCTTAACCAAATTCAAACCCTTAAAATCAACCCTTGTAATTGCTAACCAATTAAAATCCTCCATAGGAGGTCACAAAACAATGTTTTAGTTTGGTAGGATTGTGTGGGTTGGAAACCCAAACAATGCCCACCAATCTAGTTTCATTGGGATATTTTAGAAACATAACATTGTTGACTTATAGGTTACTATCAAATCCTACTATCATCAAGTGTTAAAATAAAAGAAAACCTAGATCAAAAGTGCACCATGACCAAGGAGGTAAATCCAAGGTATAGTTTCCCTGATCCCCCCTACAAGTAACACGGCTTGTTGTTAAGGTGATGACACTATAACACACATGTTGAACCACCGATCCACACTTGACGTAAGGTGTCTTAGTGGCCAAACTTAGGATATTTACAAGGAGCATTTGTGGGTGCAAGTGACTCCTGAATTCAGCTACTGTCATTGGGAAGTGTTTTCAAGTCTTGTCGATTAGAACATTGACCCCATCGCTGGTAGAATTGGCTCTTAGTTACCTTCACTAGTCAATAATAGTGTGGATCCCATTAACACCAAAGGTTTTGGTTTTGTAAGACCTAGTTACATTTGAGATGAAAGACGCTAGGTATTTAGGGAAGTTACATTTATTTTATTTGTAAATTCAAGTTCACCTAAATCTTAATTAAAAAGAACCTACACGTGGAACCATTTGCACTAAACCATCGTTGCACATATCACTCACTCTTGTACCATTCTGTATATTTTGTGGTTGGCATATTTTTCCATTTGTCCAATTGTGTTTATTTCCAACATCACTTTCACTTGTTAAACTATACTTCCACCATATAGGAACAAAACCCTCTAAGGCAGTCCCATCGACTGTAAGGCCTATCCCCTCTCTCGAGGGGTGTTTTTCCACTTTCCCTATGGTTCATTAGGGATATACTCTAGTTGGGGCTTCTTCCAAGCCCCATTGATTAGATCCTCCAAGTAAGGACGCTCTTTGCTTGACTTGTTTTCTCCTCTCGGGGAGATTTTAGATCTTTTCACTTCATCCTCTTACAGAAGAGGCATTCTGCTATCTCCACCCTACGAAGGAAATACCCCTCCTTCTTCTCCCTCTCCAATGAGAGGTCACAACATCCTCTTCTTCACACTGAGGACAAATATCACCACCACATACTCACCCTTCTCCCCCTTGAGGAAACAATACACAAAGTGCTATGGTGTACCCACTCCAACTTTAATCTCCCTGATCTAGCAAAGTTGACTCAATGGACCATCGCTCATGATGAAACATGAACTAATACACCCAATAATCTCCCCTCATATGTCACTAAGTTGAAGGGAAACAAGGATATTATTTCACCAATCATGACATGTATTTCCACCTATGGTGTTCCTCTAACAACATACTAGAGGATTTTGTGAAGCTTAAACTCTTCAACAAACTCTCACTGGTATAGATGCAAAATGGTATGTGAACCTACAATGTGCTTCCCATGCCACTTTTGGGATGATATCCACTGCATTTATCACCTATTTTCAGTTATCAATATGCCATGACCTCGATCTCAAATTTTTCATGGAATTTCATGGAACACTTCTACCCACATAGTTGACCACATCCATGAGTGGTGTAGGAATTGTACTTTGTGAAAAATTGACATTCAGCCTCAATTCCTTTTGGTTCGGTTCCTTATATCACTCCAACCCGTTATTGCAAAGGACATGGAAACCTCCATGCCACAATCTGATGAAGATTCCATCTTGAAGGACCAACACTATATATGAATAGTTCGAGTACATATACACCATATTTTTTGATGCCCCTCGATATCATTCTTTGAATCCCACTATGCATGGACATCACATTCATTAGATGGGATTATTGGGTCCATTTCCCTATATAGAAAATCTCTCTCGTAGCTAGATTTTGCACCACCCCCTATGGCGGTGTAGTATCCAGCCATTCCCATTGTGTCGACTCTCCCTACTACTTTCCAAAATCCTCCATTTGGACAACTACAATATGGAACCTACAATCCTACTTACCCTAGCACAATCCAAACACCAATGATACCTCCACCAAAAATGGCACTATTTACTCCTAAATCCACATTGTATGGAGTGTAATAAGCATATATCCCATCGCTGAAATACAACCCCTACTATCGTCCATTCCTATGTCCTCCTAGTTCTGCCCCCATGCCTCATATGGGGATTAACTTAGTCTAACCTTATTTCCAACAACAATATCAATAGTTTAAGCAATTGAACACTGACAATCCCAAAACCCCCTAAATCAGGGGAGGAATAAAGGTAAGAATAAGAAGAACCTGCAACCAAGGCAAGGGGGAAACCCCCCTCCCCATAGGAACAAGAACCCAGGTAACCAGATTGTGGAAACTAACAACCCCCCACAAATAAGGAAAAAAATCCAACCTTAGCACCAATTATTCTTGCTTCATTTGTGGAGATTATATTCATTATACTCAATGTTGTCCAATTGTCCCTGACTTCCAACAGTTGGTGGAAGCAAAGAAAAGACAATAGCAAACCCCCCCAGGCATATAATGCACCACATCCCCAACAATATGTCTTGCAACAACCATTTGTTAATCAAGGAGTAGTTACCAAACAACAGGAATCGCAGCCCCAAAATTACGGTTCTTACTAAAACATCTACATGAACATGGCCAACGTCAACCTCCAAAATTGAGCTAAAGGTTATGGTGGACTTGATCCTCCTCAATGAGAATAAATTCCTACTCCTTCTGGAGGACCTTTGTAAATTCCATTCCCAAGCATGGAGCAAATCCCAATGACTCCAAAGACGCCCCTCAGACGTACCCCCCATAACCCCTACATGAAATCCAACCACAATTACAGTAATGTGGATTACTTGTATTAGTCTCCGACCACCATGTCCACATTAGAAATCCTTCAATCAAGCCCAACCCAACATAAGTAATTGCTCAACACACTTGGCATTGTCAACCCTTCTGAATCGTGCCTTACGATGTTTGACCTTGACAAAGGCAAACCACAACTACGCTCTTCAGTCGCATCCCAAGTGCCATTCATAGTTTAAAATGTTATGATTCATTGGTGCATCATTGATAAAGGAACATCCACTTGCATCATGTCCTAAAATGTTAAGAAATGATTGGGCTCACCTAAACTAGTCCCCCCATCTATTTCCCTTCATGCATATGATGGCAAGCCATCCCAACCACGAGGATTGTACCAAATAATTCCCATCGAGCTCATAGGAAAAATTGTAATGATTGATATTGAAATCGTCAATACATAAATTGACTACAGTATCCTTTTCATTCATAGCTACATGTATGCCATGAAGTTGGTTACCTCTTTGATATTTTGCATCATGATGTTTCCCTTCAATGGGAATATTGTCAGCCTCAACCAACTCAACTACTACAACACTCATGACAACACCAATCCTGAAAATGGCATACCCATGGTAGGAGGAGTGATTCAACCACCTTATGTTTATGTATGCCCGAGATTCCATAGATATTTCGACCTCCTAGGGGAATATTAAGGTCCTCTGCCTAAAATCCCCACCTATATGGATGGACTCATGTGCACCATTTTCACCTCTATAAGAGAGTCCCCCAACCCAATGACATCATCATCAAGCCCTCCCACAAGTCATGGTATTGAACATACATTGATTCTATTACTACCCCCCATCTTTCAAATACCATTCATGTACCCCCCTACAGGAGAGCATGGGACATCAACCATGGCTTAACTAACTCTCCCCATGATCACTCGACGAATAAATGTGTGGTACCTTATGCTAAGTTACCCTGAGATGGCCTGAAAACCTATAGCACACTATGATTTCATGCCAATACAACCCATTACGCCATCAGGGCCATACACCAAGCCAACTTACCGCACTCATGACCAAGCCAGCAATGGTCGTCACTAAACCCACCAATGGGGGCATAAGCAACCAAATTTGAATGCCCTCGCCACGAAAAAACATGTTCCTAAATATTCATCGAGGGTTTCTAAACCTAAAGAAGGGGGGAACACTCAACAAACATTGAAAGCACCCATCATGACTGATACACTCACATTGAGGGTCACCCCACCATGTGCTCTATGTGGTCAGCAAGGTCATGTCACAAACTTATACCCCACACTACAAGAGTTCAGGAATTTACTTAGCACCCCAGTTAGCATAACACATGAATCCCAAGCTATGGCAGGGGGGCACATCAACCTCCTTTATTCCCAAAAAAACCACTAAGTCCACATTGCTATGCACCAATCATGCATGTTCAATTTTCTTTCAGTTTGGGCATTCACACACCATTGTCTTAATCTCCCTCGATTTTTGGATTCCTTGGTGATCATTTGTCTCAAATTTCCTTTGGTTGAGAGTCCTCCACCTCAACCAAAACAAATCACTTCTATCAATGTTGCCACTACATTAGTAGCAACAACGCTTGTGTCTACCCCTGCAACGGTCATCTCAATGACAACTTCTTTTGAGACAACTACACCACAACCAATACATATTGAACTAGAATCAAACCATGATGGTTGTACATCCTATGGGAACCATACACATATGATCCCTAACCAACAGATTACAAGCACACAAAATCATACTTTTCCAGTAACTTTGGCACACGATCCCATACGTGCTAGAGCATCACGCCCATGTCGATCATGTGGAGATAATTCCCACTATTTGTTTCAACGTCCCATATTATGTGTTGAATGAGAATTATTCCTTGAACATATGCATCTTCAGGATCAATTTCTACACCTTAGGTGTCGCTGCAAGAATCACACGCAGAGCAAATTGTTTCCCACTTAGAAGATACCATCAATAGTATATCCTCCTTGGCTGACCTACTCACCAATGATGATTCATCATCCTCCAATGAGGACTAGGATATGCCACATCCATTAAATAATTAGTCACGAAGGGGACCCATAAAGTTGTGTTAGGTGCATGTCCTACATCTGAGTCCCGTACCACCTAGATACAGCTCGAAAATCCCAACACAAGTAGGATCGTACAAGTGCAATCACTAAATCACATTGTTTGTTTTCAATTTCACAAGTACAATGTCACATATTATGTTTTCAATCCCGTCGGTGGAAAACTAAAACAATCATTTGTTTACAATGTATATGACAAACTTCCTTGACAACTACATCAGCTTCACAAAAGGTGTAAGTCGTTGGTTAAAGAATCTAGCAGTTGTTTCTTAGGCCATTAATACACCCTACCAAAATGTATACCATACAAGAAAAGTTTTCCTAGGGGCACTCACTAATAAATAAGCAAAATACAATGTCATTATTGGTCTCTTGACCAATGCAATCCATCTCACCATCATCCATTTACATGAGCACTTAGATTCCCAACTACTTGTCTCGTAGCTAAACAATGTGTTATGTGTCCTCAATATGCTCCTCTTCCACAATTTCTTGCCGGTGCACCTTCTCATCCAACTATTTGAAACCATTACTTTCACACATATCCCAAGAAATGTCAATGCATTTGTTGACTTTGTCACTAGTGAGGTATTAAACGAACACTTAATACATCGAACATCTACCTAACCTGCACAAAAAAACAACACAGATATATTTATATGTGTTGACCACCATACAAATCATTTGTAAGTACCTACAACAATACATGATAAACAACAACACATACATTAACATATCATCACAAATACATGAGAAACGTGAAACAAATCGACAAAATGGTGTGTGTGTGTGTGTGTGTGTGTGTGTGTGTGTGTGTCTGTGTGTCTGTGTGTGTGTGTGTGTGTGTGTGTGTGTCTGTGTGTCTGTGTGTCTGTGTGTGTGTATCATCAAAAAATATGTATCCCGGTGGGTTAGCTCAAGTGGTTAAGAGTTGTTTATGCTAGCAGAAGGTCTTGGGGACAAATCCCCACGTGGCTATGTCGAGGCCTCACTCTATGTCCCCACCAGGTTAGGCCGTGTAATCAGGTCCGATGGTTTACCTCGGGTATCATCCTAAAAAAATGGGGAAGTACCTAAGGGTTTCTTGAGTGATGTTCCATCTTTAAAAAAATATCAGCAAAAAATATGTGTCATGTACAAATGTGGTCCTCATAGGACCATATACAAAAAAATCATCATCGTTATGGAGGATACATCATAAAACCGACTCACATAGGCTCCGTCATTCACATATACAAAATCGGTCCCTCAACCCTATACAAGAAGTGCCTAGATATTAGCCTTCTCTGCTAGTAGCTATATTGCATGGCCCTAATATAGTTAACGACTGCATGGCCTCACCCCTCGCTCCTCCTGCAGCCCCTGGATATTGTCCCCGATCCAGACCTCATCCTGGCCATGGCCTTTTCCTAGCAGGAGGTCTTGTCCCACCAGTACCTCCCACACCACATTGCATGCCACTACTAACTACCACATCAATCGGCGCCAACTAGAACCACATGATATCATAATTTGGATAGTATGTGTTAGATCCTCATCATCCAGATCAGTTATCCCTCAACCATTGATCCCCATAGTTAAAATTCCCAACTGCCTCTCGATATCAGCTTAAAAATCCATGACCTCATCCCCACCATATACTCCCCCCTGAAAGAGTGGCCCCACCTGCAGGATCCCTAACAACTCTATCCTCTCCATAGGCTGCTCCAACAAATCCTACTGGCTCTACACCCACCTCATGTTGTCGCCAGCAATGTGCCCCTTGAGGAGATCACACCAGGCCCACAGTTGGATCACAAAAAAGATATCACAATAAATACCATATATATATAAAGTATGTGCATAAGCATAACATGTACATAAACATATGTAATCACAAAATATAAGCATACATGTGGCATCACATCCATCAACCAGTGGGGGAAACCATAGATCCCTTGTATAATCCATGCCACTCCATGGGTACCACTCCATCATACCTATTTACTGCCACAACGCATCCAAAAGCGATGTGTATATATATGCTTGACCTCCCCTCCTCCACCCCAAGGCATCACCTCTCCTTAGTACATCATCTGGGGATCCCACAACCCCCTTACTAGTACCACAATAGGAAGTCTCAGGGAAGGACATCCCTAAAAAAAATAACAACATATCATACTCCCATGTCAGAATGTCATATGTTCACGCCCTCCTCAAGCATTTTTTGGCTACTCCATCAGTGTCTCACACAACATCAGACACCAGGCTACCTGTTTCCCTACTATGACCCTCTCCATTATCAGTTGCTACCCAGTCACCCTATGCAAGGAATATTCCCCCAATACCCTCAACACCATGGTCACCATCGCCCAAACTATGAGACTAGTAAGGTGGATCTCCATAATCTGCCTCAAGCTCAAGGTGCCCTGGTCGCCACTATAGTACTAGTCAATAACACCCTCAATAGTGTGACCCCTTCCATAGCCAGTTTGGTTTTATCATGTACCCCACGGCCAAAAAATATAGTAATGAAATAGATGTCCTGAGCAATGATGCTCAGGTCCTATCCACCCACATGAAACACCAGCAGATTTGGGTCCCACATCTGGATAATCGCATGGAGTAGGCACTCCTCCAATTGAAGAAAGGGGCACCTGAAAAAATTCAGGAGCCCTACATCACACAATATTTCCATAGCCACAAGATCCTCATCCACATACTCCACCATCTCATAATAATGTTGTTGATGCCACTCAATGTACACCATATCTCCCACCTACTAGCACCTGAAATCACATAAGGTCATACATTAAAGTGGATCTTTTCCAGGCCACCTAAAAAATATTTACTACACAGGTTTTCTTCAAAGACCATCATAGGTCACACACTACTATACATGTTAGTTGTGTTATGTGCGATTGTACCAAGTACCACCACATCACTCATTTTACATTGTATGTCCCCAGTTCGTACACTCTACCAACATGACTGTACCATGAATAATCACATTGAACCAGAGCATGACTGAAGCATGTACATCCCCCGATTAGAGCATCTATCTCCATTATCACACGCAAGGGAAGCATGCATTAATGGATTACCTCACGCGGTTGCATGCAAGAATTTCAAATACCCGGGCGGTCATTTTTTATGTCTAAAAACCAGCCGTATGGGTAATTGGTGCCCCTAAATATAAAACTACCTAGATATAAATCGAGAGGATAAGGTTTACAATTACCTAGATGTTGTCGCTTAAAAAATGGATAATTATATATGTTTGAATCACCAAAAACATCCTTTGGATCTCGCAAATCATATGGTACAAATGATTTCAAAAAAGCAGACCCCATCCCTATTTAAAGAGATTTGACCCCACTTTCAAATATTTTCCATGACCAATCCATAACCCTGTTTAACGAACTGTTCACAACACTGTGATTAGCACGCTGAGCTCTAAACTATGACACTCCTCACTCTTCAAATCAAAAAGTCTCATTTAGTGCCTATTTTTCTCACACACACCATAGGTGCGCCATGTTTTGGTCCTTATTTCTACATTGTCAATACCTTTGTCATGTCCTTTACTACACGCAGGTAGTTGCATCATGTGTGTAGGACCTCAACCCAAACATGAATATTTTTTAAACCCAATTTACAATGGTGCAAGACTCTTATCACAGGTATCATCCTGAAACTGGCATATAGGAAATATCATCCCTCTATTTACATTGCATTTACAAGTAGTCCCACTGGTCACAATAGGGTCCTAATTCTCAATAATGATATACCATCAACATTGTTATGAGAATAGAATTATCCCCCCATGGGTATGCATGCCATTTCCACCCTCATCATAATTTGGAACCTGTGATGTCAAACTCCCATATGTCCGAGGAATTTGACCCACTTTGAAAAGATAGACCCATAGTTGATCATTTTATAGTTATGCATTTTCTTCCCCGCCTTCTAGTTGATGCCATCAAATTCTTTGGCACATATTACTATCAATATTCACAATTGAACACTCACAACCCCATGAGAAATTCACCGCTTGAAATCTTCCTTATATCATCACCCTCACTGAGACAACAATGGGTATCCCTCCCTCCAAAGATATTGATTCTATTTAGTTATTCTTGTAGGAACAATCTACATGGCATTAACTTATGGGGCACATTTCTTCGCTTTTGTAAACAACCATCACACCATCATGGAAAAAGTTCTTCGACTCATTTAAAACCGTGGGAACCGTGTCCATCATCAAATTGATTCCCCAATTTGCTAAAACCATGGGAACCTCGTACATCATCAAATTGATTCCCTCATTTTCCAAAAAACACAAAAATCCCACCCATCATCAAAATGGTCCCCCAACACACTCAAAACCATGGGGACCCCACCACTTATTCTTTATGTACAAACGATTCCTAAATCCACTCAAAACCATGTGAACCACCCCATTATTTTGGAATCAACTATTTTTGTTTCCTTTAATCAATGTTGTTGAGTCTCAATATCCCCAGCATTAGTAGTTTTGTTAGTCACCATCCCTCATTATTGTGTCTCCAAAAAATCCCTTCATATGCAGTTTGTCTCCCTCCATTACACTATGTCCCTATATCTTGAAGAATGTTGCCTCCAATTACTCCCCAAGTTTACTTCGATCATATGAATTCATGAAGCCCATCCTTATCACCCAGTATTGTGTCAGGTCAGTCAATCTCACAATTGGTTACAACATGATCTTGGTCAGTAGGATAAGGCCCTTGTCTTATCATTACTTCAACTCTCACTGACATCAAACCACCATATTCTAACAGTTGTAGTGGTTATAGTGGTACCTTGGGATCCCTTTCAATTAATTTAAGGGATTGTCTCGAATAAAGTAGGGAGAGTCATTAGTGCTCCCTAACTTAGTGGTATCCCATATGTTCGACGAGAAAAGAACTATTGTATCAGGGGGGTCGTGCATTTTGAAGGTAGCAGTGTGCACATTTGCAAATCATGGCAAAAACACATCAAACATAGTGAATTCCCTCATTTGGAAACTTCACTAGCATTCTATTTCCTCACCTTTGTGGGATCTCCAAGATCTTCAAGAATTCCACATCTTCCACACCAATGGCATCATTTCTAGGATCATGTAATCTCAAATATATTGAACAACAATTCATCCATGTCCTATCAATTTTATGAGTTGACCCCTCTGTCTCCACACTTTGTAGCCACTTTGGCAGATCTTCATGAGCATGGGTATGCCTCCCTCATTTGTATAAAACAAAATTATGTGTTACTACTTCACCAACAATCTTCCCACTGTATAGGAATCTATTTGTCCACACATGCTTTAGAGCTTTCAAGAACATAGGAGAGCACAAAAGAAACAATGATGCATTATTTTCCCTACAATACCCTCCAAACCTCATACATCAGGGGGAATTTTTTAACGCTTAAATCTCGCACACATGTGACATTTTTCCAATTCATAGAGTAAGGCGTCATTAACATATAGCATGTATTCCACCGAAGACATCCTCATCAATATCAAAGAAGTGGTATGAGTGTATAAATGCTAATGAACAGTCAAAAGACAAGGTTGTGTGGTAAAACCTCTATTAAAGTGTGTTATTGTGCATATTACCAATAATGTGTCCATGCAAGATCAGCTATGTGGATTCACTTCAATATCCACGTGACTATCAAAATGATGGTATTTTAACCACCAAATACACATTTAAGGCTCATGAAGGCCCCTCCCCAACACAAATTCAAACTTGTCTTCTCAACATGATGGATGGGCATTCAATATCCCCTATTGTATACCTTGAATCTAGTTCATTAGATGATAGGGTTCACACTTGGATCTAGTTTTTTCCTGGACACCTCTTAGCCTATAAAATGAATCCATGGGCATCCATATTGTAAAAAAAATCAAGAGCAAGGTTATGCTACTAGAATTGTATTGGAGCTTCTTAATAGCCCATCTCTTCCACACCTATTAGCATTCTCCAAGCTCCCTTGCCTTCTTCCTCCAAAGGGAAAGTGTTTCTCCCATTTTTCTTCAAGCTTTATAGCAGCTTATGGACAAAATAGGCCTCCCTAAGGGATATTGTTGGCTTCCCTTTGAAGCTTGCACCTCCCTGGTGACATTACATGTATTTTGTTGACCATTGGGAAATATAAAATGGTTCATGCATTGGCTCTTTGTTATGATTTACACCCCCTTATCTACTTTATTTTGTATTTCATTTTATTTTTTTATCTTGTTTTGCTATTAACAAGAGCTTGCAAGATATATTGTGGGGTTATATCATTTGCTTTCTATTTCTAAATACTAGGCCTATTCAACAACCTCAAGGTCTTCACCCAATGTGAGAGAGGTTGCACACCTTTGTGCGTAATTTCCCACAGCAAATCCCCATGCACAACATCGATGAAGATCGCTCAAAACAATCACTATTAGCTAAGATGCAATACTCGAATCCAGACTTTGGGTCGGACTCTAATTCAATTAAATATAATACAAAGTGAACCATTGATACAGAATCTAGTGACACCATCACAACCTCAAAGATATAACTAGAGGATCCCTAGGACCCAAAGGAAGGGGAGCGACTTTTCCACTCACAAATGTAAGTGAAAGGGACTCTACTACATTTCATTTGTAACAATTGTAACCAGAAGAACCATATCTTGGTCGATTTCATCAAGATATTGAATTTATCGATAATTCAAGACCCCCAATCGTATACCATTTATTTTTTGATCCAAGGATGAGACATCTACGTCAATAAAAAAATGGCACATGTCCTATGTCATCGGGCCCTTCAATAATCAGATATTGTGTGATGTTTCCCCTCCTAAAGTTTGTGATGTTCTTTTAAGACAACCCTATATGTGGAAATTCCATGATGTTTATGAGTCCAAGCCCCATATCTCTTTGCTACTTTGGGAATCCAACTCTATAAGGTACTTGAGGTAGTTCCAACTACTCTATTTTATTTGATCTTAACAAAGCGGAGTTAGAAGGTAATATCTCGAACTAGGAAATTTGTCTTCTTCATGGTTCAATCAGAAGGTGGATGGAAGGTCATTACGACCACTACAACTTCAACATGGTCCCTCTCTACATAGAAGAGGCAAGTTGGCAAGATTAAAGAGGAATACAAAGAGATATTTTCCTCTCCTAAAGGGATGCCTCTGCAATGTCAGGTCAAACACTTAATTGATTTGATACATGGTGTTCCCTTACCTAATGTCCCAGTATACAAATGCTCTCTTCTAAATAATGAGGAGATAAAATGACAAATTCAATATGTCATCCAAAAGGGCCATATTTTACTAATCTCCTCACCTTGTTGGAGCTTTGTTGGTGTAGAAGAAGGATGGAGCATAAGGGTGAAAACATGAAGTTTGTATACACATTTTGTGTGTTTTTTGACAAAAAACTGCAAGATTTTATGTTTTTCAACTTAAACCATTTCAAACCCATATCCCCCTTAGGAATTTAACCTTGATGTAAACATAAGAGGTTTATAGAATTCTATTAGCTTCGTACTCATATTTTTTTGAAATTTTTTTATGGACATATGGTAGGAAAAATTTGGCAGGCACTAATGACATATACTTTAAATTTTTAGGTTTGGATAATGAGTGACCTGTGTGCCCTTCATTTTTTTAGAGATGGTTATTCATTTTACGGAAACCAAATGTACATTCATAATCTACACATATTGTACTTTGCAATGGACTATATGTTGACGATTTTCAGACCTAAACACTATTTTTTATTATTTTTCAAATTTTAACATATGTTTAAAAATTGTGCCTTATTGACACATGTTTGTTTCCTCCCATTTTATTTCAAATATGACTCTTATCATACAAAATAAAACTACCCTTTTGAATATGACACTACAAGGAACATCCCTGTGAGTTTTTCCTCTCTTTTTTTGTTGTCGTTGCGATTATCTTGAATTTTCCGCGTGATTGATTCTCAAAAAATTGTATAGCAACTTCACACTTTCACCCATAGAAAATTTACATTTATTATAAATCCTTGAACAAAATAATTGTTAAGAATCGATACCCAATCCATCAATAAGATAGATCTGAATTCAAGATACCACCAGGTCCTAATCGAGCAAATCGATGTAAGGAAGACAACATTTAAGTATAAAGAAGGCCTTTTGAGTGATTGGACATGCCATTTGGCTTAAGTATTTATTTAGTAACATTCATGAGGATGATGGATGGTATCTTGTAGGTGTTCACAAACTCTTTTGTTGTCATGTATCTATATAAAATCCTTATCTTCAACAAAACATGGGTGGTTCACTTGAAACACGTTCAACAAATCCTAGGCACCCTATGGCAACACAAGTTATATGCCAATTTATAGAAATGTCCGTTCAACATGTAGAGAATTCAGTATCTAGGATACATCATGGATGAACATGGGGTACATGTGGACCCAACCAAGATCAAATTTATTCATGATTATCCAACCTCGACAACTCTAATAAATATTCACGTCTTTTTGGGCCTTCCAACTTTTACCACAAGCTTGTGTTAAGGATCTTTCATATTGTTTGTCCCTTGAGCCAAGTGACTAAGAATGGATCTAAAGTTAGGTTCTCTTGGGGTGTTTCATAATAGAAACCATTTGAGGATCTTAAATTATTCCTCTATTTGGTTCCAGACACTTTGCCAAACTTGCAACAACCTTTTGAGGTTGAGATAGATGCATTTGACTATGTTTTTGGTGCAGTCTTCACTCAACATGAACATTCATTTTCACATCATAGCGAGACACTCTTTAATTCTATTCATCGATATCTCGTCTATGATGAGTATATGTACCTATATTGTGCGGTCCAGTCACCAATTGAAACATTACATTTTAGGGAAGGAGATCATCCACACTGATCACAACCCCTTGTAATTCATGCAGATGCAAGGAAAGTTATAGAATGGCCACCATTAGAATTGGTCCACATACCTGCAATAGTTCCACCTAAACATCAAGTAAAACAATGGCATCAAAAACCAAGTTGCAAACTGCCATGTCCAACCTCTGACTGCTAGGATGGATTTCATGCTCAAATATTATGGACACAAGACCTCCAAGTGGACCCAAATGTACCACAGTGACCCTAAATTTGTTGTTACCTATCAACCATTGTACACAGGGAGATCAGTCTTGAACTTTCGTCTCCACTTAATTTTTCTTCCATATCGTCCACCTTTGTGTTCCTTAAGAATAACGTGAGAAGCATTACAATTGAATGGCAGGGAACTTTGGCATAGAGAAGACAATGGAAGTATTGCAAAATCACTTACATTAGTTGTAGCTCCAATAAGATGTTGGCAAGTACATCATATCATGCACTGTTGTGTAATTTCCAAACCTACCATCAAGAAGCAAGGGTTGTACACTCTGTTACCTACCCTATATAGAACTTGGGGATCTATATCCATGGACTTCATGTGTGGATTTCCTTTAACCAATAATGGAAACGACTGCGTGTGTTTGGTCTTTAACCAATTCTCTAAGTTGGTAATTTTAATTCCCTGTAAGAACATAATCGCAACAGAGTTCACTACAAAGCTCTTCTTCAAGCGTGTTTAGGTTTTCTTTAGCCTCCCAGGAACATTATTTAGGATTAATATAGTAAATTCTTGGGTACTTTTTACTCCAACCTATGATTGATAATGGACACCAAACTAACCAAATCGACTATGTTCCACCCCCAAACTAATGGAAAGACAAATGTGATCAACAAGATGATTGTGCATATCATGAGAATGTATAACTCCAAACATCCATGAACTTGGGATGAGATCCTTCCTTATGTTTAGCATATCTACAATGGAGCCCTTCATGGCTCTATTTACAACAACTCCTTTTGGGTGTGCTTAAGGTTCCATCCATTAGCCCCAGTTGACATATCACTACCCACTACTTATACATAGGACAAATCCTCCCATGCTCAAACTAAAGTTGATCAGGAAGCCAAAAAAATTGACAGATCCATCACATCCAACAACAAGTTCATGATATTTTACAGAAATCCAATACTAAGTATAAGAAGTGCCATGATTAGCATCAAGTTCCATAAAATTTCCAGTGGGAGATAAGGTACGGTTGCATTTGTAGAAATAGCACCACACAAGATCCCATTTTAAACTCTCCCTACTTTTATATGGGCCTTACAACATCACAAGGTTATGGGCGGGAATTATTTTGACTTGAGTGTTCCCCCTTTCCTCATCTTGCACTCTATATTTAATATGGAGCTTCTTTGACCATAATTTCCTCCTCTCTTTGACACCTCAGAGGTAGTTGAGAACATAACCCTATAGAACGTAATCTTGACTACATTGAACAAGCGTCAGTTGACCAAATCATAGACACTAAGATGAAGGATAGTCATCATTATACCATCCAACTATATATTAGGTCGTTAAAGCAATGCAGCTTCTTCATCGAGGAAAGTGTCTTACCAAGAGTATAATTTCGGAGAATTTCTCCTATCTAATGGACTAAATTGACAAAATGGGGACCATTTCTCCCTAAGGGGGAGGACTAATCTAGGTGAATACTAGTGGCCACCCACCTATTATGTTGATTTACAATGGTTCTCCATCTTCTCAACAATTTTCTATGCTTTTCAGGTCCCAATATTTTGGGGGAGTTCTAACGCCTTAAATGGAGATTGTATACAAAATTTACACCCATGAACATGACTTATTAGTTATCCCCCTCAGGGCCCACGAATCATATTGGTGCTTCATCTCCTAGGGTTAGGTTTCTGGATGCTTAGGGTTTTTGCCTCTTGGATTTATGCTTATGATAAAAAGACCATTTTTTGTCTCTTTGTATTATTCAACTCTTTCCAATGAGCATAGATAACACATCTCTCTTCAGATACAACCTACCACCATTTGAGCTAGTTTGTAATGCTTTGCAGTTTACATTGTTTTTCCATTCCATTCATTAATAGAATTTGGGTTTTAATGTACTATTATCCTCTCTACATAATATGTGTATGTATGTTTCCATTTTATATTGTTTCCTTCATTTCATTCTCTAAATAATCCATATCATCAATGATCCGTTTTTCCTTACAACACAAAAATAGAAGAAGTTGTCGAGCGTAGATGTGGATTGTGGCTTTCAGTCCCACTAGAAGGGCTAGATGAACTGCAACCTCAAGCCAATTTTTGGGGTTACTAGACTTTCTCTTGCAGCAACCTTCAATAGGTGGTGTTTTTTTTAGGAAAAAAAATCGAAGTCAGGAAACCTATATGAGTGTTCACACTCTATTATCGGTAAAGGTGGTGCCAATGTTGTACTAACCACTAGTTCTGCTAGACTCTGATATTTAAGACCCATAATTTCCATTTGCTAAGTGTATTCAACTGAGTTGATCGACATATTATTTATTGAATTTGATTATGACTTGTAGTAGAAGTTCAAAACTAAGAAGTAGGTGGTGATTTTCCTTACCTTTAAAGGAGAGTGATGGATTACAAATGATTAAGAGTATGTTGTGATAAAATCCTTTCATGTGCCATCCAACTATGTTCAATATTTAGTAGCTTTTTGAAAGAAAAAAGAGAATAGATTCGAATGAAAAGGACATCATTTGACACCAAGTTATGGAAATACCATATATGAAATTCCATGTGTGATAATCCATGAGGGAGATTGAAAAATAAAAGGAATT
The DNA here is from genome assembly GCA_001517045.1 of Pseudotsuga menziesii. NCBI lineage: Eukaryota > Viridiplantae > Streptophyta > Pinopsida > Pinales > Pinaceae > Pseudotsuga > Pseudotsuga menziesii. The sequence goes on from LPNX010160114.1 coordinate 1,598,783, forward strand.
TTAAAATCATGTAAAATATAAATGATGGTGAAAAGGAAAAGTGTCGAATCAAATACAAGTGACAAAGGAACACCAAGAAAGGTAATTGAGAAACAATTAATGAAAACTATGTAGAACTCTCTCCTTTGGATTACCCCTTGCATATTGGTCTTTAGTGAGTGAATTTCATAGGGCGAGAGTGTCATAAATGATTATGGTGTTATCTAATAATTTATTATGGCTTCATGGGAGGAAGGCATGTCAAGGATCGCGAAGGATTAAAAAAACATAACATTGGATAATGTCCCCAATGAAATCCATCTGACTACATAAATTGGGGCATGGATATGTCCTCCCTTTGAAAATAATGAAGGGCATGTATCACCTCTCGGGAGCACATTACATTCAATGAAAAAAATTTCTATAGTTATACAGGATATGGTAGGATTAGGACTCCTTCACTGCCATGAGGTAATAATTGTACAAGAACATATTGAAAGTCTTACAATAGGTATAGAAACTAACATAGTTGGATACTAAGTTGGGATGAGGATAGGGTCAATCAAATACTAACTCAAATACACTAGGAGTTGGAAAAGAAAGAGAAATCATTGGCAAAGATACAAGAAGTTTTTCAAGAGCACCAAGAAGAAAAGTCACCTTCCATTTCCATTGTTGTATTCAACACTATGACTAGGAAACTTTCATAAGCTCACCTTATTTAGACATTTCACAAGATCATTTTGGTGAATTTGAGAAGCATAGTAGAGGCATTGGTTTGACATTGTTAAGGAAGTAGAGATACAATGGACAAGGTCTAGGAAATACAAATAAATAAACCTTGGCCCTATTTTATTTGATTTCAGTCTCAAGCATAAAGTCCTAGGTTTTGATGGCAGAGAGGAAAAGGCCATGAATTCCAAGAAAAATTTCATGAATACAACAAACAATCAAGAATTGGCATGCTCATTAAAGGAAGGAGAAAAAGGGAAGGAAGATGTAAGAACACTTCAACTTCATCCTTCTTGAGGTAGACTATAGAAGAGAAATGAAGAGAATAGTTTCAAGACTCAATATGCATCAATACCTGAAGGAAGAAGTAATCCAATCATTCAGAAATAGAAGAAGAAAAAGTCTAAGAGGAAAGTATCAAGAAAGGAACATGTTGTTTGTCACTAATGCAAGAAGAAAGGACACAAAGATTAGCATTGTTGGTACTTATATGTATGTGCATTTTACAAGAGGAAAAGCCATCTTATGGCACCTTAATGAGAGAAGCAAGTCACTTGTCACAAGATAAAATGTTTTCAAACAAGGAATGGAAATAAGACTTCCTTGAACCAACACTAGAGGACTCAAAATCACATGTACAAAACAATCATGCCATGCAACCTATATATCATGGATAACTTCTCTCACCACTAGAAGTTGAGTGGCCATTGGGAAGCAAAGTGTTGGAGACTTCATATAGATATTCATCCTAAGACCAACACAGTTGAGAGAAGGGTGTGGAGAGTGTGATCCAGATGGGTATCAGTGGCCACCCACCTATTCCATTGGCTCAAAATAGGATTTTCCATATCTAGATGGATATTGGTGGCCACCCACCTATTCAATTGGCTCAAAATAGCTTTTCTAGTTTGGCGGTTTTTTACTGTTTTTTGGGTCTTGAACTTCTAGGGCCATTTTGAGACCCTAAACTATGTCACTAGTACATATGGCTCAAAATTTCCACGAAATATTGCCACGAATAAGTTAAAATGGTCATTTTCGTGGATAAATTCATAAATATTTTGAAAAGAAATTGGTATGGCCCCCGATCATCGTCGCTATTGCGAATTAAATGATTGTGTGTCTCTATAGCAATGAAGGTTCATCTCTATTGCAACAAAGATAAGCGTTCGTCACTCTAGCGATGGAACTCGAAACACTTGAAAATCAACGGTCATCACAGTAACGGACATTAACTTTTTCTTATTGTTGAAATTTGATCGTTGTGCATTTTCGCTGTAACTGCCATGATCATTGATCTATAAATACATGTTCTTAAGACATATTTCATCAAATTTTTTGCTATAGTTGCAACAATTTTTCAGCTAATTGTTTGATCTGCGATTTCAAGAGTCTGGTACTGGTTTAACACATCAAATTTTTTATCTCCTTTGGTTTCCAGGTTAGTATTTTCAATTTCTTTGTCTCCTTTAATGTGTAGGATCATACATAAAGTGAGTCAACTATTTGTTTTCTCCCCAATACTATCACATCCTATACCAACATGGCAAGAGATGTATGATTAGGAGGTATTGATTTGAATGTATCATGATAGGGTTTATAATTTTGTTAGGGAAGGTACATGAGAAATAATGAGTTCATCTTAGATTAATGGGTGTTTTAGGTAATACTATATATTCTTATGTAAGATAGATAAAATGGTTAGATCATCATGAAATTTATTCAATTTCAAACTTTGTAAAAATTTTAGTTTTGCATTGAGGTTTGTGGTTAGTGAACTAATATTTTTCCAATGAGTAAATATAATGTCATCGGGATTTGTCACTTAATCATTGTCTGATTAAAAAAAGATGAAGATGAACTAAATTAGGGAAACAACATCATTGCTTTTAAAATGTTTTATTTGTTTAGTTTCTTATTTATAGAGGGGTAAATTAGTATGTGGTAATATCCTATGTGAAAAATTGTTTAAGCATTGTGATCCCATGTGCTTGTGAGAAATCATGTTTCCTAACTTGGGAGAACATAACCATTGGGGTGATTTAAATTTTATCACTAAATATCGAAAATATAGTGGTTGGTGGTAAGAATAGAACCCCATACTAACTTATTCCTTAATAATTTGGAAAGGAGGGGTGTTTGTGATACGTAACATGTCGAAGTAAAGTCAACTTGGATTTACTAATTAGATTTGTCACTTTCCATGTCACATCCTTTAATTTTATGTCTCCTTTAATATATATATATATACTCTATTTAATTTACGTATACATTGATTGATTTTTTTTTATTCTTATATGCTATTAGAATATCAAAGAAATATACTTGGGAAGAAAATAATAAGAGGTATGTTGAGTTTAAGGAAACATTGGAGGCAAACGGTGATGGAAAGTGTTATTTCCCTTGCAATGATTGCAGGGGTTTGCGAACGAGAAGAATTTTAAGAACAAGTGTTGAGAGTCATTGTAAGGAGAAGGGGCATGCTGAAGACGGGTTTGAATATCGTCCCTTGGTAAGACATTATTTATTAGATAATGTACTTCTTGTAATAGTATTGATCATGTATTCACAAAAAAATTTATCATTTTAAATTTATGTGTTGTATATTATACACTAATGTTATTACACTGTTTGTAATTATAAAAACAATTCCCCCTAAATGTTGACTGCCAGAGATCTATTTGCCACATAATTATAATAGAAATACTACTTTACAAGGTAAGGAACATGAAGATCATAATATTGAATATCGCGTTCGTAATGATCCTATGGACGAAGATGATGTTATTGATACAAATGACAAAGATGAGATAAATATATTGATCCAAGACACATTTGCTCCATTGGATGAGGACAACCTCCATGATATTCATGATGTTCCTATACTCGAGAAATCCCAAGAACCTCTTTATGAAGGCTCAACAAAAAATCTTCTATCTACTATATTGTTGTTGGTGAACTTGAAAGTTTTGAATGGTTTATCAAACACTCATTTCACACAGCTCCTATCTTGGGATTATAATCCTCCCTTGTCCAATTTGGTCAATTATGTCTAAATTAAGAGTCTTTTCAATCTATATTTAGTCACTAGCACCATTGGGTCCACATGGCCTAATTAGAACACATGTACCAGTTACTAGAGTGTGGGGAACACTAGTTGAGGCTAACTTCCACTAACTGCACTTGCGTGCATCAGTTTAGGCACCTTCTAGACCAATCCCTACAATTTAGGAGCCACTGGGAGTCCAGTTGGTGACTATTCAAGCCTAGTTAGGAGTCAGTTACATCCAGTTATACTCAGTTAGATCCATTCATTGATTAATTGCATGTGGGAAGGCGCCTTTCCTCACCTACCACATTTAGTTAGACTAGTTAATTGATTCGAACTAATTGAGGCACTGATTTAGACAACTAGAGCTAACTAGTTAGGCTCCGATAGTGATTTAGACATGTCCAATTATCCATTCAGTTAGGTTGAGTCAATCAGTTCAAATTCCTCTCTCATGCATTTAAATTGACTGGTTATTAATACCAACGTATTACATTGGATTAATTATCCATTTACTTTTTTATTAATGAAAGCATTATACAGTTGCAACCAATTTTTGTATTATTTCATGTCAATTCTGAGTAAATTGCTTGTGAGACCTATTTGTGAATTTTGTCTTGGTTCATAGATTCCTGTGAGCTCAATTTTCATATGGTATCAGAGCCTCAGTAGGACAAGGAACTTCTCCTTCTACATATTTCCTACTGGATCAAAAAAAAATTGAGCAAAATTGCTCCCTCCAACACTACACTAGAAGCCGATAATTTACCACATAAATCCTAAGCAAAGGAATTGTTGATCAAGCTAGCTTGATTGACTAAGATAGGTGTGAAAAAAATTCCAAAAGTGCAGGCTGTCGACCTGACTTTGTCTGTTTTTTTGTGTGATTTACAGGTTTTCAGTCTCCTTCACTTCATTCACTACATCAACACAATGACCCCTTCTGTGGATCCTCTCACTCCTTTCAACTGCCATCAATGGAAGGAGGACATTGATATACAGCTTCACTCCAAAGGAATCTACATAGTCATAGTGGAGATGGAGGTAGATCTGATTCATCATGTTGACAAAAAAAGATACTGGAATAAGCTTGATGAAGCTTTTGGATTTCTGTGCCTTTCAATTTCTAAGCATCTTCTCTTCCACATCACTGGATTGAAGACTCCTAAGGAAATTTTGGATCAACTTGCTTCCTAGTTTGATAAGAAAGATGACCTAAGGTTCTATCATCTAGAGAATGACCTGATTTCTCTTCACCCAGGCAACTTCAAAACTCTGAATGATTTCTTCACCAAATTCAAGCACCTGGTGCTCCAGTTGAAGTTGTGTAAAGTTCAGAAGGAGGATTATGAACTCATCCTTGTCATCCTCTAAAAACTTGGTGCAGATTACTCAGTCTTTGTATCAACCTTTCATACCAGAAAGCTCACTACATTGAATTGGAAGATGCCAACTCTCAATGCCTTCATTGAGTCTCTCACCAATGAGCATGACAAGCTAGTGCAAATGGGGATCATGAGATATTCCAAATATCAAGCATTGGTTGCTAGAGGACCTAAAGCTACAAATGGAAAGGGGAAGAAAAATAATGAGCCTCCTCTGGAGAAAGAGTAGTCAGGTGATCCCCTAGGTTCGAGGAGAAACAAGAAGAATGGAAAAGGAAAGATCATTTGTTCTTACTATGGAAGGGGATTTCATCCAGAAAGCTCTTGTATGAGAATAACAATAGATCAAATGGCTCTTATTCTAGAGAAAAATAACATCAATGTACCTGCTAGCGCAAGGAAGGCTGACATAGAGAAGAATCTGAAGAACATGATGAGAGATGCCATGCATTAAAGTCTAGGTGTTCAAGAACACATGCCTTCCTCATTGATTCAAGAGCTTCCAATCATATGGTTGCATCCAAAGAATCATTCTCTTCTTTACAGTCTACTGATGTCCCTAGCATTCACATGGGTGATGACGGTCAAATTTGAGCCAAAGGGAAGGGTTCCATCAAGTTTGAACATGGAAAGTTCAAAGATGTACTTTTTGTGCCCTCCTTAGCTGTAAATATGTTATATGTATACCAGATGACTCACACTGGCCCTCCAAAGCGAGTGATATTTGGTCCTGACTCAGTGGATATCACATATATCTCTATTGAGAACATCATAGTGAAGGGTGATGTAAATCATGCCTCCAAGGCATATGAATTCTCACACTTCCTTCCATTTTCATATCCAGTGCACTCTTAGCTGCCACTTGAAAGGGGAGGTAAAAACATTCTGTCTACTCCTTTTGCAGTTTCCACTAGTATTTCAGAATCAGAAGCAGAATCAGTTGTATCATTTTATGAGATTGAGATTCGGGGTGATTGAGATCCAAATCCGGTCCCTAGTCCAGATATTAAGTCCAAATTGGCACAAAAGGATATTGGGGCAGCTAGGAAGATGACTGGAAAACCATCTGACACACAGAGGACAAAAGATCAATTTCAGACAGAGAACCTTGTGCTATGTCATGCAAACTCACCTCCTTTAGAGAGATGGTACAAACTCCCTATGAGATGCTACATGGCAAGGCCTAATGCTCTCAAAAGAACAGAGTGGATCATACACCTCTTCATCCAGAAAGAGGAGAAGGTTACATTCCTCCTTCCTTCCATCATCATTTTGGGAGAAGATGGAGAAGTCTACATGCCAGGCCCTAGGATACATGTGCATAAAAAATCATCGATGTTGCTTCGCTACACCACAGAGATGAAGGTTGCGGCAACATTTTCTAAAGTTTTTTTAAGTTGAAGCTCGATTCTACCTACTTAGTTTGAGGGGGGGATTTTCTCCCATGTGGTTTTTTGCCCGTTTCCTTGTTTGTATTAAGAAATTAATTTTTGCTTTTAGCAGTAATGGGTGACCTATGGTCTTAGTTACCAGGGCCCACAAATTTTCCAAGTTAGCATTCATGGGGGTTGTTAGGATTATAATCCTCCCTTGTCCAATTTGGTCAATTATGTCTAAATTAGGAGTCTTTTCAGTCTATGTTTAGTCACTAGCACCATTGGTTCCACATGGCCTTATTGCGCCACATGTACTAGTTACTAGAGTGTGGGGAACACTAGTTGAGGCTAACTGACACTGACTTCACTTGCATGCATCATTTTAGGCGCCTCCTCAACCAGTCCCTACAATTTAAGAGCCACTGGGAGTGCCAAAACCAACCTCCTTCAGTTGGGTTCAATTGGTGACTACTCAATCCTAGTTAGGAGTTAGTTACATTCAATTACATCTAGTTATACTCAGTTAGTGCCAGTAATTGATTAAGTTCATGTGGGAAGGTGCCTTTCCTCACCTACCACATTCAGTTAGACTAGTTAACTGATTCTAACTAACTGAGGCACTGATTTAGACAACTGGAGCTAACTAGTTAGGCTCCGATAGTGATTTAGACATGTCCAGATATCCATTCAGTTAGGTTCAGTCAATCAATTCAAATTCCTCTCTCATGCATTTGAATTGACTAGTTATTAATACCAGTGTATTACATTGGATTAATTATCCATTTACTTTTTTATTAATGAAAGCATTATACAGCTACAACCCATTTTTTGCATTGTTTCATGTCAATTCTGAGTAAATTGCTTGTGAGATCTATTTGTGAGTTTTGTCATGGTTCATAGATTCCTATGAGCTCAACTTTCATATCCTAATGTGTGTAATGTATTAATTGCATCTTCACATGGTATGAAAAGTTCAATATTTTCCTCTATTTTTATGTTAATTAATTCATAAATTAGGGATAAGCAATATTTATGATTTATATTGTCTACATTTCATTTTTTGTCAATGTTGCAGACTATTGGGTGAATTTCTATTACCACCATCAAATAATTTACCACTCACATGTCGAGAGGAATTCTTGATTATGAAAGAAACTGGAATGGACTATCAAGTTATAGATGCATGTCCTAATGATCATATTATATATAATGTGAAATATGCATCAAAAAACAAATGCCCACAATGTGAAACTAGTAGATATCGAACTGATCAAGTAACAAAAAAGTTGCCTCACAAAGTTCTTCATTATATACCCATAATTCCACATTTCCAACGACTATTCAGGTGCCAAAGTATAGCACAGTTTATGGATTACCACACAAAGAACAGAAGTGAAGATGGTGTTCTTCGCATGCCTACAGATGGTTTTGCATTGAAGAACATCTAAAAATGGCCAATTTTTAAAGATGAACCTTGTAATGTTATACTTTCATTGGCAGTTGATGGTTTCAATCCATCTGGAGAGTTTCATTCTACTACTCAGTGTGGCTTGTTTTCGTCATAAACAATAATGTTGCTCCTTGGATGTCAATAAAGAGATAGCACACAATGTTGGCAATGATTATACAAGGTATTTTTTTGAAAGTAATTATATTATTTCATTTCTTTGTTTCATTGTTACATGAGAACACCTTTTTATATTGGGAAACATAACTAAATAGCATTGTATATTGTTGAGTAAATTAGGTAAGTACCAAGTTAAAGACATGAATTTATATATTGAGCCTCTTATCGATGAGTTATTGAAGTTATGGGCTGACATTACTATGTATGGAATCTCTAGATGAATAGGGCAGAAACAATTTTAGTTCCATGGAATAATTGCATGGACAATTCATGATGCTCTCGGGTTAACACATTTTTGTGGTATGTAAATTTTTGTTGCACTTTAAATTGATATGTTTTTAGGGTAAATATCCTGCATTTTTATTTAAATTAATAATATTTTGATGCCTATATAACATTAATACATATATCTTGCAGGTCTTCAAACAAAGGGCAAATTTGCATGTCCAGACTGTGGTCCTAGGATCAAATCTCGTCGTTCAAGAATTTTAGGAAAGGAGGTGTTCGATGAGTACAAGCACTTCCTCCCTAAGAACCATAGGTATCGAACTACCGAGAAAACAAACTTCAATGGTAAATAAGAGAATGGGAAGAAACCATAAAGAATTGCACCTCACCTATTGAAGTTGGAATATAATAGACATCGTCATTGTATGCAAATCGTATATGTAGCATATAAATATGTAATATTATGAATTTTATATTTTTATTGAATTTTCTCTACCATGGGTGTCATGAATTATTGTTAATGTGTTTTCGTTTATGTTTAATATTGAATGTCGTGATGGAATGAATGGGCTTCCACGAGGAATGAAGATTTATCCCATACAATTCAATAGGTTGCCTTACTATGAGCACCTACAAATAGATCATTTGTTCAATATAATGCATATCGGGAAGAATGTAATAGAAATGATATGGAGAATCTTAGATGGAAGGACCAACAAAGATAAAATTGGAAAAAATTGTAGTGACATTGCAGAAGCCAATCACGCATTGCAAAGTGTAATTAATTCCAATGTTGGAGAGGGGTACCAAAATATTAGTCTTCCATGGTTATTGACAAAGCAACAAAGCAATGATATAAAAGAGGTCATTCAAAAAATAAGATTTTCAACTGGGTTTTTGTCGAACTTACAAAATATCTTAATGAAAAACGGTGATTTTGGTGGTATTAACACTCATGAATGGCATACATTCATTAAGGTAATTATTTACGCATATAAATTCCATTTATTACATCTTTTTAGTAATTGTTGTCTCTTATTTGGAAATTAAATAAATAATTATCATTTGTTTTTTGTTACAATACGTTCTACCTCTATCTCTCCCAGATAGCTTTGACGACAACATAAAACAAGTTATATATGATCTTGGTAAATACATGACGTAAGTAACAATTTATATGCATGAAAATGTTTGTTCAATTTTTTGCATAGCTTATTGACATATTGTGTTTTACAGATTGGAACTTTATTATATATGCCTCAATCTTGTTGATCACTATTATTTTCTTGAATCATTTGTAGGTGGATTTCATCTAAAGAAATCCATAAATAATATATTAGGTATTGGACCTGTACACACAAGATCAATGTGGATGGTGGAAAGGCATTTGAAGTCATTGAAGGCTTTTGTTAGACAAAGAGCATGTCTTGAGGGTTCTATTGTGCAGGGCTATATGGTATATCAATCCATGGTGTACATTAGTCAGTATCTTCCACATTTAGAAAAAAATATCAATCTTCCTCGCATTTGGCATGTCAACTCCATCAACAAATTTGAAGGGGAGGTCCTGTTGGGGAAAGGTAGAACAAGGAAAGTGAAAGGTAATTAGATGGTGTAGATTTAATTTATTATACAATTCATTTTTCAATTTCATATATATCTTACTCATGTAATTTTTATTGTTCCTTCAATATTTTAAGGTAAACTTAATTGTCTTTAATGATAACTAATTTACAATTCTTAATTGTTATTCTTCTGTATAGTTGGTCATGTGTGGGATGCAATACATTTATACATTGCAAAAGATCTTGATTGGATGGAGGAATGAATAGAACGATGTATAGAATTCTATGGTACCTTATCATGGGAAGGGGTGAGTAAATTTACTAAAACAGTGCATCGTTATCGAGAAGAATATCCCGGTGAACTTACACAAAGGGAAATTGATTTAGCATGTGGTTTAAAAGGTAAAAAGGAAAGTATATTTTATACCATGGTCATTTTTTCGTTGTTTCCCATTATATAAATGTATTTCTTTTGTTTATTTCTTCTTATATATTTATTTACTGAGTCGGGCATGATGCAGTTGATACACCACAAGGCTATGTGGTCCAATGGTCATAAATTTCGCATCAAAAAGTTGGATGACAAGAAGAAAACATTCGAATGTGGGATAACTACAGTTTTTCAAGTCACTAATGCTTAATTTAGAAGTGACAAACATCCAAAAGTATCTGAAAATAGGTACTATGGTTATTTGGAAGATATAGTTGAGTGTGACTTTAATTCCTTTAAAATAGTTTTATTTGAGGTCAAATGGTACAAGCTACAAATGAATGAACGTGATCCTCAAAGAACTCTTACTGAGCATGTGAATGGATTTACCATGGTTAATAAAAGGGAACTTGAACCGAGTATAGAGCCATATGTTATTCCAAGTCAATGTGAGCAGGTCTTTTACTTAGAGGTGTCAAGTAAATCAGGTTGGTCATACATTGTTAGATATGATGCAAGAGGAAGACCGGTCAAGTATAATTCAGAGGAAGAAGACAATGTCAAAGAAGAAGGAGTTGCATATCAAGAGTAGTTGGTCGCCATAGATGTTTCAGATGAAGAATCCGATCAATAAGTTGATATCCTTTCAATGATAGCGACTATGGACCAGATGATGATACATATGAAGAAGTTGATGATTATGATATTGATGATGATTCATGATCATCGATGTGATAATCCTCAATCTTAAGCAATGTTATAATCACCATCATCATCATGCTCATCCTCATTAGAATAATCCCAACCATCATGATCTTCATATTTATGATCATCAATGGTATCATAATCATCATCATCATCATCATAATCATCGTCATCGTCATCATCACCATCATCATCATCATCACCATATTCATCATTGACATCATTATCAACCATCATCGTCGTCGTCATCATCATCATCATCATCATGTTCATACTCATTACAATAATAGCAATCATCGTCATCAACATGTTCATCCTAGCAACGATTTGTTGTGGGAAAAATGTTCACATGTACTAGTGATAGATGAGAACCATGACATAATTGATATGGAGATATATCCTAGGAACTATGTTCATCGTGTGTTATCTTCATTTATGTGTGCATTAATGTGGTGGTTCACCTAAGGGGTTATAAAAGGTAATATGTTAGTAGTTATAGTAATTACCTAATACTAATTAATAGGTTTATAACCCCTAAACATCGATAAGACAAAACCTTGAAACCACTATACTTTTAACTTTGATAATCCCTTATGACGCCTTTACTTCCATCATTTTTCAACTCAACAATTGATAAATTGTCACTCCTAATAATTATTAAGTTGTAAGTTATAAATCCTATCACATAATACCCTTAATACTTGAAAAATGTTTATAAATCCTAATTCTTACGCTTGTAAATACTATAATATCTAAACCCTATACCTTATAAGCACTCGTTCTTAACCATTAACACATGTAATCCATAATTTGTAACAACCCACTCTAGAATCTATTGAATAAGCCTAACTATTTAAAAAAATGGTTTCTATTTTAGAAGAAATTTTAAAAATAATAATAAGAAAAGAACAATTCCGTGTTCAATTTCCTATTTATCAAGGTTGTAATTAAATTAATTTTACACATTTTCAGGATTTAAAGATTTGTAAGAAATAAATTATACTATACAATGAATTCCATCTAACCTTATTACTTACTTACGCTAGTTGTCTCTAGTCTTCTAGATAGTGGACTTTATTAAGCATCCTCTGTGTGCCAAACTTCGAAATGGTCACCATATTACACTCATATGACAAAAAAAATTCAAGAAAGGGTCTATTGACAATGATGGCCATAAAGAAAATGATCATGGTAATCCTGCTGACTACGGCGACAACGATAATTTCGTTATCAACATCATCATCATCACTAACGATGATGGTGATGTCAATGGTGTTGTTTATGACAACGATGATGAGGACAACAATGACGATGGTGTTGTTTATGACGATGGTGATAATCATTGACGATGATGATGACAATGACAATGGCAATGCTTATGATGATGATGATGATGATGATGATGACAATGACAATGACAATGCTTATGATGATGATGATGATGATGATGACAATGATTATCATGATGATGCTTATGATCAAGATGTTGGTGATGGTGATGATGGTGATGATCATAAGTATTGATGTCGTCAATTTCATTGACATTGTCATTAAATTTTTAATTTAATACCTTGTATCCCAAACAAAAATCTCTCATCTTAAGTTTAACCTAGTTGTTTTGTTACAATGCCTCCATGTTGTTGGAATAAGTCCTTGGCTTTATCATTCCCCGAAGGGGTGTAGTGGACTTACTGGATTCAAGAAAAGGTAATAAATCACATCAAAAAAATAAACATTAAAATAATAATAAACATTAAAACATTAAAAATAATAAACATTAACAAAAGAACAAACAATTAAAACTATACATCTTACCTTCCCACCCTATCGCGATAAAAAAAATTTACATCTTTGACTTACCTCGCCCATGAACTAGGCTTGAGCTCATAGAGGAGGTTCCAAGGTTGCAAAGGAGTTTTTTCAGTTACCTCACCCACTAACTAGGCCAGAGGTTGCAAAGGAGGTTTTTCACTTACCTCACCCACGTACTAGGCCGAGGTCGCAAAGGAGGTTCCAAGGTTGTAGAGGAGGTTCCAAGGTTGTAGATGAGGTTCCAAGGTTGCATAGGAGGCAGATCTTGTTCGTTCAGTGAACCCCTTCCTTGACACAACCAGAAAGCTAGCTTGTGAGCATGGAGAAACCCTTAAGCTGCACCAGATAAATTTATTATTTGAAACAATTTTTATAGTACGGGTTCTTCCTACAAACAACTTTTTACTGGGTGGGCGTCGAGCTGCAGCTCAATTTTAATGGTATCCTAGCTTTGGGAGTTTTCTATACTCAAGCATTTCCACCCCCTTCATATCCATAAGCTATGCAAAAGGACATTAACAAATTGAGGTCGAGACCCATAAGAAAAGGTGAAGGTCACTAAGGCATCAGGAAAAGCATAGGCTAAGGTAGCTTTAGGACCAGGATCCAGTATAAGTATATATTTTTCCCACATAGATGTCTTCGGTAAGTCAATTGATTTATTTTAATCCATTAACTTGTTTTCCAGTCAGGGTTTTATTGATAAATACAGGGAAATGTCTCATGGTGGAGGTAGACAATGCATTAGGGCTCTTATAGCTATTGTTATCATTTGGAAGACCAATTCCACAAATCCTTAGCTCAACATTTGATATTATTGCGGCATTAATTATCAAAACAAGACAGTCGGAACATAGAATCAATGCTGCCACCCAAAATAGTCATAGTCATAAAGAAATGAATTTTCCACCTATTACATGCTACCATTAAAGTCTATAAGTATTTCATTGAAGGATATAATTATCGAACGAATGTCCCTTCAAGACTACACATAAAAGAATAGACTTGAACATCCCAATAATTCCTTGAACCTTCAAATATATACCTTAAATTCATAGTGTAAGCAAGGATGGCCTTAAATTACTCAGACTACCTATAATTCCAGGAGCGATGACCTTGAAATATTCTCCCATCATACCTATGCCTTGGGGACCTCATATTATAACCTATGTCTTTGAAACACACTTTTCAGCCTTCCGTTTTACCCACCCTATGAATCACACCTACGACTTGGGAACCTCCCGAAACTCTTCCTTTGGACCCTATGGCCTCATACCTACTCCTTGGGACTAGCCTTGGAAAATCACACTTTTGTGGGACTATCCTAACATATGCATCAGACCTAAACCTCATACTTACTGAATTTAATCATCCCTATTACAAACCCTACCGTATATGCGGCGGAGCGTAAGTGAAGTCGGAGCACTATAGGTTATTTGAACCGTACCGTAAGTAACTACAAGAAACTAACGGAACCTAAAGTATATCTAAGCTAATAACAATACTGTACTTAAGGGGTGGGGTTCTTGCATGTAAAGATTTGGTACAAGGGGATGGGGTTCCTAGCATGTCATCCACCCATGCTAATGTTCTTCTACGTCTCTTCCAGGTCTAATGCCTATTCTCCATCCACTCATTGACTCAATGCTCCTAGGTTTCAGCCAAAATATCTCAAAATGTAGGATATCAGATTATCAAGATAGTCCAACTAGTCCAAATCTTGTAGGCAATGGAAAATCTAATGATTAGTCCAAGGTACCAAGTTAAAAGAGGTATCCTTAAAGATTGATAATAAAACATGACTTCATACCAAGTTATATATATATGACAATATTCCAATATCCACGCAATATATACAACACAAACCTTTTAAATTTTTAAACAATGATTTCACTTAAATATGTGAAATGACTCTTTGTTAGCTTGACAAAGATTAAAGTCCTTGGTATTGATGGTTCTATGGGTGAAATGGGTTGGTTATCCACCTTTATGGTACACCTTGGTCTTATGTGTATGAGGGTTTCCTTATTTTCTTATTGTCACCCCCTTGCGGGCATTATTCAGACCCATTGCGGGGATATCACAAGCCCCTTGGGGGCATTATTGAAGCGCCTTGCGGGCATTATTGTAAACATTGTGCTGGAATATTGTAAATACCATGTGGGCATATTGTAAACACTTTGTGGGAATATTGTAAACACTGTGGTATTTCAAGATGATATCATGCTCATTATATTGTGGAAGGGGGTTACTCAGAACACGCCTGTAGCTTCTGGTCAGGTAAACATGATTGTCATATTAACACTAATTTTTTTCTTCATTAATCACGTTTATAAGACATGGTTCAATTTTTACTTTTCAATATGAAATTGTGTTGCTTCTTATATTGTGACAGGCTGACCGTGGGAAATCCCCAATGGTGTGCCATCAGGTAATTGTTAGCCTAATAGTACCTAAACACGATTCAAGTAATTCTTTTTTTATTAAATGCATTTTATTTTTTTCACTTGAATTTTTGTAATGATAAAAATAAATTAACTACTTTTATTGATTGATGTTTGTAGAGCACACTACATCACGATGATGAGGTGGTCACTGAGGAGGATATATTTTATTCAAATGACCCAATGGGAACTGTGAAGAAGTCTTTGAAAAAGTCCAATCAAGAACTTCTTACACTGATAAAATCACACCCGTGACTGAAGAAATCAAAGCAAGAATTGGTGACTTGAGGCAAACAATAGTATAGTACGGGGTAAGTGGCATCTTTGAAATATTTTACGAATTATTACATATATTCATTTATGTTATTTTAGTTCTCTATTTTTTATATGATCTAATCAATTAAAGTTTTCTTTTTTGTAGGAATTTTTGGAGACAACACATGTGCATCAAGTACAGTATATAGATGTCGGTATTGGTAGTAGTGATTGTTCAACACAACGTCAATTTACCGTACCAACGAGGATATTTGACTCTCTTTGGACGGCTCGGTCTTATAGGTTGCTAAATAATCTACAGGAAACAAACACAAGGATAAAGTCCAACCATAAAGGCTTCGAATCGATCCCACGCAGAGAAGATTCTATCCCCGAGTTGTTTGGGATGACTAAGTCTTATGCATACAAGGCCTCCACTGGCACAAGGGTTTTCAGATCAGGTAGATTTGTTCTTCCTACAAGGAAGATTTAAGAGAACGTTTGAAGTAACTGGATACTAGACTAAATTGTCTAAGGAAACTAAGACAGCAGTTGTGAAAGATCTTTAAGCAGAACAGTTATGATGTATAATTGATAATAAGGAAATGATTACTCAACTTATAAAAATATAGATCAAGTTCATTTCCTTTAATAAACTTTAAATAAAACCAAAAAATAACAATTGCAATACTTTATCCAAAGTGTTATGTGTACAAAAATGTCCTATCAGGTAATACCAACTGAAAAATTAGTATCAGGGATCAATAATTATTCATCGGTTGCAAAAAATATTATGCAAATTAAATAAATACATTCATCCAATATGCATTAAACATGGAAAGAATGTAATTAAACATCAATACATACATCAACACATTCAATAGATGAGCAACTTATGATCAGTATGTTAGGGATATATGGGAGAATGACTGAAATTCACGAAATAAATTTAATGAATCACCATAGAACACAAGTAACAATGTAATTTTATTAAAGTGAAAAACATTAATACATTTCCAAAATTACAGAACTTTCCTGGTATGTATGTGGTAGTCCCTTCCCCTGTAGTTATCCTAAGCTTAATCCCACTAGTCCCTTTCTTGGTAGATACTCTTCCCTTTAAATAATATTACAAAAATGTACAAAGAAAGAATCTTCCCATGATGTGGGATTACAAAATATTTGGTTTCACAATTTGCCAAGGGCAGAACGCCACTTGTCAAATGCATCCATAAAATCGTGGATGTCGCTAAATTGAGCATGTTATAAATGTATTTCAACTTTACAAATTAGGGAAGCAATCTCTTATTTCTTGATCTCCGTCCATTCTTTAAGGAATAGATCAATTCTAATCAATGAAGCGAGAGGTGTCTCAATCCACTGCTTAATTTCCTTGACACTAAGCTAATTGATTCCCAATATATTCTCCTTGATTCCAGCAAAGTCCCTTTAATTTGTTCTAATTTCAGTTTTGGAGGCATAGCCTGATCAAGAGGATCTAAAAATGGCAAATCCAGATAACCGAGCAAATTCTAAAAAGTGAACCATCTTCTTTTACAAGCCACTTGTCCATTTTTAATGAGGTTCTCCACTGAGTCGCAGATATTCTACCATGTCTCAATGGACACCTCAATTTTCTTGAGCTTAAGCTTATCTAGGATTGGCAGATCATCTGGTCTATCTCTAATATACTTCTTCCAATATATGATGTCGTCATAATCTCTGGTTGCTTCTTTCCTCTTCTTGTTAATGGAACATGTGAGTCTTCTCCAAAGGAGTAGATACCCTGCTCACCACCTCTGAGAAATCAATGGCACTTATATATATGGAATCATCAAGGAGATCTTGATGGACATATGCAATCTTCGTGTGCTTCTGTACAAAATGGTTTTCCAATAAACCCTTGGGTTCATGCATTCTCTTCGAGGCCTCTCCAAGGTTCATTTTCACTATGGCCTTGCCCAAGATGGAAGCATGGGTGGAATTTTGTAAAGTCAAAAATCCCAGGCTCATTGGAAACTTAGGCCAACACTTCCTTTTACCTGCTGCTAGCTTTGGGTAGACCCCATCAATGACAATTTGGAATGCAATCTACTAAAGGACCATTCTTTTTGGGACTATTCTGGGCAATAGATGAACTGTGTTGCTACTCCAAATGCGAATGTAGGAAAAATATTCCCCTACATACCAATCACCCATTAGAGAAATCAATTATCCATCCCTTTCTGAGAAAGTGGGAGCAACCCCTCTGAAAATCATTTGATACATTGACCCTATGAAGTGGTCACAAATTTCATAAATTTGAGGAACAAAGTTAGCCTCCCACATATTTGAACAATAGATATGCACTGAAGTAAAATTCCAGGTCCATTTCCATCCCATCGTCAGGAATGCATTAGTTGCACAGAAAACATCCATGACGTACCCTGACAGATAGAAGCCTGGCTTTCTAGATTTTGATTTCTTTTGGTATTTTTCAATTGCTTCCTTAAGAACCGTCGATAGCATCTACACCTAGTTGAAGGATTCACCTGTAATCAAAATATGATGGGTTATAGGAGCCCATTCAGCTTTGGACTCCGCGTAGTTGTGTAGTCCATATAACCGACAAAACATGGCTTCCAGCAGGGGAAACGGCTCCCTGAACCAGGAAATGGGATAGGCATTGTCTGCTTTGGGGACAAACTCTGCAGGGTTTTCCACCCAAGACTTTATTACTTCCTCAAAGTTAAATTGGGTCATTGTTGCATCGAGGAATTGGACAGTGAGAAGCTGTTGTGGAGGCTTAAGAACATATGCTCTTGCGAAGACATATGGGTGAAAAGAGGCATTTGGGTTTCCAGTGTGGTCATCGAAATACTACTCCTTGGGGCTTGCATGGTCAATTTCCCACTTGATCGGGTCTTTGTATGGCATGAAAGGCGGTCTTGCTGCAATGCAATCGAGCTGCAAACTGCTAATTTTAGCATATGAAGGTTTTTCATGCATGATAGCAGAGAAGTCATCATTGTCAAATATGGCGTAAATCCTAGACCAGACCAGATGGAGGGTTTTGGATACTCGTCCACTGGTGTCAGTGAAAATGCTATCTTTTGGGTCCTTGCTCTTTTGCTCATTCGGAGCAATCTTAGACTTGGTGTTTCTGGACATAGTGGCAGACTTGGAAGCAAATTTTGGTACAAATTTGGCAACCAAAATTAAATTTTATCAGAGTAAAAGTAACAAAAACTAGCTGCTAAGATTAGAAAACTTACCGGTGGACAACTTGGCAATTAGACAACTGGTGAGCTTCAGTGAGAAAATTACAGTAAAAATTGCAAGCGTTGTGAAAAATGATGAGTGAAAATGGTAAAGAATTCATAAATTTGAACGACTTAAATAAGCTAGGGCTCAACGGTAGAATAGATCTGGGTCGTGGATTTCAAGAAAATGGATGATTAGGATTGAGGCAGGAAACAAAAATGTGGTGATGGATTGAACCAAAACTTTCGATCTTATGAATTCTGCAATCCACAATCCACATTGCGGGTTGCAGGATGCGAACTAAGATTCGAAACCAGAAGTATTTTTATATTTTCTACAACCCACAATCTATAAATATTTGCGGGTTGCAGTATGTCAATGTTGTGAAACTTATTTAAATTTGGTTTCCTCTTTCCGCAATATGCATTGCATAAGGTGGAAGGCGAAAGCAAAAATATAATATTTTATTTACAAAAGGTTTTTCGCTATCCACAATCCACATTACGGGTTGCAGAAAGATGAGTTTATATCAAATCAAGAAAATTCAAATATCTGCAATCCGCAATTGGGGTTTGGAAATCGATTCCAAACCCCACCCCCAAAAAAATGCAAGTTGCGGAAACACAAAACATAAAAAAAGGGGGTATTTCCGCAGTCCACAAAACCAAAAAAACAAGGTTTTTTTCAAAGGAAAATTCATTCAAACCAAACACAGTATTTACAACGAAGATGACAAAAACTTCCATAACAAGATCATGGCTTTCAAATCCATTTTAATGACTGAATGGGGCTCCCAATTTAAGCTGTTGAAATGGGATCTATTGCTTCCAACAACAAATGGCGACACACTGGGCGAAGCAGTTATCTCTGGATACATTAGCATAGAAAAATTCAAAGATGTGTCAGTTAGAACAATATTTAAGTTTATAAGAAAACAGTGAATTCATGAAAATACAATCGGATCTAGAAAAAGTAATAGGTATAACTATCATCTTCGAGTCCTGTGACCACTCATAATGATACTCAACAAATGAGAGAGTTCGAGAAGTGACATAAGTATCCCTGTAAACAAGATGTCAGTAGAGGGGAGCAATTAAAGATAAACCTCTTGGAAAAACCTTATTCTATCTCAAGATCATCAAACCAGTAATCACCTTGAATGTGGATTGTTTATTAGTGAGCCCAAACATAGATTTATAACAGATACATATTTTTTTCTCATCTTTTTTTTTAACACAACCACAACTTAGCTGAAACAAGACCACTACCCTGGTAAGGTCAAATGCCACACACAGAACTTACCTGGAAACTGAACAAGCTAGCTCTGTCAGGAGACTCCTTGTCTTTTGTCTTTTACCCCAAAATCAATTGCCATGGCTTGGGAACCATCTATCAGTAATTCCATTCTAGATAAGGTCCATGAACATGGTCAGGTTAGCTTGTGATAAGACCCTTTGTCCTTGAATGCAACAAGATGTGGTTTAAAACCAAAGAAAACAAAATAATTTACAAATGCAAACTGCAAGCCATTAGCCTAGCTTGGGAACCATCTAGTGGTAATGTCATTCACTCAACATATCTATG
The DNA here is from genome assembly GCA_001517045.1 of Pseudotsuga menziesii. Taxonomy (NCBI): domain Eukaryota; kingdom Viridiplantae; phylum Streptophyta; class Pinopsida; order Pinales; family Pinaceae; genus Pseudotsuga; species Pseudotsuga menziesii. The sequence goes on from LPNX010160114.1 coordinate 1,619,197, forward strand.
AACAAGATAGGTTGGCTTGTGATAAGACTCCCCATCTTGCAGTTTACATTTCTTTAGGTGATTTTATTAATTGCAAGGTGTTCAAGGCGAGATCTGAAAAGAACCGAGGTAAAATAGGTTATTAAATATTTGTTTCCAATTAGTCACTAAGACACCCAACAAGAATACTCGACTGCTCCTAAAATCTCAATCATCATCATGAGTATTAATAAAGAAAGTGATCACGGGAGGGGGAGATATAATTTAAAGAGTTAGCTTAGATCTTAGATTGCACTCCAATGAAGATACCATTTAGATATAAACTGAGTGAATATTTCTGATGTATCCAATTTAAAATTTCTCAGTTAAAACATTTTAGGGATAAACCACTAACCAAATGTAACCAGCTATTGTAAGCATGCCATGTTTCATAAACAAAATAAAACAAAGAAAAGTTCAATCAAACAACAAAACCAAACGAAAACAAATGAAAAGAGCACACCTATGTACATATAAGCAAAGCTTACCTTAAACAAAATACCTCTTGAGGAGCTAGATATTTGTTGGATAGGTCTCAGGGAAACCTTCCAATGTTTGTAACCAGACAGTACTAGGGCCAATCTTTTCTGTTATAATGAATGGCCCTAACCACGGACGTTGAAACTTGGTGTAGTCTCTCTAGTCTTTGTGGGGTTTGTCCCATTTGAGTACCAGATCCCCAATCTAAAAGTCATGATTGGTTGAATATTTATCATCAAACCACCTCTTAACCAACTGTTGATGTTGATATAACTTATTTCTGGATTTCTCTGTCTCCTCTTCCAATTTAAGCAGTGTGTCAATTCAGGTATGAAGGGGAGAAGACTCATCGTCCTGTGAAACAGATTGTGCAATTTGTAGTGATCGAAGGAGAAGGTTTGATGGCAGAACAGACTCTTTACCATACACAAGGCAGTAAGGAGAATTTTCGATGGAAACTTTGGGAGTGAATCGATCTGCCCACAAGAAATACTTGAAGAGCATAGTATGTCAATCTTTGTGGTGTGTAGCCACAGTCTTCTTTAAAATGTTGATCAGGTTCTTGTTGGAAGATTCTGCTAAGCCATTACCTTGTGGGTAATAATTTACAAAATACTTCACTTTGATCCCCTTCTCAAGGGAATATTGTGTAATATCAATTGAATTAAAATACGAGGCATTATGAAATACCAAAGTCTCGAGCACTCCAAACCTGGTGACGATATTACTCTCTAAGAAGGATATAACCAAGTTTGTATTGGCAAATCTAAGTGGAATTTCTTCTACCCACCTAGTAAGATAATGTGTTGTAGTTAAGATGTACTGATGCTGCAAAGTAGAGGGAGGAGTAATGGGTCCAACAAAATCCAGTCCCCATTGTTGAAATGGAAATTGGACAGTAACGGGCTGGAGGGGAAAGGCTGGTTTTCTTAACTTACCAACACATCTCTGGAAGGCCTCACACTTTCTGATGAAGGTATGTGCATCCTTGAAAAATCTGGGCCAATAGTATCCATCTCTCAAAACCTTATGTGCAGTACTCTCACCTGAAAAATTCCCTCCTACAGGTCATGCATGCATTTCAAATAGAATATTGTCAGCTTATGGTTTTTCTAAGCACATGAGAAAGACATCATCATAATTTCTACGAAAAAGCACATTATCAATAAATTGATATGGTGTTTCTTTTAACCTCGAAGTCCAAATCTTCTTAAAGTCTAGGGTTGGATGAGCATACCCATGAGTAAGATAAAACCTAATATCCTCATACCATTCAGAAGATGGAGCAGAAATGACATCAATTGTGTCTATAGACATGTCTTCCTCTTGAATCCATTGGTGTTCCTGCTCTTGGTAGTTAGATCGGGTTAGCAGCAAACATAATCCATGCCCTTTGACTATATTGGCAGGCTTAATATCCAAATCATATTCCTGAAGCGCAATCATCCAGTCAGCTCGCTTCTCTCCTAACTCCTTCTGAACCACAACGTTTCTTATAGTTGTATAGGGGACGATCACTTTTGTTTTGGATTTCAACAGATAAGCCCTAAAAAGCTTAACAGATTTGTAAAGAATGTAAGCTTGCTTATCAATCTGTGTATGGTTTAGCATGGCCCCTTTGAACGTGGAGCTCATAAATGAGATAGGGATCTTTGTGTCCTCTGCATGTTTCCGAGTCAGCACAGCAGCATAAGAAAAATCAGTAACGAATGTATATAAAATAAAATCTTTGTCAAAATTAGGGGGCATCAATGCAGGAGCTTCCATTATGGCCTTCCTAATATTGATAAATGCATCCTTTTGGGTGTCATACAAATTAAATAAAACATATTTCTTCATTAGATCTTGGAGTGTCCTAACATTCTATGAAAAGTTTGGTACAAATCTCCTAACAAAATTTATTTTTCCAAGGAAAGATTGCATGGATTTCTTTGAACTTAGGAATCCAATTTTTGCAATGGCCTCAGATATTTTTGGGTCAATTATCACTCCATATTTGGAAACAATAAATCCCATAATCTTTCCTTCTGTAACAACAAAATTTGACTTCTTCGGATTCAAAGAAATCCGATATTTTCTACATCTTTCAAAAATTTGTCTTAATGCAAACAGATGAGCATATCATTTTTTCAAAAAAAATAGTTATGTCATCCAAATTAACAACAACAAAATTTTGCATCAAACCTCTGAAATCCATATCCATAGCTCTTTGGAATGTTGCACCAGCGTTGACCAATCCAAAAGGCATTCCCCTGTAAGCGAATGTGCCCTAGGGTGTCCTGAAAGAAGTTTTAATTTGGTCAAAGGTTGTGACCAAGACTTGATTATAACCTGACAAACCATCTAGCAAGGAAAACATTTATGCACCCGAAACTCTCTGCAACATCTGTTCCATTGAAGGAACATGATAGTTGTATTTCTCGGATGCTCTGTTTAGATTATGGAAATCCACACATAGTCTTATCTCTCCACTCTTCTTGTGGACAGGGACTAAATTAGAGATCCACTGTGTATGTATAACCAAGAAAATGATCCTGTATTTTAGTAATTTTTCAAGACTGGGATGCATCTTCCTCAACTTTTGATGCTAGGGTTTTATGTCGGGTTTTAGAGGTATGTTGTGTTGCATGATAGAAAAATCAAAGGTTTTTAAATCAGCATAAGTCCATGCAAAGACATCCTTAATTTTTTACAAAGTTTAATTAAGGCCCTCTCTTCCTCTAGAGAACAACTAAGCCCTATATTAATGAGTTGAGGGTTTTGTTCATTTCCAAGATTAATAGTTTTGAAATTAAGAGAATAACTATGAGTTTTGCAATTGGGATTACCTTTAAATTTATCTTGCAAGTCATAATATTTCTCGAAATTGATGACAGACTTAGGGATCAAGTTGGAGGGGAAATTAAGATCAGATAAAGACTTATCATGCTCAGCCTCATCTATTTCTATATCCTTAAAAGTGTCACGGGTTGTTAAGAAGTCTAAAATCTTAATATCATCATCAAATACTTTCCAGCATGTTACATTATCTGGTATAGAAGGTCTGTACATAAGTTCGATAGAAAGAAGTATCTAGTAACAGACCTTCTGGTGGAATGAGACTAGATGCAGTATTGGCTAAAAGATCTGCATAGAAATTATGCGATATAGGGACAGATTTAATATTAAAAGCCTTGAAAGAATTTGTCATGTCCCTAACCAGTTTCTGATAATTTAACAAATGGGAATATAGGCAATGGATTCCTTACCTGCTTGACTATGATTTCAGGATCATCATAGCATTCAATGATTTAGGCACCCAAATCTATTTCCTTCTTGAGTCCTTGAACCAGAGCCTCATACTCAGCAATATTGTTTGTACATTCGAATTCCAGTCTGTAGGAAATCATCAGTTTAGTTCCTTTTGGATCAATAAGTACGCAACTTGCACTGGCACCATCCTTGGATTTAGACCCATCAAAAAAAGCTGTCCCAGAAGATAAATCTAATCTAGAATTTGTATTAACATTATATACGTTACGAACAATTTCACCAGTGAATGAAACAACTGTGCAATTATTGATTTCTGACAATTTATCAACATCCTCGGTGGGGGAGGAATCAGCAGACAAGATCCCAAATAAATAATCAAAGGTATAGTGTTATATGGCTGAAGTGAAAAAACAGCACGTTCACTAGGGTCGTTAAGATCTGTGATTGTTTGCTTCATGAATGTTTCCCTAACAATTTTAATTTGGTTTGGTCTGCCATTGTATGGTAACCACAAGTGTGACCAATCAGTAGCAAAGTAACCTTTAAGCTTCTCTGGCCAATCCCTACTCACCCACACACCATAAGTCTCAGGGATATCTTCCACAACAATGTCTATTGTCTGATGGATCCTAGGATCTATGGATTATGTCCGAAGGACATTCTTTAGCTCACCTGCTACCTTAACTCTAGATCTTCCCGATTTGACTATTTGAGTAGGGTATGGTTCCCAGGTTGCATTGAGTTTCCTATAGACAGAGACAGGAATAACATTAGACGATGATCCTGAATCAATCATACAATTGTGTACATTCCTATTGAAAATTTCAAAAGTTAGTAAAAAATGAGGGACCCTTTTTACACTAGTCTTTTGACCATCAAGCTTTGCATAAATTTCTAAGCTATTATTTTGAACCTCTCTTAATTTGTTTAAAATCATATTCTTAGGTAGATTTTCCCTTATAGATGGTATTTTAAGAAGCTCAAATAAAGAAATATTTCCTTTGGCCTTTTTCAATTCATCCACCAAATTGTACTCAACTTCAAGAATTACCTTATCTTTTGGTGTTGCTCTTTACCTATGCTCGGAGTGGATTTCAATGGTGGATTATCTGACGTTATCTAGCCTTTGCTCCTAGTATTGTAAGAATGGTGTAGATCAATTATGGCTTCAGTTTCATCTTCTTCCTCTTCCATGGGAAGTTCTGAAAAACAATTAACAGTATTCAAGTGTTGGTCTTTTTCTTCATCAGGGGTTACAGAATTCGTAATTCCCTGTGAACTCTCTCATGTCATCATGAGTAGTTTGGGGTCCAAAAGTTAAGTCTTTAAAGATGGAGTAAATCTCATCAGAAGTAAGTGTTTCTTCAGGGTTCGGAGGTGGTTGATTCTAGGGAGGCTGGTAAGGTCTCCTGAATGGTGGCCTTGCCAAACTTTCGTTATTTACCTGATTGTCATTATTAGTTCTTTTGAGACCTACCATCACATTTGAAATCTTTTGCAAGAGATTTTTCATTTTGTCCATGTCATAAGGGTATTTATTTTGGGGTGTGGGTTTGGCGACGTTTTCCTGCCTTCTTCTAGATGTAGAAGGTTGATCTATTTGGACATCATGATTGTCCTTAAGGAAAAACATGTCCTTTTCTACTAAGGTAGCTTCTGAAAAATATTCTTGTAGAGTAGTTTTGTGAACCCTTTTCACCCACGTGGTGATTTGAGTTGGTAAACCCTTAATGTAATAAGCTACCAACAACTCTTCTGTAGGAAGAATAGTGGTATGGATCATGTTTTTCAAACAGGAACACCTCTGATTAAATTCCTTGGCTCTTTCTTTTCCCTTTATCCTAAGGGAAGATAGATCCATTAAAAGATCTACAGGGGTAGTGTCATCCCCAAATTTGTCAAGAAACAATATTTCTAAATAAACCCATGAGTTGAAAGTACCAGACTCCAAGGCGAAATACCAAGTGGAAGCCTACCCCTCAAAAGAATATGGAAACAGTCTACACACTATGTCCTCATGGACTACGTTTCTTAACCTAATGGCTTGCATAAAGGTTTTAATATGGTCATGAGTAGGGGATCTATCATCCAGGCTAAACTTTGGGATCCACTTTTCAGGATTTTTGGGCAATTTGTGTTGTTTCCCAAGGATTAAAACATCATCCTGGTCTAGCAAGGGTCTGTTTACTTGCTCGACCATTGGTGCTTCTTTGGATGAAGAAGGGTCTGAAGATGTCTTACTATCTGAGGTGTCCTCAGTTGGTGATGAATATGAAGCAGGTGGTGTAGGTGGTGGTCCTCCTGATTGTATATTGGGATGTTGTTCTGATCGAGGTTGTTCTGCCTATTCAAATAATTTCTCTATATGAATCTGAGGGGCTTCTCCCTGTGGAGTAGTGTCTTGAGTATTTGTAGTAACAAGGGAGTTGGAATTTACGCGACCTAAGAACAAAGTGTCTCTGAGGCTTCTAGATTCTTCAGTCCTCTGCTCTACCCTAGTAGTTGTCTCTTGTGTGTTCTTTCTCAACTGTTCAAGGGTGAGAGTTCCCCTAGTTGGTAAAACAAAAATAAATTATGGTCTCCTAATGACTTGTTCCAGAATAGGGGTGTGAGGGATTGTTGCCTAACTTTCTACAAGCTGAGTTGTAGACGTAGAAGCTTGGATCTGGCTTCTAGTAATGATTGGTGACCTAGGAGGAGGAAGTTTGCTTGTGTTTTTACTTGACATGTTTTACAATGGCCCTCCTTCTAGCGCCATTTTTTGACAGCCCAGGCGTGTAGGTTGTTGGATAATATACATGCAATCAACACAAGGATAAATTCCAACCATAAAGGCTTCGAATCGATCCCACGCAAAGAAGATTCTATCCCCGAGTTGTTTGGGATGAATAAATCCTATGGATACAAGGCCTCCACCGGCAGAATGGTTTTCAGAGCAGGTCGATCTATTCTTCCTACAAGGAATATATAAGAGAACGTTCGAAGTAATTGGATACTAGAATAAACTGTCTAAGGAAACTAAGACAGCGGTTGTGAAAGATCTTTAAGGAGAACAATTATGATGTATAATTGATTATTACTCAACTTATAAAAATATAGATCAATTTTACTTCCTTTAATCAACTTTAAATAAAACTAAACAATAACAATTGCAATACTTTATCCAAAGTGTTATGTGTACAAAACTGCCCTATCAGGTAATACCAATTGAAAAATTAGTATCAGGGATCAATAACCATTCATTAATTGCAGAAAAGATTATGCAAATTAAATAAAGACATTTATCCAATATGCATTAAACATGTAAATAATGTAATGAAACATCAACACATTCAATAGATGAGAAACTTATGATCAGTATGTCAGATATATATGGGAGAATGACTTAAATTCACGAAAGAAATTTAATGAATCACCATAGAACAAAAGTAACAATGTAATTTTATTAAAGTTCAAAACATTACCACATTTCCAAAATTACAGAGCTTTCCTGATATGTCTGTGGTAGTCCCTTCCCGTGTAGTTCTCCTAAGCTTAATCTCACTAGTCCCTTTCTTGGTAGATACTCTTCCCTTTAAATAATATTACAAAAATGTACAAAGAAAAGAATCTTCCCACGATGTGGGATTACAAAATATTTGGTTTCACGATTCGCCAAGGGTAGAATGCCACTTGTCAAATGCATCCATCAAATCTTGGATGTCCCTAAATTGAGCATGTTCTAAATGTATTTCAGCTTTACAAATTAGCGAAGCAATCTCTTTTTTTTTATCTTCATCCATTCTTTAAGAAACAGATCAATTCTCATCAATGAAGCGAGGGGTGTCTCAATCCACTACTTAATTTCCTTCACGCTAAGTTGAGTGATTCCCAATATCTTCTCCTTTATTCCAGCAAAGTCCCTCTCGATTTGTTCCAATTTCAGTTTAGGAGGCATAACCTAATCAATAAGATCTAAAAACGGCAGATCCAGATAACCGAGAAAATTCTAAGAAGCGAACCATCTTCTTTTACAAGCAACATGTCCATCTTTAATCAGGGTCTCCACTGAGTCGCATATATTCTCCCATTTCTCAATGGACACCTCATTTTTGTTGAGCTTAAGCTTGTCTAGGATTGGTAGATCATCTGGTTTATCTTTAATATACTTCTGCCAATCTATGATGTTGTCATAATATATGGCTCCTTATTTCCTACTCTTGTTACGATCATGGAGGACATCAGAGTGGTGCTCGAATTCATTATATAATTCCTACATTTTGTTAAACCCTTTGAAAAGATTAATCATCCCTTGATAATACTCACCATGAATTTTGCAGGCTAGCTGTATTCCCCTGTAAATTTGGAGAAGTAAGAGGTAGTGGATGCAAGCTGGAGATCTTTGACCTATTGTTCAAAGACATAAATCTTTTCAACCTGTTGATTATTTAAGTGACCTGCTTTCTTAAGTTGTTGCTTGAGGTAATCATTTTTGGTTTGTCTTCTTAAGCTTCTGCTCATACTCATTCTTCATGTGTTGTATTTCCTATTTATGTTGGGCTTCATCTTATGCTAGGTCCAGTTTGGACTTTTGCAATTCTTGTTGCTTGTCTTCCAACTCTTTATTTAGTTGAGACACAGAATCAAAATTAGCTCCAACAAAGGATCCCATAGCGGCTTTTGTATCTAGGGATTCTTGTTTAGTGTCAGAGGAGTCCCTTCTCCAAATGATTTGATTTGGGACTAACACCTGCTTGAAGGTTCCTTCCCTTGTCGTTTTAGATCCCTTTTTTACTACATCTTTCTCCTTCCTGCTCCATAAATATTTTCCCAGGGAGACCACAACATCTTCTCCAAAATCAGCCATCTCATTAGTTGTTGAGATGGTTCCCTGATGAATAGTAACTAAAGGTCCAGGCTGAGAAGTTTAAGGAATGGGGAATTCCATCTTGAGGGATGGAATAATGGTATAATATGTGGGGATAATGGATGCTAGGGATGGAGGAGTGCAAGTGGGAGCATATGTAATAGATTTAGCAAGAGAAGTTGTGAAGATGGAGGAAGTATTAAGTTGTGGAAAGAAAGAAAGCGAGGGTGTAGAAGTTGTATGGAGTTCTGATGAGGTCAAAAGAGTAGATGAAGTAGAAGGAGGAACATAAATAGGCGCATTTTGTAATACCAAGGGCATACCATTTGTAGCATAAAGAATTTGGGATAAATTAATTTGAGAAAAATAATGTTGGGGAAACAAGGAATCAAAAATGCTCCCAGATAACTAGGTGGTGGTAGCAGATGAGGAAATGGTAGTGAAAAAATCAACAATACAAGTGGAAGGAGTGTTTTCCTCCTCTATATCACTGTGTATCTCATGTACCTCAACATTGGTTGGGGGCAGTGGTTCTACTTGCTGAATTGGTTGAATTTGTAGGATTTGTTATTCAGGTTGCTCCACCTCTTGGACAACTTGTGGAGGAGGCTCTGGGATTTCTAGATGCAATTGCACTTGTGGAACGTCATCGTGAACTTTCTGCTTCTTTGTTGGATGTTTTGACATTGATGCCTACACTCGCACCTCTGAGATAATTTTTTCCAAGACTTCCAATGTAGAATTAGACTGCTCTGTGCAAGACTTCAAATGTACAATTAGACTGCTCTGTGCAAGACTTCCAGTGTAGAGGAAGGTTGTGTCCTTTCAAGACCTTCAAGGACAGCCTTACCCTTATCTTTTGATTTCTTAGTAGGGATAGTGGAAGAGCTAGCTAATTCTTCTTTAGCCTCCTTTTCTATGTTATATTTCTATAGATTCTCTTCCACTATTAGCTAGAGCTTTCTGAAATGTAGTGCAGTGGATTTCAGCTCCTTTTGGTATTGGAACATGTGAGTCTTCTCCAAAGGAGTAGATACCCTACTCACCACCTCTAAGAAATCAATGGCACCTATGTATATGGAATCATCAGGGAGATCCTAATGGACATATGCAATATTCATGTGCTCCTGTACAAAATGGTTTGCCAATAAACCCTTGGGGTCATGCATTATCTCCAAGACCTCTCCAAGGTTCATTTCTGTTATGGCCTTTCCCAAGATGGAAACATGGGTGGAATTTTGTAAACTAAAAAATCCTGGGTTCATTGGAAACCTAGGACAACACTTCCTTTTACCTACTACTACCTTCGGGTATACCCCCTTAACGACAATTTGGAATGCAATCTCCTGAAGGACCATTATGTCTGGGACTATTTTGGACAGCATATGAAGTGTGTTGATGCCCCAAATGTGAATGTAGTAAAATACTTCCCCTACATACCAATCACCCATTAGAGAAATAAATGCTCTAGCCCTTTCTGAGAAAGTGGGAGCATCCCCTATGAAAATCATTTAATACATTGAACCTATGAAGTGGTCACATAATTCCTAAATTCAAGGAACAAAGTTATCCTCCCACATATATGAACAGTAGATATGGACCGAAGGAGAACTCCTGGTCCATTTCCATGCCATGGCCGGGAATGCACAGGAGACATCCATGACGTACCCTGAAATATAGAAGGCCGACTTTCTGGAAGTCAAATTCTTTTGGTACTCTTCAATTGCTTCCTTGAGCACCGTCAATAGGATCTACACCCAGTTGAAGGATTCACCTGTAATCAAAATATGATGGGCTATAGGAGCCCATTCAGCTTTGAACTCCATGCAGTTGGGTAGTCCATATAACCGACAAAACATGTATGCCAGTAGGGAAAACGACTCTATGAACCAGGAACTAGGATAGGAATTATCTGCTTTGGGGACAAACTCTACAAGGTTGTCCATCCAAGACTTTATTACTTCCTCGAAGTCAAATTGGGTCATGGCTGCATCAAGGAATTGGACAGTGAGAAGTTGTTGTTGAGGCTTAAGAGCATATGCTCTTGTGAAGACATCTAGGTGAAAAGAGGCAATTGGGTTTTTTGTGTGGTCATCGAAAGACCGCTCCTTGGGGCTCGCATGGTCAATTGCTTACTTGATCAAATCTGTGTATGGCATGAAAGGTGGTCTTGTTGCAATGCAATGGAGCTGTGAACTGCTAATTTTAGCATATGTAGGTTGGTCATACGTGATAGCAGAGAATTCATCATTGTCAAATATGGTGTAAATCCTGGACTAGTATAGATGGAGGGTTTCAGACACTCGTCCAATGGTGTTAGTGAAAATGCTAGCATTTGGGTCCTTAATCTTTTACTCGTTCACAACGGTCTTGGACCTGGTTTTTTTGGACATAGTGACAGACTTGAAGCAAATTCTGATACAAATTTGGCAACCATAATTAAATTTTACCGTAGTAAAAGTAACATAAACTAGTTGTTGATATTAGAAAACTTATTGGTGGACAGCTTGGCAATTAGAGAGTTGGTGAGCTTCAATGAGAAAATTGCAGTAAAAATCGCAAGTGCACTAACAAATCGCAAGTGAGAATGGTGAAGAATTCATAAATTCGAACGATTTAAATAAGCCAGGGCTCAACAACAAAATAAATCTAGGCCATGGATTTCAAGAAAATGGACGATTAGAATTGAGGAGGGAAACGAAAATGTGGAGATGGATTGAAGTAAAACTTTTGATCTTATGATTTCCACAATCCGCAATCTGCAATCCGCAAAGATTTGCAGGTTGCGTGTTGCGAGTTGCAGGATAGAAATGCTGCGAAATTTAATTACATTGGGTTTTCGCTTTCCGCAATCTGCATTGCAAAATGCAGAAGGTAGAACCGAAAAGATAATATTTTATTTACAACAGGTTTTCCGCTATCCGCAATCCGCATTGCAGGTTGTAGGTTTCGGAAATACAAGTTTATATTGAATCAAGAAAATTTGAATATCTGCAATCCGCAATTGCGGGTTGTGGAATGCGAGAAATCGATTTCCAACCCCCCCCCCCAGAAAAAAGACTTCCACAATCTACATTGCACTTGCGGAAACACAAAACATATTAAAAAAAAGGTATAATCCGTAAAACCAAAAAAACAAGATTTTTTAAAGGGAAAATTATCCAAACCAAACACAGTACTTACAACGAAGATGACAAAAACTCCCATAACAAGATCATGGCTTTCAAAGCCATTTTAATGATTAAATGGGGCTCCCATTTTAAGCTGTAAAAATGGGATCTATTGCTGTCAGCAACACTCTCCTGACCAGCAATGCCCTTTAGATGCTACGACCTCATTGTATGTTGGAGATGAGCGGGCCCCTTCACCCAATACTACTTCACAAGATGTTAGAGAGGAAAGTAGCATCGAATGTGAAAGTTGTTATCTTGGAGCAGTACGTGTGGTTAGGAAGGGATCATTGCTCATTACATTCTTGGTGGACAAGGACTATGCTCCAATCAATATACCAAAGCTTGCAGGTATTATTTAATTAATTCAGTTTCTTTTTCATGTCATTCAAAGGCACATACCTCAAATTATTTTTAATTAATGATCATATTTTTTTGCAGGAAATAATGTTTTTTATAAGAACCCGCATGAGAAGGCATTGGATATTTTTGGCCCCACCATTCGTACACGGTGGAATGCTCAAAATGACAAATTGAAATATGCTTTGATGAACCACATGGTTAACTTCTTTTTTCCTCGGAAAAAAATCGTAATTTTATTTCAAAGTAGAACAAAATTACATCTGCACATGCAAGAGGATCACAAGGATCCCTACATTGTCACATATTTGCTGACTCATATTGTCATAACCAAAAAATTGCAAAAGAAGTACAAGCATATCCGCTAGATACATCACAGAAAATATGGGTATCACAACCCAAATCATATGTAGTAACTACAAAAACTTCAGCAAGAATGCTATCATCAAAAATAGACATCACTTCTGATCATATATCTCACAAGCACCACTAGAAAGCCCACTACCACACAAAAACTCAGATAAACTGCCGACAGCAAAGGACACCACCTCTGAAAACGCCGTCGCCACCGCAGAGATCCCTACGGACACAATACGGGTCGCCACGCAAGAGTATATCCGTAGTCACCGCCTCCACCATAAGGCAGGCGATCTTACGCAGCAATAGAGGAACCAGCAGCCATGAAAGTTATCCAAAACCCTCGACCCCAATTCTTGGATCCGAAGCCCACCAACCCATGAGTCAGTTCGCACATGATCACGATCTTGGAGCCGAAGCCCATGACCCCAAATCTTGGAGCAGAAGCCCACCAATCATGAAGCCGAAACCCCATCAAAAGAAAAACCTCGGTGAAAACTGACGGATGTAGCCTGGAACATTCATAGAAGAAACCATGAAGATCTCGGTAGCAAATGACAGGAGTCCCTTGTGACCCTGCTCGGAACCCTGCAGCTTCACCATGCAGACTCCACTCTTCTTGATGCTGAACCGAAATCTTGGCAACCTCCTCCAGCTTCGACACGCCGACAGAGTCGACGAAAACCCCGACGCCGCATCACGGCCTTGTCCTTGAAAATCCCGAAAAGATTAAATCCCGACGAGAAAGATATCAAAGGCATTGAGCAATTCGGGCTTGGATTACGATTCTTTCACGGCCATCACAGGTTTTCGAACGTGAAATCAACATCGGCAAGGCCAATGTCATCGTCAACATCGTCACGAGAAACAGTGCGGCCGGCCTAGAAGCCTTTCCTAAACCACGGAACCTCCATGAGCCTCGGGATTGAGATACATGACCTATGGTTAGGTTCCAGGAGCCTCGAAACCAGAGGCCTCCCTTCACCCAGCACTATCAATTTCAATGCTATCACCAATGAGCAAAAATATATGAACCAACCACATGGTTAACTTGTTTGGTGATACCTTCAACAAAAAATGTGTCACCATAGCACCTGGCTTAAATTTGAAATATGTCAGGGTAGATTATAGGGACAATTTTCAAATTAACACTAAGTATGAGCATCCTTCGATGGTTTCAGAGAAGCAGTGGAAGGCACTCATGGATGATGCAAAGGAGAAGGCATTAAGAAAACAAGGAAAGACTCGGACAATCAGTTCAAGAAGGTATGTCACATATCATATTTTCAATTAAAAATGTTCATTTTTTTTACTTTTAAATATATTTAAGTTTCGATATCTAACATATTTGAAACCTTTCATAGGCTCCCCGACACCTCTAAAGCGACAAAGGCAAGGGCAGAAAAACATGGGCAGCACAAACTGGGCCAGGGTGGATATCAAAAACTAATTGCACGAATTGTTAGAATCGAATGTGAAAGTTGTTATCTTGGAGCAGTACGTGTGGTTAGGAAGGCATCATTGCTCATTACATTCTTGGCAGACAAGGACTATGCTCCAATCAATATACCAAATATTGTAGGTATTATTTAATTAATTTTGTTTCTTTTTCATGTCATTCAAAGCCACATACCTCAAGTTATTTTTAATTAATGATCATATTATTTTTGCAGGAAATAATGTTTTTTATAAGAACCTGCATGAGAAGGTGTTGGATATTTTTGGGCCCACCATTCGTACATGGTGGAATGCCCAAAATGACAAATTGAAAGATGATTTGATGAACCACATGGTTAACTTGTTTGGTGATACCTTCAACAGAAAATGTGTCACCGGAGCAGCTGGCTTAAATTTGAAATATGTCAGGGCATATTATAGGGACAATTTGCAAATTAACACTAAGTATGAGTGTCCTCTAATGGTTCTATAGAAGCAGTGGAAGGCGCTCATGGATGATGCAAAGGAGAAGGCATTGAGAAAACAAGGAAAGACTCGGACAATCAGTTCAAGAAGGTATGTCACATATCATATTTTCAATTAAAAAAGTTTAAATTTTTTTACTTTTAAATAGATTTAAGTTTCGATATCTAACATATTTGAAACCTTTCATAGGCTCCCCAACACCTCTAAAGTGAAAAAGAAAAGGGTAGAAAAACATGGGTAGCACAAACTGGGCCAGGGTGGATATCAAAAACTAATTGCACGAATTGTAAGAATCGAATGATCATTATTTGTAGCCAATTTTTTTGTAACTGTAGCGAACAAATAATTGATCTATCACTGTAGTGAACAAATAATTTTTATGGTGTTATGCATTGCAAGGAAATACTTTTCAATAAGCAGCCACTGAAGAAGACTTGAATGTTCAAAAGGCTTGGGAAAAACCCCAATTTCCCCATTGATACACACAGAGGTAAATAAAACTATATGTGCATGTTCAAATTGCTCACATTACTTTGGACTTGAGTTATGTGTTATGTCAAATTTGTATATGTGATAACTTGAAACTTCTTAAGCATTGGAAAGATATTAATATGACAAATTGTTTTAATAAATGAATGGTTTCAACCATCCCCATACCTTTAACACCCCAGTTTTGACCTTGTTTACATTAAAATGTATATGATGTAAATATTGTATTTAAGCATGGTGTGGATCTAAGGGCAAAGGCCCCACCGTCGTTTTAGTGTTTTATGTTTCAGTAATTAAAATCGATGTTGATGGTTATCACACTAGCCGATGGCACAGTATATTTTGGACATCGTGTAAATATGCAATTTAATTAAAATACCCACAACCAGCTATGTCAATGCAACATTGAAGAGATGGGGGCATGATTTCACAAGGAATGGGGAGGGAAATAATGCAAACCCTTGAGCCAATAATATTGAGCCAAATGTCAGAGGGAGAACCCATCAAACTCTCAACCACCCATTTTTTCTGTTGTGCCCAATCATTTATTTCTTCGAGAAGCGATTGAGTTAGTTAATGCATGGGGATGGGAAGAGTATGGCAGTCAAATTCGAATTTGAGAAGCCATCAAATTTTGGAAAACGTATTTTGACTTCTTGGGCAAGTAAAAACCTACAAATGCATGCCCATTCCATAATGCATTCACGTCCTCCTCTTCCTCACATTTTTTGGGAGCTCCTGTGTGTTTATTCACGTTTTTTGTTGTTTCTTCATTTTTCCCCATGGCTGGGAAGTTGATTTTCCAATGCTCAGTGGTTGGGCTCTCTCCCTAAATTTTTCTATTTTCCTCACTCACGTGGATGGGAAATTTCATTTTTTGGTGTTTCACAGTCGATGGGGGAATAGATCCACGTTTTGGGGTTTTGAAGGGGTCGTTTTTGCCCACGTGAAGCTAGCTTACGCTTTCTAAATTCGAATCCATGACCTGGGGGTGTGTAGAGGTCATTTTTGCCTCTGTTGATCCATTAAATTGTTGTTGAATTCAGGTTGCTCACCCAGGGGTTCATTTTACCACTTACCAATTTGTTCTCTAGTTTCAAACTATTTTTTTTCTTCATACCCAGCATGTGTAGTTGTTGTTGTGTGCACCCTTGTGCTTGTTGTTCTGTAAATCCTTGTTTGGTCTGAATATAGGAGTGGAAGAGGGAAGAATTATCTTGATAAACCTAGTGTAGAAAGGAACCACACAGAGAGATTAAGAGGGGCTGGTTAATCTTTCTTTCACACCTTTAGAGCACTGGAAGGGAAGGCATAGCCTAAGGGACTGTGTAACAGAGAAGGGGATGCTTCCTTGTGTTGGGTGTGTAGGTGTTTGGAAAGCCAAGCCAGACATTGTGTAGGTGTCCATAACTCTGTGGTTGAGATCACTAGCTTAACAATTTAACAATTCCACCTCCTTAGCAGCCTGATAAACCCAAATGTAGTTTTGGCTTGGTTGGATTTTGACATGTCTTTGGCTATGTGTGGGCTTGTTGTCATTCCCTTATTCCTTATCGGAATCATTCCCAACTCGGGGGTGGCAGCGCTGCTAAGATATTGATGAGCACATTGACCTATCGTTGGGTGGAACGTTGCAACGACATAGTTGGTTGTGGGACAAGCTTCTTCTCAAGATAAGTATCTCTTGTGTTTAATCTTTGCAACTGTAATTGTTTAATGAATTGTGATGAACATGTTGAATGCTTGAATGGATAATTTGCTTCTGATGTATAATTGCATTTGTTATGCATCTGTGTATGTTTTATTTTAATGCATTTTTATTATCATGTTCATGGGGCTAATTTCCCCACTTAAAATGAAAGCAGCAGTGTCGTAGTCGTGTCCTATCGATCGGGAGGGGACGTGAGAGTGTGGTATCAGAGCAGTTGTTGCAGCATTGGGACTCAATGGGCCAAGATGAACAGTTGACAGAGACAGGATTACCCTTTGTTGAGCATAGACCAGCAGAAAAAAAAAATTAAAATTTTTCCAAGTGTTGGAATATTGTCTATCTTGGCTGAGTTAGCCGAGTTCGGCTGACACATGTCGGCTGAGTTGGTTGAATCGAGCCGACGAAGATTGCAGTGACCATGTCGGTTGAAATCGCTGAGTTGAGCTGATGCATGTCGGCATGAAAGGCTAAGTTGAGCCAATAAAGAGGGAAGAGAAAGAAAAATTTTGAAAAAAATTCTAAGTGTTGAAAAATTGACAAAACTCGGTGAGTTTTGTCGATACGTCGCTATGTTGGTTGAGTTTCACCGACATACATCGGGAGAACTTGGCGAGTATCGCCGATGACAGAGAAAGAAAGAAAGAAAATTCAAAATTCTTTGAACTATGGATATGTCAGCCAAACTTGGGGAGTTTAGTCGATACATGCCGGGTGGAAAAGTTAAGTTTCATCGATGCATGTTGGGTGGAAAATTTAAGTTTCGCTAATGCGTGTCGGGTGCAAAAGTTGAGTTTTCGTCAATGAAAGAAAGAAGAGAAATTTAAAAAAAATTCTGAGTGTCGAAAATACCATATCAACAAGAAAAGACAAGTTTTTCCGATACGTGTCGAGTGAACTCGATGAGTTTTTCCGACACGTTGAAAAGGTTTGGTGAGTTTTACCAATCGAAAGAAAACGACAAGTTTGTCGATGTGTCGGAAGCAAAATCAAAGTTTTTCCAACACGTCGGGAGCAAAGGTGGAGTTTTTCCAATCGAAAGGAAATGACGAGTTTTTCCAACACGTCGGAAGGAAAAGGTGAGTTGAGCCGACATGTCAGAAAACTTTGGTGAGTTTGTGATCAAAGGAAAATGGAAAATTCGCCGAAACAGAAAATTTTAACAGGTTTTTAGTGGGATTTGCAGGTGCTAGAAAGTTGAAAATGGTAGTGAGTTTGTGCGCCAGATTGTGTGAAAATGAAATATTTACAAAAAAAAATGAGGACGCTGCCCTCGACCCGACACAAGGGGGCAAGCCCCCTTGACCCCTGTCGTCCCCCTAAGATAGTTGTTGCTTGCGGAAATAAAATTGTGTGTGTTTGACAAGTTTTCAATATATGATTTTTCCAAATGCAGGTAAGTAATGTACAAATTCCTGTGAATGTTATGCAGCTAACAATTATGTTTATGAACACATTTTGCAGAATCATGGTCACATCAAAAGGCAGCATTCCACATAGTGTAGTTCGGTAAATTTGGTTTTGGCTCAGCCATGAGAACCTACGACATGTATGATGATGCATAGAATCCCTATGAGTAAGAGGAAGATGTTATGGGGGAAAACATACGTGTTGGAAATACTAAGAAAAAGTCCAATGGGAGAATATTTCAAGATACTCACCCATAATTTGCAACCACCATGAGAATCCTAAGGGTGGAGATGCAAAGTTACAAGGCAGATAATGAAAGATTGGTTAAGGCTCAGAAGGAGCGGAATCAGCTGAATGCAGCCATGCTGCAGAGTTTGACAGACATCTAGAAAAGGATGAGCTCTAGGCATCGTGCAGTACATCCAGAAGGAAGTAAAATCACTGCTAGAATAAGAAAGAGATATCATAGTGGGTCATCTGACTCCGAAGGATCCACTAGCGGTTAAAGTTCTTATTCTCATAGGAATAAGAGAAAAAGGCATTACCAAAACCGCTCGTGTGACGAATTTAAGAAGGAAAGGCCGCCTACCTTCAATGGTGAGGTAAAGAAAGATCAAGAAGTTGAATCTTAGCTTCTTGGGATGAGAAAATATTTCCAGGTCCAAGACTACTCTAGAAATATGAAGGCTAGGGTAGCCATCTTCAATTTGACTGGAAGAGCATCCATATGGTGGGAGCACTTTAGGCAAGTGAAAAAGATTAATGAAAGGAAGATTGTGTGGAAACAGTTCCAGAAGTATTTCAAGCAGAAGTAGCTCTCTGACAAGTACTATGATGATAAGATCAAAGAGTTCCATGAGTTGAGATTGGGACAGCAGGCCATGGAAGAGTATTCAAACAAGTTCCTGGAGCTCTTAAGGTATGTCAAGTGCATTAGGGATGAAAAAGTGAAAATCCAATGTTTTCTGAGTGGATTACCTCAGTATTACAAAGACGGGATTGAGTTTTATGAACCTAGAACTCTGGAAGAAGCAATATTGCTATGAGCAAAGGAAAGGCAAACCTGATTACCGCAAGACATGGAAGGACAAAAAAAATGAGAATTCTAGCCAAAGGAAGAAAGGTTTCAAACCTTCTAACTTTAGGAATCAGCAAAAGCATCCATCACAAGCTGGGAGTAAGCCAGCTAGAGAGGTGGGAGAAAAGCCTAAAGATCCACAACAGAATAGACAACAAATCCAATGTTGGAAATGTGGAGGACCCCACATGTGCAGGAATTGTCCACTTGAGGATGGGAATGCAAATCCAGCTTACAACACTCAAGAAGCTGAAACAGTGGGTCAAGTAGCAAGAACTGTCCCTAGGATTTTCGCAGCACCAGAGAACTGCCAAGCAGATCACCGATCGACTGTGGTTGAAGTTGCAAGTAAGACTGCCGAGCAATCTGTTTCTATTTTAATTGACCCTGGATCTACTCATAGTTACATTACTCCTAGAGTAGTAGAGATTTGTGCTTTTAAGAAGTTAAAGCATAGTAAATCATGGTTATTTCAGTAAACCACTGGAACTAAGAGAAAGGTTAGTGAAGTGGTAGAGAAATGTCCATTGGTCATGAATGGATTGGTCACTTATGTAGATCTGAATGTTCTACCACTTGGTTCTTATGACATTGTGATTGGAATGGATTGGTTAGAATCTTATAGAGTAAATCTTGACTATTATAATAAGACTTTTGAATGCATGGATGAAGAATGGAACCCAAGAGTTGTAAGAGGCATTCCAAAGGTGATTTATGCTACGCAAATTTCAGCAATGCAACTGAAGAAGTTATGTAGGAAAGGTTGCTAGTTGTATGCAGCCCATGTTTTGGAGGCAACGTAGAATGATACTCCTAGGTTGGAGGACTATCAGGTGTTGCAGGAATTCAAGGATGTTTTTCCTTATGAAATTCCAGGTCTTCCTCCAAAGACAAACATTGATTTCATAATTGAACTTGTGCTTGGAGCAGAACCAATGTGCAAGACACCCTACATAATGTGTACACCAGAAATGTTAGAGTTGAAGATGCAACTGCAAGAGTTGTTGGAGAAGAAGTATATCAGTCCGAGTGTGTCTCCTTGGGGAGCACCAGTTCTATTTGTGAAGAAGAAAGATGGTACACTCAGGTTTTGTATTGATTACAGATAGTTGAACAAAGTCACTGTAAAGAATAAATACCTGTTGCCTAGGATTGATGACCTCTTTAATCAAATGATAGGAGAAAAGGTATTTTCCAAGATTGACGTGATGTCTAGTTACCATTAGGTAAGAATCAAAGATGAATATATTCATAAGACAACCTTCACAACAAGGTATGGACATTATGAGTTTGTAGTGGTACCATTTGGTCTCACAAATGCACCAACTACATTTATGTGCCTTGTGAATAGTGTCTTCAGCAGCTATTTGGACAAGTTTGTTCTTTTTTTCCTTGATGACATTCTTATTTATTCTAAGAGTGAGGAAGAGCATGAAGAACATCTGAGATTGACATTGCAATTGCTTAGGGAGCATAAGTTGTATGCAAAGTTGAGCAAGTGTGACTTCTATAAAATAGGATTCATTATTTGGGTCACATTATCTTAGATGAGGGCATATATGTAGACCCTGAGAAGATTGAGGCCATTATGAATTGGCCTACTCCAAGAAATGTGACAGTTGTAAGATCTTTTATGGGACTTGCGGGATACTATAGGAGATCCATTGAAGGATTCTCCAAGGTTGCACATCTAGTCACTTCTTTGCAAAATAAGGGAATAAAGTTTCAATGGACACCGAGGTGTGAACAAAGCTTCCAGCAGTTGAAGAATCTTCTCAAAAGTGCACCAATCTTGAAGATTGCAGACCCAGAAAAATATTTTGTGGTGTGTATTGATGCATGCGGTCAAGGGCTTGGAAGAGTCCTTATGCAAGACAACCACGTGATATGTTATGAGTCAAGAAAGTTGAAGGAGCATAAGAACAACTATGCTACTCATGATCTAGAACCTTTTTTTTATACAGGGACGGTTAAAATTTATTTAGAATCTGGCAAAGAGGCTGCCGAGGCCTTTACATTGCAAATACGTTTCAATTAAACTGAGCTTCATCTCCAATTTACCACACCTAGACTTAATTAACAAACCAGTAACTCAATCCATAATTTTAGAGAGTGGATCTGTGTCTACAGCGTTTCGATCCTCTCCTTGCACATTGCTCTTCTTCCAAATCCTGCAGGTTCACGCGACTGGAGGATTGCAGGGGAATTATTTCAATTGACTCTTTCTATATTCTGGAACCTGCCAGTAAACCACGATCCAAGCTAGCTGAAGTTTCTGTCTGATATGCGCATCTCTGAGCTGTAAATTTTGTCTGTTTGTCAAATATCTTGATCCTTCAAATGCTGTTAACGGGCCCACGTGGTGAGACCGGCCTGGCAACCTTAGCTTTAGGGGATTGAATGATATGAATTTTCACCATTGACCATTAACTGACTCTTTCTCAGTAGAGTGCACGATTAGCTTCTACATCTGCAAGGCTGTTTAGGTTCCTCAGAACATGATATACCTTGTAAATTCTGAATTGTGGCAGAAGGAGAAGGACTTTCCTACGAATTTGGGCAAGCTTAATATCCGTTCGGGCCTTCTTAGTGTTTAAAGCATTGACAACCAGTCTGGATTCACCCAAGACAGTAAGCTTCTGGATATTTAGCTTCCTAGCTTGATTTAAGCCTTGCCGCAGCGCTAGATACTTAGAATGATTGTTGGAGGTGTATCCTAGGCCCCATGCATAGGTCATATGAATTTTGCCAGAGGGCTCAAAGAGGATGCCTCCTCCTCCAGCTTGACCGGGGTTCCCTTTCGAGGCCTCGTCAAAGAAGAGGCACCATTCATCGAGGGTTGATCTCCACTTAATGAATTCCTATTCATCCAACCTGATTTCCCAGTTTTTCTTTTGAGGAGGTTTGATTGCTTCAATGCTTTGCTGGTTCGGCTTGAACTCCTTAAGCCACCTCTCTTCTTCAGGAGGGAGGGTAGTCGAATTTCTAACAAAGGGATTAGTACTTAAGGCTTCTGAAAGCATAGACCTAGCTTTGATAGCCACCTGAGGAGGTAGCCTACCTTCCTCCTTGAAAATTCTGTTGTTCCTCTCCAGCCAGATCTTCCAACACAAAAAATTTGGGATCCACATCCAAACGAGTTTGAGGAGAGATTTCTTGTTCAGGTTGAAGGGAGAGAGGGATTCCCAGCTACCTATAAGCTCCATTACTGAGTTTGGTAGTCTTAAAGAGATGGAACCTAAAAGGAACCTCCAAGCTTCTTTAGTAAAGTCATAGGTAATGAAAAGATGCTCCGTGGTTTCTTCAGCCCTGTTACACAGAGGGCAGCACGAGGGCCCTTCCCAGCCTTTCCTCTTTAGGGTTTTGCTGGTCAGAATGTTGTTGTGGAGCAAAGTCCATATGAATATGTCCACTTTGGGTATTGAAGGGAAGTTCCAGAGAGCTTTCCATGGGCCGGGATTGGTAGGGACCCAAGGCATCTCCAAAATAGCAGAGTAGCCAGTAGCTGCAATGTATTTCCCTGAGCCTGAATCCCAACCTTTCTTATCTTTGGATCTGGCGCTAAAGGGGGACTTCCCTTGAAGGAAATCTAGTAGTGTTGAAGCTTCCTCCTCAAGATCGCCTGAATAGTCTCCTAGATTCCAGCATTTCCAGGATTCATCATTGTTCCAGGAGGATATATCCCACAGAGTGCTGCAATTTTTAGACTGAAGCCAAACTTTGATGTTTCCCAGATCGATTGACCCCTTGAGTGGCTGATCCCCAAGGATAGAATCCTCCCAGATTCTAATTTTTGCCCCATTCCCCGGAATCCACGTGAGCTTAGAGGTGAAGTGAGGGAGGGCCCTTTTGCAGAGAGAGAAAATCGGGGATCCTTTCTGCACTTTTGTAGGCTTCTCGAGACATCTCTCCTTGTCTCCTGTGAAGTATTGTTTTCGTATAATTTTCTTGCTCCACGTTCTTTTCCCAATGATCATATTCCAGAGAATTTCTCCACCCATGGCTAGGTTTTGGGTAGCCACATCTCTGATTTGGAGGCCCCCCTCCATATTTGGCTTCGTGACCTTGTCCCAGCTCACTAGGTGAAGCTTCTTTTCACAGTTTTGACCACCTTCCCACAGGAAGTGCCGCAGCAGTTCATATATTTTGTTTGTTATGGTTTTTGGGGCTAACAAAACTGAGCATTGATAGATTGGAAGACTGGTAAGGATAGAGTTCATCAGAATAACTTTACCTGCTTTGTTGAGCCAATTTGCCCCCCACACATGGATCTTATTTTTTAGCTTGTCCAGAAGGGGTAACCAATGGGAAACTCTAGGTGAATCTTTAAAAATTGGGATGCCCAGGTAGGTAAAGGTGTCCTAGATAGTAACGCCTCCCATTTCCAGGATCCGAGATAACTCCAGCATTTCACGAGGAGAGCAGTTCCAGCCGTAGATCTTACTTTTTTGAAAGTTTATTTCACTTCCGGAGCTGTCCCTGTAGTAGTCAAGCTCTGTTTTAAAGTTCCTTGCTGTATTACGGTTGGAACCTCCCAGCAAAAGGGTGTCATCAGCGAACTGGGCATGGTTTACCTCCTTGACCTTAGGGACAATTCTGATGCCTGAGAGAGACTTGTTTTGGAGACATCTGTTCAACTGGAAACTTAGAACGGAGGCTTGAATGACGTAGAGCACCGGGGAAAGGGGACAGCCTTGCCTTAAACCTCTTGAGGCCTGGAAGAAGTTGGCAAGACGACCATTAACCAAAGGAGAAATCCAAGGGGCTGATATACAAGCTTTGACCCACTCTATGAATTTCTGATTGAACCCAAAGTTTCTCATGGCTACCAGAAGGAAATCGTGCTTGACTCTATCAAAAGCATTTGCCAGATCCAGCTTTACCACCATATCCTTCTCTTTTTTCTTGCAGCTGGTATTAATGGCTTCTTGGACTAAGATAATGTTGTCCATAATCTGTCTTCCTCTCACGAACCCACCTTGATTTTCCAGAATTAACTTAGGCAAGATTCTTTTGAGTCTGTTGGCCATTATTTTGGTTATTATTTTGTATCTCGTATTGCACAGGGATATGGACCTGAATCTATTGAAGTTCTTGGCCCCTTTTTCTTTTGGAATAAGGATCAAGAACGAAGTATTGGTGCTGCCACCCAACTTGGTACAGGTCTGAGACTTCTTGATCATTCTAAACAAGTCGTTTTTTATAATGTCCCAGCATGAAATATAGAACCGGGCTGTAAATCCATCCGGCCCAGACGCTTTATCAGGGTTCATTCTGAAGAGAACTTTCTTGATTTCACGTATACTGACAAGCCTATTCAGCATCAGATTGTCATCATCATTGATCCAATTTGGAATTTCTGATAGAGGATAGGAATTCGGGTCCACTTGCTCCAGATCCGGGGCTGACTAGAGATTTAAAAAAAGGAATGCGCTGCCTCCTTAATGCCGCTAAAGTCCTTTATAACTTGTTCTTGCACCTGGATTTCATTAATGGAATTGTAAATTTTCCTAGCTTGGGCTTGCTTGTGAAAGAACGCAGTCACTTTTGTCTCTAGCTTGAAGCCACAGTGTCCTTGGTTTGACTCTCCAGTAGGATTCCTCTTCTCTACATGCTTTGTGGTACTTCCTTTGCAGCTTAGCTTCCTGGTTGAGTAAGGCAAGAGTAACTGGAGATTCTTCCAAGACCAATTGATGTCGTTCCAACTCCTTTTGGGTTCTTTCCTTTCAGCCATAGGAGAGCTTAGCTTTTTAGCCCAAGCTTTCAGATCAGCTTTAAGTCTTCTGAGCTTTCCTTCCCAAACATAAAATGGGGATCCATAGATCGGTTCATTCCAGGAATTGGTCACAAGGTTGAGAAAGCCTTCCTAATTTACCCAAATTGGGCTAAACCAGAAAGGGATAGGGCCTAAATTTTCCCCTGGAGAAATGGAGAGCGAAATTGGTTTATGATCAGAGGTATAATGCGAGAGAATCTTGGAGGTCACCATCAGTCCCAAGGTAAGGAAAGAGGAATGGATAAGGAACCGGTCTAGGCGGGCAGCAATGTGACTAGGTCCTATTCTTTTGTTGGACCATGTATACTTTCCTCTATCAGGAATTATATCTTCAAGTTCCCAATCCAGCATCAGGTCTTCCACCCACTCTCTTGCAGGATCCCGGACAATTGAAGCTCCTTTTTTTTTCGGCCAAAGCGAGGGTTACATTTAGATCTCCATCCACTACTAAATTTTCAGGATTATGCTGGTTGAGAAACAATTTTAAGGAATCCCGGCACTCTTTTTTCTCAATGTATGAGACCGACACATACATGTTGAAAATGCTTACTAGATGGTCGGATTCTTTATGGAGCATTTTTGTAAATAACCAGTGAGTGGTTCTTTCTTCTTCTACTAGATCGAGCTTTACGGAGTCCCAAAAAGTTGTTAAACCCCCCAAAGGTCCTCTTGCGCTCACAGCCCTACCCGGGCCTTTCTTCCAGAATGAGTTACTTGCTCGGAGGAGAGCATCCTCCTCCATTTTTGTCTCCTGGATTAGGAGGACTTCAGGCCTCATTAATCTTACTAAATCCCTTATAGATTCTTCTTTTAGAGTGCCACCTAGTCCTCTGCAGTTCCAGGAGACTTATTGCATTATTTACCTAGATGAGGGGGATGGCCCCCTTTCGGGGTCTTTCCAAGCTTCATCCCCGATCTGGTATTCATCATTTCTGGAATTGTGTGTTGTGAGCCTTGAACCACATATTTATAGGACTGCTCTTCCCTTCTCTTCTTCTCCAGCTTCCGTCCACGCTTTGGCTGATCTGGGGTACCTGACGGACTACTTGATTCAGTATCTCCTTCCTCAGAGGATTCAGCTCCTGTTTCTGAGCCCAAGCTAATATGTTCCTTTAACGGACTGGAGGCAACAGGATAAGGGATTGGATCTATTGAGGCTTGTGGCGCCCGAGCTTCTTCAACTTCAGGAGCGTTAGTGGGGGTTTGAGCTACATTAGAATATCCCTGGGGAATAGTCTTGGAGCTACCTTCCTTTGGGGGTTCCTGAACCGATTTCTCCTTGCTTTTGACATTGTTAGCAGTTTTCCATTTCTTTACTCTCTGCCATCCTTCAGCATCTTCTTTCCCAATGGCCATTTTGGGACAGTGTCTTTGGAACTGGCCATGCTCTTAGCAATTCCTGCACTTGAAGGGCAGGTGCTCGTAGTCCAGCTTCTGGTAATGAGTCCAAGATCCAACGGTTAGTTTTACTGCCTCAGGAAGGCCAGCTTCAAGATCAACTTCAACACAAATTCTGGCGCAGGTGTATTGTCCCTTGTTATCGGCTTTGTCAATGAAACGTCCGACTCTGTTTCCTATTCTCTTCAAAGATTCGAAATCCCAGCAATGCACAGGAAGATTAGGGAGCCTAACCCACACCGGCACTTCTTTGGGAAGATCGACCGAGGGGTCAAAATCTGGTGTCCATTTGTTTAGGTATAATCCCTGCGTCCCCATGAAGTAGGAGCCATTTCTAAAGATTAGGTCTCGGTCTTCTTCTGATATGAATTCAAAAACAAAGAACCCTCTCCCAACAGGGTAACAAGTAACTCCATGTTTCAGGTTGGGCTTCCAATTTATTTGTATCCAGTCATCTGTAGATTTGGGGGAGGGCCATAAGCCCATAAACTGACCCACGAGGCCTCGCTTAGCCAATGCCAGAGCTATCTTCATTGGTTTTTCTTCAGGAAGGGTGATTTCATGGATTTCCTCCAGTTTCTTAATGAATCTCAGAATCTCCGAAGGGGAGGTCTTCTTACCTCTACAATTGCTGAGCCTCCGAAAGGCATCCTCATCCGAACTCGAAGGGGGGGGGGGCGACCTCCCCTCCCCCAGGCGCCACCATGACCTCTCTCACTCGCTCGCAACAGCTTCCAACCCTAGCGCGCGCGCCCAGCCAAAACTTTTCTACCAACCATATGGTACTCATGATCTAGAACTTGCAGCCATAGTACATGCTCTCAATATGTGGAGGCATTACTTGATGGGCAGAAGATTTGAGCTAAGGACAGACCATTGAGGTTTGAAGTATTTGTTTGATCAGCCCACATTAAATGCTAGGCAAGCGAGATGGATAGATTTTTTATGTGAGTTTGATTTTGAAATCAAATCCATAAAAGGAAAAGAGAATAAAGTAGTTGATGCACTTAGCAAGAAGGTGCAAGAAATGCATGTGGCATCTCTTAATATTTCCCATTCAAATTTGAGGCAGTAGATTGTTAATCATGTTGCTGAAGATGAATTGTATGTGCAGATAAAGGACAAATTGCAGCAGCAAAGTCTTGAGAAGAGGTATGAGGGGTATAAGTTGGAAGAAGGACTTATTACTTATAAGAACAGAATCTATATTCCAAATGTAGAAGATTTGATGAGAGTTGTTATGGATGAGATCCATCAAGCTCCATATTCTGGTCACCCGCGATATCAAAAGACAATTGCTACAGCTATAAAGCAGTATTTTTGGCTAGGAATGAAAAATGGCACGGCTGAATATATTTCAATGTGCATGAAATGTCAACATGTGAAGATTGAGCATCAACACCCAACAGGTTTGTTGCAGCCTTTTCCAGTTCCAGAATGGAAATGGGAAGTTATTTCCATGGATTTTATTACAGGATTTCAATGACTTGGAGACAACATGATTCCATCATGGTTGTGGTGGAAAAGTTGAAAAAGGCAGCACATTTCATACCGGTTAAGTCCACACATAAGACTGATGACATTGCAAAAATATTCATGAAGGAGATTTTCAAATTGCATGCATTTCCTAAGGCAATAGTCTCTAACAGAGATGCCAAGTTCACTTCCAATTTCTGGAAGGGTTTGTTTACAGATTTGGGTACAAAGTTGAACTTTAGCACTGCCTACCATCCTCAGAATGATGGGTAGACAAAGAGAGTGAATCAGGTGCTTAATGACATGCTTCACATGTATGTGATGGACAAATCAACCAAGTGGGAAGATTATTTACACTTCGTAGAATTTGCATATAACAATGGAAAGAAAGCATCCTTGGGGATGAGTCCATACGAAGATTTGTATGGCAGGAGGTGAAGGACACCAGTGACTTGGGATAATCCTATGAACAGGATTGTGCTTGGTTCATAATTGCTCAAGGAAATGGAGCAAGAGGTTGCAAAGATCAGGCAAAATCTGAAAGTAGCCCTGGATAGACAGAAAAGCTATGCTAATAAGCATAGAGTGCATAGAGAGTTCAAGGTTGGGGATCATGTTTACCTTAGAGTGAGGGCAAGGAAGAGTTCCTTGAATCTTGGAAGTTGTGCCGAGCTGTCACTTAGATACTGTGGTCGTTTGATGTGCTTGAAAGAATAGGACCAGTTGCATATAGACTTGCATTGCCAACTAGCACTAGAGCTCATAATGTTTTCATGTTTCTTTGCTTAAGAAATATTTACATGATCCTAACCATGTGATAAATTGGGATGTGATTCAAGTGGAACCCGAGGGAGAGTTCCAAATCGATCCAATGCGCATCCTCAACAGGAAGGTCATAATGCTCTAGAATCAAGCCATAGGACAGCTAAAGGTGCAATGGGAGCACTATGGTCCTGAAGAGGCTATGTGGGAGCCAGAGGATGCCATGCGATTGGCACATCCATTTTTGTTCAATTTTGCGGAGTACTGAGAGCGGTTCCAGTGTCGCATTTTGTTCAATTTTGTAAAGCAATGAGGACAGTGTTGTTGTAAGGGGGAGGGGAATGTAACACCCCGGTTTTGACCCCGTTTGCATTAAAATGTATACGATGTAAATATTGTATTTAATCATGGTGTGGAGCTAAAGGAAAAGGCCCCACTATTGATTTAGTGTTTTATGTTTTGGCAATTAAAATCGATGTTGGTGGTTATCGTGCTTAGTCGATCGCACAATATATTTTGGACATCATGTAAATATGCAATTTAATTAAAATACCCACAACCAGCTATGTCAATGCAACATTAAAGACATGGGGCATGATTTCACAAGGAATGGGGAGGGAAATAATTCGAACCCTTGAGCCAATAATGTTGAGCCAAATGTGAAAGGGAGAACCCATCAAACTCTCAACCACCCATTTTGTCTTTTGTGCCCAATCATTTATTTCTTCGAGAAGTGGTTGAGTTAGTTAATGCATGGGGATGGGAAGAGTATGGCAATCAAATTCGAATTTGAGAAGCCATTAGATTTTGGAAAATGTGTTTTGACTTCTTGGGCAAGTAAAAACCCACAAATGCATGCCCATTCCATAATGCATTCACGTCCTCCTCTTCCTCACGTTTTTTGGAAGCTCTTGTGTGTTTATTCACGTTTTTTTTGTTTCTTCATTTTTCCCCATTGTTGGGAAGTCCATTTTCCAATGCTCGGTGGCTGGGATCTCTCCCTGAAGTTTTTTTGTTGTTTCCTCACTCACGTGGCTAGGAAATTTCGTTTTTTGGTGTTGCACAGTCTATGGGGGAATAGATCCATGTTTTGTGGTTTTGAAGGGGGCATTTTTACCTCTGTGAATCCATTAAATCGTTGTTGAATTCGAGTTGCTCACCCATGGGTTCATTTTCCCACTTACCAATTCATTTTCTGGTTGCAAACTGTTTTTTTTCATCATACCCAACATGTGTAGTTGTTGTTGTGTGCACCCTTGTGCTTGTTGTTCTGTAAATCCTTGTTTGGTTTGAAACATAGGAGTGGAAGAGGGAAGAATTAGCTTGATAAACCCAGTGTAGAAAGGAAACACACAGAGAGCTCAAGAGGTGTTGATTAATCTTTCTTTCACACCCTAAAGAGCACTGGAAGGGAAGGCATAGCCTAAGGGAATGTGTAGCAGAGAAGGATATGCTTCCTTATGTTGGGTGTGTAGGTGTTTGGAAAGCCAAGCTAGATCTTGTGCAGGTGTCCATATCTATGTGGTTGAGCTCACTCGCTTACCATTTCAACCATTCTACCTCCTTAGCATCCTGATGAACCCAAATGTAGTTTTGGCTAGGCTGTATTTTGACATGTCTTTGGCTATGTGTGAGTCTATTATCGTTCCCTTATACCTTGTGGGAATCATGCCCAGCTAGCGGGTGGCAGTGTTGCTGAGAGATTGATGAGCACACTGGACCATAGTTGGGTGGAACGTTGTAGTGACATAGTTGGTTGCGGGAGAAGCTTCTTCTCAAGATAAGTATCTCTTGTGTTTAATCTCTGCAACTGTAATTGTTTAATGAATTATGATGAACATGTTGAATTCTTGAATGGATGATTTGCTTCTGCTATATAATTGCATTTGTTATGCATCTGTGTATGTTTTATTTCAATGCTTTTTTATTATCATGTTCATGGGGCTAGTTTCCCCGCTTAAAATGATAGCAGCAATGCCATAATCGCGTCCTCTCAGTCGGGAGGGGACATGACAATACCAACTCTAATTAATCTCCTTTTAGACGTTACAAATATTGAGTTGATAATCAAATTTTTTAGAAGACCTGAAATGAGCATAATCCCTAACAGGTTTCCATTGAGTTGTTTCCATTTTGGACCGAAATTTGCTTTTAGGGTTTGTAATGGACTTAGTAGATTTATGAATCTTTTCTGGATTAATTGGCAAATAATCAACTCGCCCTTTAAAATTCAATAAGGGATGATTCAAGTGGTCAACACCCTAACAACACTATTAGGCTCCCTTCTTCCAACCATCTCCCTCTCATTTATAAACTCTTACAATAGTTAACTCAATATTGGTTTTTCCATCTTAACTAAGTTTTATCTCTTGTTCTATGAGCTCACCACAATGCCTCCATGACTATAAGTTTACCATATTATGTTTGAATTGAAACAACATGTAAGTGAGAATAATGGACAAGGTAGTGTGACTTGAGTGACCTTGGTGTACTTGGCCTTATGCTTTTATAGACTTTGTCATGTCAAACATCTTACCAAAACAATTGAGATTCCTCACAATAAGACCATCATTATAATGTACTTGTGTAATCTATTCATGAATCATTACATTGAAAAATAAATATATTTTTTGGTTTTCAAGGTGAGAGCAACAAAAGCAGCGATTGTAGCGGTATCGAACATGTACCACATGATGGTGGGGAGTTGCCTCATGTTGGTGGCGAGCAGCCTAGCCATTTAGGTATGTATGCTATAAAATAGAAGTATTTATTATGATTTCAAATA
This sequence comes from Pseudotsuga menziesii, assembly GCA_001517045.1. Lineage (NCBI taxonomy): Eukaryota > Viridiplantae > Streptophyta > Pinopsida > Pinales > Pinaceae > Pseudotsuga > Pseudotsuga menziesii. The sequence continues at coordinate 1,650,485 of LPNX010160114.1, forward strand.
TATAATTGACGACGTGTAGTAATAAATTTTCTTCTGTGAATGGAAGAGCATGTACCTACTCATACTCAAATGGAAGAGGAACTAATGGCAGAACCAATGAACACTCCAGTTGTCTTAGCTAGTCATCCAACACGTAAAGATCATTGTGATTATCTTGGAAATAATGAAATATGTATCTCAATAATAACTAAACGTTTATATCTATATATCTGTATTGGTTTTTGTAGATGATGCCCCTCTCTAGTGACCTCCACGGCCTACTATTAGACGTACCATAAGTATGGTACGGGAGAGCATGCCCACACAATCAATAGAAAGAGAGGGCACAACAATTTCAACAGGAAATGATAACGAATTAGATGTCCCCATCTTGGAATTTATGAAAAAAAATCAAAACACCAAAAAAGGTAGTTGTGCACATTTAATATTTGTATTTGTATTAGTCGGTGCATAGCTTATTTTTTATAATATGTGACATCTTCTGAGGACTATGGTTATCCTCGAGGGGTTGGCTACCCCTTCCTGAGTTAACCTGAGGAAGATGAGATGACCACATGAGCTTCCTTATCCAGTGATGATGATTATGAGCTTCCACTCTTTGCATGAGACACATGAGATGTATTACCACATACAATTGAGAAGGTCGGGTAACCTACCCTCATGTTGACTTGATGTGCATGACCCTAGTATGATGTCATCCTACGTTGTTATGTTACTTTGACTTGCATGTTTACTTATATGTTATGTTTATCCTTGTGGTGACTCGTGATTGACCCTTGCATGGTAACGTTGAGCTATACAACCCTTAAATGGTTACGTCCAACTTGTTGATGACTAGCGTGACCCCTTAGGGGAGTTGTCTACCCTTGTGTTGACCATGAGAGCCCTCCTTAGGTGCAACCACCATAGCGCTACCATATGTGACTTTTTTGGATTACTTTGCTATCATTTTTTATTGTGAGTTGGTCGTACTGCTATGCTACTACTATTTTTTTATTTGTGAGGGTTGGATGATCTATTTTAGGATCTTTTCCGGTTCTGGGTTCTCTCCTTTCACAGTATGTTTGTCTAGTAGAGTCTCATGCAAGTAACCTAACACTAAGATGTTGAAGTCTGTTTAGAAGCAACTTTTCTGAGGATAAGGGATATCTGCCCTAACATCTTATGTTGAGTTTATAATTGGTTCAGATCTGATATGTCATGCTACTGTTATATATTATTGTCTTTCGTTAACAACTTATATTTGATATAGATCGCTATTGTTATTACTATTATAGTTTTAAGTACTTTAATGGTTATTGTAACTCATTGTTTCTGGGACATTCTCGACATGAAGGATATTGAGGATATGAAGGTATTGAGGGCACATTGGTTTACCATCTAACGCTTCATTGATTCATTATTTTACATGGTAGATCTAGTGTGTTTTATTGCCTTGTATCAAAGATAAATATTAATTATGTTTTGTTGGAAGGTGTAGCAACGTGTGCAAGTCCGTTCGACTAGAGCAATGCTCTCGTTTCTGGTTTGCTACATCTATCATCTTCAACCCAAGCATCGTTAGCACCTACATCAACGTTTTTTCGAGTTTGTCCCTTCCTTTTCCCTCTATTTCACCTTTAAAAAATAGGTTAATTAACTCACAAAAGCAAACTGGTAAATTAACCCTAGTTAGTTTGCTTTCCTTTGTTAATTTGTTTTTCTTTCCTATTTATTTTTTAACCCTAATTGAATTACCTTAATTAAAATACAACCCTAGATAGCCTAATCAACTCTAAAACCTTAATTAATCTAGTGGCATTCTCTTCTTAGCTTTTATTCCTATCCTCCCCTCCCAGAGTTTATCAGTTTTGCCCCAAAATGGAGTGGTGATTCCACTCCCTCCTTCCTATTCTGGTAGCATGGTGCCTCACTCTAACTGTAACACTACAAAATCTATGTAATGTTAACTTGTATTTGGATTAAATGAGTGCAAATTAGTGAAGGCTCCATTGTGTTAGTTCATTTCATTATGTAATGCTTGTGATATAAATTGTAATAAAGCGAAAGATTCCCATGCATTTTATTAAAGAAAGAAAGCGCATGAATGCTTAGAATGGGTAACAGGGGGCATGTTTCACAAGTGGAAAAAAAGGAAAAAAGGAAAAATGGTAAGTGAAGTGAATGTGCTTGTGGGCAGGAAGGATTGCCTATCAATTGATTGAGTTGTGAATGCTTTGTGCTTATGTAGTATCTAGTGGGGTTCTTTGACTTGTGTAGTCGATACTTTTTCTTGCTTAGTTTGTGAGGTTTTGGAGGTTTTGATTAATGTTTTTTTTGCTCAGTAAACGTTTGGGGTTTGGGATGAGTGAGAGAGCCGCCCTTGTCACACTTAGGCTCTCAACTTGGGGGTGGCTTTGTAAAGTGCGAGCCTATGGATGGGTGGAAAACCTATAGAGGCAAATCATTCTGCAAATTTGATCCCAAATTAAGTGTTTTCTCTTTTGTTGTTTATGTGGATGCACCCTTATTTCCCTATTCCTCTTTATTTCTACTAGACATCGTCAAAGTTGTGTTTGGTGTACATCCTGTTACTACCTATATTGCATGGGTATCCACCAATAATTTATGAAGCTTTCTGGGCATAAAAGAAACCTGTAGCAACATTCTAGGCATTAATTTCTGAAATCTCAACACCCCTATGTGTGTGAAATAGTAGCAACAAGTCTGATCCCTCAAGTCTGGGAAAACTTGGGTGTGAAAGCAACCTTAATTCTCCATGCCTGTGTATCTAATCAGCAATGAAGAGCATCATTTCTAAATCTGGGTTAATTTCAGCAGTAATAAGACTAATTCATAATTATGGGTTGAATTTGAGGATTAATTTCCAATTATGAGCACCCATGCAGCAGTGTGTGACAGTTTTGGGCACATTGGGAGCACTTCTGAGCAGCAACAAACATTAAAACACCTTGAATCAACAATAAATTAGAGGCATATCCCAATCTAGGAAACTAAGGCAGCCTATGCTAACTTCGTGTACATGTAAGAGCAACCATAAATCCACAGACCAAAGTGAGCATGTGTTTAAATGTGCATTGCTTAACCTTAAAGCGCTTTCACAAAAACAGAGAATTTCCTTCAGCCAAGACTGTAATTACTTATTATAGTCTTCTGGTTAACAAAACATTCCATTTATAAAATGTCCAAACTTTCAAAACACTTTTACTAGAAAAATACAATAGAGTTTCCAAATATTAAGATCTCCAACCTTGATTACTAATTTCAAAATGGTTTAGGAAATTTTAATTCTCTGAAGATATGGGAGAAAGTTATAGCATGAAATCAAGATTTGGCCTCTAGAAATATCTTCATAATAGAAATAAATCCAAATTGGTAATTTGAGAAGTTTTATATATAAAAAAATGAATTCTCTGAAGTTTTATGTTTTGGAGGCCCAAAAGGTGATTTTGTGAGGGTCGATTCATACCTTCGAGCATAGTTTTTAGTCCTTTTATGCCATCCAATGGATATGCTACCATTAGGAGACATTCTGAATCTAGCCCATCTAACAAAAAACCGAGTGTTCAAACTGAATTTATTGACTTGATGAGGCCTGGAAAATCCCAGGTATCGACAGTAGGGATTCTCCCCAATAACCATTCCCAATCAGCTCGTTTATTGTTTGGTATGGGGAATCCGTCCGATTTACGATCTGGCTACCGTAGAGTTAAGTAACAGTTTAAATCTGCTTTATCGGTTGCGGCCTAGTCCACCGTTTATGTGAGTTTTTTATGTTTATAAATGATATGCAAGTGCCTAAATTTAAATGCAGCTTGATTAGGAAGCAAATGGTTCATAATGTGATGCGTAGGTTCTTACCTCTCGTTTTATCTCCTTTGTTCCTGAATCACAGAAAGCAAATAACAGCTAAGCTAAAACTATCTAATACTAACTAACCTATCCCTAGGGAGCAAATTATTATTTATGTGAGTAATGTACTGTAAAATGTGCATAAAGAATATTACAGGTAGCTGATATAATTCAAAACAGATGAATACAGTAGAAAGATAAACAGAGAGATAGTTCAATGTTGATTAAACATTCATACTCAATTTGCTACATGAGCTTCATCAAATAACAGGAAATCATTCATAACATAGAATTAATTCACAAGTCAAAATGATCTCACGGGTTTGCAGAGTAAGTTGAAACATAAATAATTCTACATTCAACCATCCACACAACATGCATTTGAAACTTGAACAACTCCTTCTCCAGCAGAAAAATTAGTCCTTCTTTATTATAAAAAGAAATAGTTCTTCTTACACAAAGCCTTTCACATAAGAGAGCATGGAAAAGTCCCTCTCTCATTCGATTCTACCTATACTTATACATTTCCAAATGACCTTTGATCACCCTGCCCTTTGGGCTTCCTTTACAATTCGGTTACAAAAGGATTTGTCATCTAGTGTGCTCGCTAATTTAGACAAAAATACAAATATTACAAAATAGGTTTCCCATGTGTCAGTAAGACAAAACACTTTAAGTGGGCCCGGCTAATTCATCAATAACCTGCTTCCATGCCATAGCATCCGTAACTATTTTCTCAAAGTCTAAAGGCTCCAAAAATCTGACAATGACTTCGTGCTTGGCATCCTGAGCCTTTATGTTAGCCATTCTGGCTGGAAGCACTCAAAGCTGATCTTCCAACCGACAATTGCTTAATGTTGCTTGAGCAATTACACTTTTGAGCACCTTTTCATCCAAGATTTTAATCAGTTGTATGCCCAACTCGTCTTCCTACAATCTAGCATGCAATTGTTTCAAATTTTATTCATGTGCAGGAAGTTCATCTAACCTTTTCCTAGATGATGTTTGGCACCTATTGTGAGTTGTAAGTACCTTCTCACAAAACTCCATGCATTGGTCCTTAGTTTTCTTGATTGCCTCCATCAACTTCTTAGCAGCTTTATTACCAAAACCTATCAATTTGTATTCAAGTTGCATTCTCTCCGCATATTTGACTAGTGTATTCATTGGGGGCTCCTTGGTTGTTTCCAACCATGTCAATCTTCCTTGAATGATTTCCATAACATTCTGAGTCTTGTCTTTGAATTGAGAAGCTATGACTGAGATTTCTTTCAGTCGAGCTTCTACTTTCCTGACCTTCAAAACCTCTTCTGCAATCTGGACCTCCATCTGATATATTTTTCCCCTGAGCATAAGAGCATGCTTTGTCAAAGGTGCTATGTATGTTCTTTGTTCATTTGCTACCTTCAAGAACACCTCCAATGAGCTCTTTTGAGCCTCTAGTGCCACCACTTGGGCTTCATATTGTCCTGCCTTCTATTCAGCCGTAGACTTCTGTGTTTCCAACTCTTCAATTCTGTTTTCCAATCTCCTTTCTCTTTACTAAGATTTGTGTTTGATAACTTCAAAGTATCTTGTTCTTCTTCTAGGGTTTGGTATTCTTGTTGAAGCCTATCATAATCTGAAAGAGAAGCTTCATACTCCTCTTTGATTCTCTCCCTACCCTTTTTTCCTTCCTCAACACTTCCTTCATCTCTGCCATCTTTCCTTTATAATGGTCAATGGTCTCCGTTAGCTTATCAACATTGTGAGCATTAGCATACACAGTTGCAATACCCATGGAAGCCAATTGCTTCGCATTATCTTTCACAATTTTTACCACTGTCTTTTTCTGTCACTGTGGTTACTGGTGGTTGAGTCCCTACCTTTAAAGTTTTCTCTGTTCTCCACTTAATACATTTCATTTTAGGATCAAAATGAATATCTTCCAAACATGCCACATCATACTGTTTGGATGGGGTAAATGGTACTAATCCCATTTTAACTATGGGAAGTTGGCCTCCGGTAAGTATGTTGATTGATGTAGATGGAGGGTTCTCTAGATTATCCCGAATAGGGCTTTGTCCCAAATTCTCGTTACTCAGATCCTCCCAATCTTATTTCTCATGTTCTTCTGTAACCACCCTTGGGTTCGATGATTCTTGAGCTATGGACCTTTCTAATTATGCAATATTTCCAAGAATAGCTTCTTCAATCTTTTTATTGGCAGCTTCTTCTTCTTCTTTATCTTTATGTGCTTCTTCTGCCAACAGTTGCTTTTCTCTTGCTGCCAATCTGTGAGCATTCTCTTCTTTGGCCTTCTTTCCAGCTTCTTCTTCTTACTCGTTCGGTTTTGGATTGTTGTTGTTGCTCCCCTTAACTCCAGAGGTATTCCCTTTCGAACGCTTTCTCAAAGCATCCATGTTATAAACATTCCTGTATACTTGTTCCTCCTTATCTACGTAGTCTGTATATTCAAAATTCACCTTATGAGTTGCCTTATGAGTTGCCACCTTACCTTGGGAGTCATTTTAGTGAAATCTCTTTTGTCTGGAATGGAAGTTCTCTAGTTCCTTGATGAATTCTGGAGCGCCCTTAACCTTGGAAAACTTGTAGATTCCCACGTAGAATGGTACTGATGGGAACACAACCTTCTTCAAATCAAACAAATAATTCCCAAAACCATCCAGAAAAACTTGTGTAACAGCGTCCTTGTGCACTATGTAATCAGTCGTGTATTTGGGCAGCAATGAGGGGGCTTTGGTTCCCCCATACATCCTTAGATATGTACCTTCTTGGGAGAAGAAGTAATCCCCATATCCCTTTATGGATTCTAAACATCCCTCAGATAAGCATGGACACTCTTCTAGGAAAATCAGCTGATACAGGGGTCTCAGAAATTCTTCACATATCAACTGGTAATGACTATGATACTTATGAGCCCCCAGTATCTGGTACGCTGTGTATATAAGGGCTTTTCCCCCTTTCCACACACAGTTGAGTTTCTCGAACCTGTGACGGTAAGGTATGCAGTCTATTAAAAAAGAAGACATAAAATTATGATTTGCTTTGCTGCAAGCCTTCCTGGGCGGCTTTGATGCATTTGGCCAAATTCCTAGACGCTATGTCTACCCAATTAAAAATTCTTCCTTCCATGGCTACAAGTACATAAGTGGGATCCAACCAAAATTATAAAGTTTCCCATCATCTCCACCGTAGAGCTTGCTAAACATCAGTGCTATTATTCTAAAAGGAGTCTGAAGATGAGCAGTCTCATACTCCCCAGATTGTTTGTGTCGAAACGTCTTTCCCTCAGCCACCATCATCTTCGTTGTGGCTGTATAATCAAACTTTAGGCTCCTAACCCACTATGTTGTCACGTTGATTTCCTTTTCCGGTAAGCTGTAGGCTACTGCTATAAATGCAGGTGCAAAAGATGCCACTCCCTTATTTTCCTCATAATTTATCATCATCCCTGTGGTATCTATTCTAGGCAAGATCCACCCAATGACTTCTGCACATGGGAGGATTTCAAGTCTGGTAGCCACCTTAGTCATCCCATATCGCAATATATTTTCATACAAGGCCAGGTCTTCCAACCCTGCCTTCGAGACCTTCTTTTCTATCAGCATGTGGAACATCTGACCCCAGTTAAACTCGAGTTCAGTTCCAATTATTGCCTTCGTATCCTCATAAATGATTTCTACCCTTGTCACGGGCACAACTTCAGCAATTTCAGTGTCTGAATCATATTCAACAATCTTGGGCTTCCTCTTCCCTTTATTTGTCATGATGTCTGAGGTGAGTTGTACCTGTGACAAAATAGAGTTGTCTTAGTGTTCGCATTGTAAACTGACGACTGTAAAAGCATGGAAGCAAAATAAATATGCATATACTGAATAAATGAAAACCTTCATTATGTCTTACTCTGTCATTTCCATCCATTGGGACAAGTAGCACACGACGCGGGTCAGGATTACAGTTTGACAACTAAGACCGTTGGACAAGGTCCAACTTCGGCCTCTACACTTTAAGAAGAAAAAACCTCAAGTCGATAATACCTCCCTCCCATAGGTGCAAGAAAATATTCAAGCTTACGACGGCGATGCCCTAGGGTAAACAACCGGGCCCACTATCCCACGGCCGGAACATATAAACCCAAAACCTACAGGATCTGTGTGAAGTAGGGAAAATGTGACTTTCACCAATGCCCAAGAGCTGGATACACACTGGCTCCACACCGGCGTAAAGCTCGGCTCTCTGGATGTCCATCATTGACCTAACCGACTGATGGCGAAACGCCTCTAGACTAACTAATGAGGTTTTGCAAGCAGGTAGCGACTAGGGAAAAATTAAAATAAAAAAAGGCGAAACCTAAAAGATATGTGAGCAAAAACCCAATTTAAACTGAGCAATTAAAAAACCTAACCTACCCCCGTGTAATAATATAATCGATCGACAGCTCCGCGGCTTAATCAAATCAACCAATTGAAAAGGAAAGACTGAAACCTACCTGGCAGGCCAGAGGCTCGACACACGTCTGAAAGCACTTGGTGAGGATGCGCCACATGAGCTCCACAGGTGATTTTTTTCACCAACTGCATAAAAAGCTCAAATGGGATAAACGCTCATCAATTCCTCACCCTCTCCGTAAAACGAAAATGGTAAAAACCTTTTCACTTCATGAATAAATAGGCTTTCAAGAATTAAAACTTTTAAAGCGGCATTAAAAACCTATACGTGCGAGAAAAACGTCATTGGTGCCAAACGCTTCGAGTTGAAGGACATAAGTCAACATGCAAACAACCCCAACACAACGACTCCATATACTCCAATCCAGTAGAAACATCGGCTAAGGACTCCAAATACGTCAGGACTACGTTTGCAGCTTTGGCGACCAAAAGGCATCGGGAAGCAATCGAAAAATATTTTTGTCGTAGCGGCTCAGCAATAGAGGTTCTTTCGTCGAAGCAGATGGTGAGGTTCAATTGATCAACATGGTAACTCCTCCATCGTATCGGTATTATCAGGGAAAAAACTTTGTCATTTCGGGTCTAAAGAAAAATCGGCATGTTCAACGTACTCAAAATGCAAACTGGTATGTCGTTGCGGCAAGATGATAAGATCATTACCCGACACTAGTGGGCAAGGATATTGAAAGAAGTCTCGATCTTCAAAATTACTCCCCCTCCGTCGTTGCGGCGTGAGCCCCAAAAAGCCTCCGCCGTAGCGGAAATCAAAACCGGACACAAAGAAAAGAAATAACCGACGTAGCGGCTAGGACTTAAAAAATGATCCAATGAAACTACCGGAGATTTACCCACCATCCAACATAAAAATTCGTCCACCGTTGCGGCTCTGAATTGATAAAATCTCTGCCGTAGCGGCTTGAAAAACCAGGAACCGTCCACTGTAGCGGGATAAAAAAAGATCAGAAGAATATCCGATATTGAAAATGAAACTATGTTTGTTGTTGTGGCTCAAAGCTAAAAAGAGTTCCGTCGTTGCGGATTGAAAATCAAGAAACAAAATCATAAGCCTTTTCGATATCAAAATGAAAGGTCACCCGCCGTATCGACTTGAAACAAAAAGTCTATTTGCCGTAGCGGCTCGCAGATGAAGAGCTACCCGCCATATCGACTCACAACTTTGGAAACCATCCACCATAGCGGATCAAAAACACACTTTCTGCCTTGATAAAACTCAAAGTTCTTGAGACTTTTCCTCATGATAAACAAAACAAAATTGTTGGATCTCAACATCAAAAAATGCATAAGAGGCAAACTATTTTTTTTTTTTAAAGGGGGACCTAAAAAAGTAAAAAAAAATTGGGGGGATGTTGCAGCAACAACATGATTGTTGAGCATGATAATGGCATTTCTTCTAGGTTGGGAATGGTTCAAACTTCAAATTCTGAGGTAGCATAACATAGATCTGAAATATTGCACTTGTTAAGTTATATGAAGTAGGAAAATGGAGGTAAGATATGATATAAGGATGCCATTGAAAGTAGGAGATTTGGGTTGGATGGACGTTTCTCAATCCTTTGAGGATGCATGTGTGCCATTTTCTCATTTTTCTTCCTAATAATATTTCTCAAGACTTAAATAAATCCTATACTAATAAGTAATAGGCTATGTGCTTGAAATATATATGTTATCCTATACAGTTTCGAGGAGGATATTAGTTTCAAGGAGCACATTTAGTCTCTAATACTCGTTTCCTAACAACATCATTGTAAGAGACTAGAGTTGAAGTACAATCTTTGTTGTGAATTCGAGTGTAAAATAACTAGTCTCAAACAACTCACAAACCTCCATATGTTACCCACCAACATTGAATTCGCAAATTTGTATGGAGCTTGCATGGACACTTATATAGACCTACATGGAAGATCTACACTATGCACACTTGATAAAGACTAGTGTCTCTCTTCTCTGGTGGTGCACCCCTTCTAAAATGTGGTCTCTCTCACTGTGATCTATACTTGACCTACTAGTATTTGGCACCACTGGGGAAACTACTAGATGCACTAAGTTCCTTATTAGTTTAGTGCATGGGAACACCTTGTGGCTAGACATGGCTTATCCAATTTATGTGCAAGATATCTATGCCTTGACTGGACTATTGATGGATGGATAGGATGTATTCGATGCCTTTTAGGGTACCAGTAAGCACAACAAGTCCAAAATTGAAACCATCCTATATGACCAGTATGGTACCAAGAGAGGAGGATGGGGTGCCATCATTACCCTTATAAACATTGACCATGTTGGAACCCTCTAGTTTGAATGAAATTTATGTGGGATATGACAAGACTTCTAAGGCCTCCAAAGTTTACATTCAATCCCTACATAATATATTTGTGTGTCAAGATGTCAAATTTGATCAGGATGCAAGGTTCCCTAAGCCTTAGGGGTCTCCAATAGACATTGATGAGGTAGAGAAGCTTGTTGCCCCAAATATTGATCCATAGATTCCAAATAAATTAGATACAGATAGTCAAATTCTAGCACAAGTACAGATACTATTTTTCCTTATAGTCCAATCAAAGGACCTAGATAAGTTACATAAAGAATACAAGAGGCACAAGAGCAAGTAGGAGAGCTTGAGTCTTTTTTGGGGGGGTTGGTCATCCTCTTAATAAGTTTCCTAATTATGTTGCATTGATTCCTTTAATTTTTAAAGCATTCCAGTTATGAGGACGTAGGAGGTGATTTGCATATTCACTTACATACACTCAGTGTGCAAGTAAATACATTTAAGTTGCATAATACATTTACATCAATTCTCAAAATTGGATAAGCAGTTGATTTGGAAAAATGTCTACAGCCTATTGAGACAATATAGACAAGATTATCCTAGTGATGAGATGTACAAAAACTCCATTTCTATTTAGATGTATCTATGCAAACCACCGTGGTATTTTAGAGCTAGATGTCGTCCATAGTCTTTGATACCAAGCTTGGTGCACAAGGTATGGAAAATATTTGCGAACTCTGGCACTGTTTGGTTCCTCTCCTCATGCGGTGTGGTTCATATCATGTATTGGTATTCATAGTTTCCAATAGGGAAATATTGCTCCTTAACCACATCCACAAAATATGCCCAGGTGGGTCCAGGTGTAAACACTCCATACTCCTCTGTGAGCTATTACTCACAATAGGTATCCCTCCAATCTTTGCCAGCGGGGACATCCTTAAGGAGTACAAAAGTGATATTCTCTCTATTGGAAAAATTTTGGACTGAAAAAATAACCCTCTAGCAGTTGGAAAAAGAACTTACCAGATGTCGGGACTCCTTCACTACCATGAGGGAAGAATTGCACAAGAACATATTGCAACACATGCAATAGGTAGAGAAACTAAGATAGTTGGATATTAAGTTGGCATGAGGATAGATTCAATCAAATACTTGGTTTCTTGTGAGCCATTTTCCTTGGAGGAGTAGCTACCTTGCATTGACAACCCGATAGAGTTGGATCTTCTGTTGCAGGGTGCCCTTGACCTGGGTGTCCATGATCCAATCAATGGTGTCCTATTCCATGCAGTCTGGGTTGAGCTCAGTAGGTGTCAATTGCTCAGCCACCTCGGATGTTTCCAATAGTGGTGAAAAATATCGATGGCCACCCACCTATTACAATGGCTCAAAATAGATTTTTCTAGATCCACATGGATATCGGTGGCCACCCACCTATTCCACTGGCTCGATTTTTTTTTTCCAGTTTGGCAGTTTTTTACTATTTTTCGGGTCTTGAACTTCTAAGCCCATTTTGAGGCCCTAAATGATGAATTTTTGTGGTCCATTTTCCAAAATGTTAGCTTTATCTACACATTAGTGGACCTTCCCACCATATGCGCCTCGCCTATACCTTTCCAACGATGTATCAAGCACCCAAAACATATATTGTATGCAAAATTTATGCCCCAATGAAGTTGATGTATCAACTAACCATAACGGGGTCCACATACCTTTTTGTGTTTCATCTTTCGGGGTTAGGCTTTTTTTGTCTAGGATTTGTATTATCATGCTAAAAGGCATTTTGACATCATTATAAGACAGAGAAGCAAATGTGTGTATCCATCACTTCTCTTCTCATAGATAAGTTGCCTTCATTTAGCGAGTCTATTTCTTTTATAGTTTCTTCATATTTTGTTTATTAATAGAAAGTGCGTTCTACCATCTTTCATTGTCTCTGTTAAATCTATGTCATTCATTTTGTTCCTTCATAAATATGGATCATAGTGAAGTATAAAGGTGATGAGGAGCTCCTTCCCTTGGGATACCAAGTAGTAGAAAGTGTCCATGAATTTGCAATGACATGACGGGTAGCCAAGAGCAAGATCTAGAGCTAGAATCATAGCTATAGTGAAGAGCCAGAGTTAGTACCATGTTGCAAAGAAACAAACTTAAGGCGCATTGATCCAGACTTGACATCTAATATTTCAAAGACAAAAAAGCATCTCAATTGGGAGGTGTGATCCAAAAAGGATCTGAAATTTAGAATGGTTGTAATACTTACCACCTCCATTGTAATCTAACTATGTTTAAAAGTTACAATATATAAAACATACCATGTGAATTAGACAAAACATATTTAAAAAAGGAAACAAGATTTAATCAAATAAATAAATGAAAATAAAAGAGGTATAGGAACCAAGCAGTTAGTACCTTGGCCTTCCCATTACCTCAGCTCTCCTATATCTCCTTATAAGGAGACTTTCAAAGGTATTTTGGTCGGCCAATAGAGAAGAATTCCAATAAAACTATAGATACATTGTAATATACTCCATTCCTAACCCCCATGATTGTAATTAAATAGAAAGTGTAAATGTATTTATATATTGATTTGTAGCATCGAGCTCAAGGCATAGGCCCTACAAGCGAACATTGTAACATTTTGATTTCATAGTCGAACTATGTGCTAGTTAAAGCATGGAAATGTCATGACTTTTATGATGTAAATGACAAATGATGAAAGAATGAAATACACATAGGGGATGAATGTGCATGGCAATGGAAATGAAAAAGGGAAACCATATCCACTAGGGGGAGAGGGTAAAGGCTAAGTGAAGCCTTGAGAAAATGTGATGATGACTAGGTGTCATCATGGTGCCCTTTGGGTATTAATATGAAGCAAGTAATTAATTCTCACTATTTATCAAAAAGTCTATGGTTATACATCTATGCTCCCTATTAGACTTTAAGTGTCGAGAAACAATGCATTGTTCACAAGAAGAGGCAGATGAATTATTATTCGATTAAGAGTGAGAAGTGAGCTACTAGCAACCCATAAAAGAAAGTAATCCTTACAATCAATACCAAGTGAATAATTACTAATTATTGGATAAAGGAAAGGAAAGGAAAAGGCACAACTAGACCATTTATGGTACTAATCATTTTCGATACCATTACATGTTTATATCGTTTAAACTCACCAAGATGAATGCTTTCATTATATATATTAAAGGGGAAAACTATTAAGGTAGTGATATATATATAAAATCTGAAAAGAAAGGGACAGTTTTATTAAGGGTTGTTATGAGATCACTTTTTCATATGGTGTGTGTATTCAAAGACGATGGGTATTATTTGTTTAGAGCTCTCTAGAAAGAAAACGATGTAAACCAAAGGAAATCATTATTTTCTATAGAAATAAAGAAAGAGGATTTGCTTGCATTTTTATATTTAAAAAATAGATTGAATTAGAACTTTTGTTGAGATCTCCTTAAAGAAATTGTTGGGATAGAGGGACAAATCTCTACATAGCCCAATGCCATTACCATGTTGCATCAGTTGATATGTTTGTGTGGGGGGAAACTACGTGAAGAGAAGGACAACTCTCCATAGAGCCTAGCCCCACTACCATTTCCTATTGTTCTATGTATATCTTGCTTCCCCGTGAAGGGAGGGGCAACTTAATAGAGCAGAGTTCCCATTACTATTTGTTTGTTGATATGTATACCTTACTTTTGCATGGAGAAAATGATAGCTCACCATAGAATGAAATACCCATTACTCGTCATGTGTTGATATACATATGCTTTTCCTCTACGTGAAGGAAAATGGAAAGACGAATCTCAATGGAGCCAGTCCCCATTACATAGTTGCTAGATAATACCTTTCTTCTTGAAGGTAAAGAGACGAACAACTGCTCTCCATAAGAAAGTCGAGCCCCCCCAAAAAAAAACTTATTGTGATACTTCAGCACTTGTGGGATGACCTCTCCATAAGTGAGCCGAGTCCCATAAACTAAATTCATGTGTTTATTAGAGTAACTTTAATTTGGTTTTATGTGAATTTTTGGTTTTATGTGAGTTTTTGGTTTTATTTAAGAGCGACCTCTCTTTTCTTTTATTTGTGTGGGATAATTAAGAGCCGGAATCTCTTTTGATCCTTATAGTCTATATGGGTTGTTTTTTTATTCAGAGTTTAGGGCTCTCTATCTCTATATGTATAGTCAATGAAGGAGCTTACATATCTACTGAGACATTTATGTATATAGGAAAAGAGATTCGTACTTAAGGACCAAGGGTTAATGTTTAAAATATGGGTATGTTTAAAAATGGAGCTTAATAATAAATGTATGAACTCCTTATTATTCGTTGGAAATGGACATGATCTTAACATCCAAGCCATATTGGAAGTATTGTGAGAGATTTTGGTTATGCCTCAGTCTTACTTATTTTTGTTGCCTATCTCGGGAGTGGCCTCTCAACTAAAAGAATATAAGATGAAGAGAGTTCTTACGATTGGGTAGAAAGTTGCAGCTATATGTTCAGTCGCCAAGGGGTTTTATTTCAAGCTAAGTATTTATTTTATATTACATCATTGTTAATTGATTAAGCTGAAACATATAAATGTTTACTTGTTATGGTAAAACTTGTGTGCATTTAGAGTTGGTTGTTGCGATTCTCATGCTAATAATCTGTGTGTTATGGAATAAGGTTGTACATATATATTTAGATGATTGTCTGAGATTCACATGGAGATAATGCATGTAGGTATGATATAAATGTTGTGCATTTACATTTTGGTTGTTGATGAACTTATGGAGATAATGTGTTATGGCTATGTATGTATGAACTTGTTATTGATGCATTTATGTAGACACGAACCAAATAGATTTAATGCATAATGATTATTGTACAATGGTGAGAAATTCAATACAACTAAAACAATATGTTAATATACTCATAGATGTATAGTAACAAATTACTATCTGAAAAGTAGAGGCTCATTATTGTACTTGCATTCCTTGAGATTATCTCAAAATGGTAAGATAACCTTTATATTTTAGCGTATGGATGAATGATATTGAACTAATATAGTATATTGGAAATGATGGGGACTATGTTATTGAAGTTCCTTTTTTACATGTGTTTTTAAACGATGTGGTGTATTCATGGTTACATATTGTATGATTGATATATAGGTGTACATTGTGCCACCAAGAGCATTAATGTTGAAATGCCCTTGTTGTACCTAATGAGGATACAAGGAATAATGGATAAAGCATACTTGTAGGAATATATACACAAGAGAAGTGATATATTTTTATTGTGAGCCTTCATGAGGCTGAGTAGCTCATCTCATTCTCTAATGATATTTGTTGAACTTAAAATGAAGTAACCTGCTATGATTGTGAGGATATATGATGCCAGGTCGTCCTCTTGTTGTATGGTTAATAAGGATAAGCAATAAAGAGTTTGTCACATTTGAAATGAATGATGTTGAATATGTATATGTCATGTGTCTAGAAATGAATGTCAAGATCTTAGTCTGATGTTTCCTTTGATGTATGAAGATAGATGAAGGACATTGAATGCATAATAAACTTCCTGTCAATAATTGCACATATATATAGTTTGATGTTAATGATTAATGGTTAGCCGATTTAGACTCCTATCATGAATGGTAATGCATGTGTAAAAATGTGAAGATTGTGGTTATGTTCTTACCCACATTTGAGGTAATAAAAAATGGTTGACTATGAGAGCAGGTCTTTCTCAAACAAATAATGTTGAATGTTTATGTAGTTTTAATGTTCTTGGACGATTTTGTACATAATGGCAAATGCCCAAAATTTAATTATGATACTAATACATTAATGTGTATTGTTCATGTCGTTAGGAGGTAAAGAAAAAAAAATTACACTCTATACCCTAACCAGTTGTGGAGGGTATTGGGTATGTTACAAGTGGTATCAGAGCTGATGTTGCAGCACTCAAGCATGTTTGGGATCAAAATGGAGGAAAATACAAAAAAGAAATCAGTAACAAATCAATTTTGTTTTTTGAAAATACCATAAATTAACAAGGTTAGGATACACGTTTAGACAAGATTCCAAAGGAAGGAATGACTCAAACTTTTTTTCTTTATTTTTTTTATCCTTGTTATTTCATTGTCGCATGATGAACGCAATTTAATTTTGAAATTCTTTAGTAGGAGATGCATAGAATAAGAAACGATGATTTGATGATGTTAGTCGATCTGGTAAGATTGTTATGATAAAATGCATATAGGAGTGCCTACTCATGAAAAATATTGTAATGTTTGATTAGTTTGAGGCAATGAGATAACCATTGAAAAAAACTAGCATGTTTGTCATTTCCATGTGCTAGAATAAGAATTATTGGCACCAACATCCAGGTATGAGCTAAAATAGAATTTCGTCAAAAGAAATTAGTAGATGTTCACTTTTAGCCATGATTTTCTATCTTGATAATTATAAGTATGCCAATAAATGCTTCATGTGAATGATGCCTAAGAAGGTTATATGAAAGTTGGCAATTTTACTACAACAATGAGTTTCATTATAAGTTCGTAACAAGTAATTATGATGTGTGATTTTTAAAAGTTGGTATACTTGGTTAAATATAAGCACTGATCGAAAAATTCCAAGTGTGATTATGTGCACCAACGCATGTATTTTGTTGCATTATGTTGATCCATGTCAATAGGTTTTATTTTCACTGAGAGTCATTGTTGAAGTGATCATGATGCTATTGATTCTTCGCAAGTTGTTGTGTATGTCGTGACAAGAAGTACACCTGAGTAGTCATATGTACATGACTACATGAAGCTTTCTCAAGAGAGAACAAAGCTAAAATGTTAAAATCTTGAGGATGATAGTAAAAGAAAGATAGAAAACAAAAGAGGAAAGTTGTTTTCTTAACTAGGTAGCATATGATATGCCAATGGCATTATGATCGGTTTGAAAGAGGTAATAAATTGTTTTTAAACATTTTCATTTGTTAACTAAATTATTGAAAAGGCTAGTAAGAAAATTATGTCTACAAAAAAGTAAAGAGATGGCACATTTGTGTTGAATATATGTTTTCTAAAAAAGAATGACAAGTAACGTGCTTGTAAATATGAATTTGCATTTGATTTTTTTTATCACATTACAAGAACACAAGTGATGTTGAAAGTGCACATGCATAGAACTAATATTCTATTTATATGATCGTTGTAAGTGAATTTACTATAAAAAAAATTCAACTATGTGAATTAATGGCGTGCTATTGAGAACATGCAGGTAGAAGGACTTGGTTATGGATGCCAATGTCCCATGTTCTACGAGAAGCAAAATACTATGAGGAAATACCTCATGTTTGTGAATTATGGATTCTGTAAGAAACCAAACCTGAAAAGGGAAGTGCAGAAATAAATAAATGAATAAGCATCCTAAACTTGAATAAACTTAATAAAAATATACATGAAGATGTATGAGATCCCCCCAGCTAGCTAGGCACTAATGAGCATACCAGGGGGAGGCCCAATTGTAAGACCTCTAGTTATCACACATGAACACCCTCGTGAGGACTTGCATGAGAGTGGGGGATCCATGAAGAGAATAACCTCTGCTATTGTGGTATCTATGAAAGGAAGCGCCTATGCTTGGTGCAGCAATTGGTGTACTGTCAATACTCGGTGTACTATTAACACTTGGCGTGTTGTTTGCTTTTAGCACTTGGTGTGCTAGTTAGTAAGACTTGGTGTGTTACTAGATGCAAGAACATCCTGAATATCATAGGTAGGAGATACGCATAACAGCTATGAAAATATAATGAAGGGTGTCGTCCCCGCATTAGGTGATTCATGGATGATGTGAGCACTTTGTTGGTTGAAGCATAAAAACTTCCAAGGAAGTTGAGGATTCCTGCAAGAGTACTTAGGAACAATACAAGAAAACAACAAATATATGTGTTTTGAGCATTATTAGAATAACATTTTAAATATATATATTTGGATATACTTGCTTGTTGATGAAGATACTGATTGGAGGTATCAATCTCATTGTGTCGTGAAAATGAATACTGGGATATTCAAGTGTTGAGTATAATAGAACAAGATACTTATTATCATTATGCTTTCTTCATTAATGTAAAGTAGTCATGCACATGCACATGTTATAGTTTGTATTGGAGAAACCTTGTACCTATTTGCTGTAGAGCACATGTGTGGCGGGATGAGAAAGGCCTTAAAGATATCTCAAGATGTTGATGGGCATGTGGTAATTTTTGGAAATTCCAACAGGGGAAATAAAAATATTTGGAAATAAAGTGGTTATGTATGCATGAAGGAGGAAGTTGAAAGCAAGGGAACACTGAGGAGGGTGTTGTCTTAATGGGGAGAGAATGTAATATCCCTCATTCCTAACCTGCATCATTGTAATCGAATAGAAAATGTAAATGTATTTGTGTATTAATTTGTGGTGTGGATATCAAGGCTAAGGCCCCACTGGCGAACATTGTAACATTTCAATTTCATAGGCGAACCATGAGTTAGTTAAATCATGGTGACATCACTTCTATGATGTAACCGACAAATTATGAAAGAAAGAAATACACCTAGGGGTTGAATGTGCATGAAAATGGAAATGGAAAGAGCAACGATATCCACTAGGGGGGGAGGGTAAAGGCTAAGTGAAGCCTTGAGAATATGTTATGATGATTAGGTGCCATCATGGTGCCCTTTGGGTATTGAGATAAAATAGGTTATTAATTCTTGCTTTTTAGTAGAAAGTATATGGTTATACATCCATACTCCTTGTTAGCCTTTAAATGCCAAGAAACAATGCATCGTTCACAGGAAGAGACAGATGAATTATTATTCAGTTAAGAGCGAGAAGCGAGCTACTAGCAACTCATAAAAGAAAGTAAGCCTTATTGTTAATACCAAGTGAATATTTATTAATTATTGAATGGAAGGGAAGGAAAGGAAAAGGCGCAACTGGACCATGTTTAGTACTGATTCAGTTTTGTTACGAGTATGTATTTACATCGTTTAAACTCATCAAGGCAAATGCTATAATTATATATATTAAAGGAGAAAAATTTTAAGACAGTTTTATATATATATATATATATAATTAGAAAAGAAAGGGGCAATTTTATTAAGGGTTATTCTGAGAGCACTTTTTCATATGATGTGTGTGTAGAGAAAGGAAAATATAAATGAATCTTAGGTAGATAGTGATTCTCTTTGGAATTGTCACCACATATCAAAAAATACAATGGAACTTTCCATAGTATAAATATATATATAACTATCTCTATCCCTCTCACACACGTAGATAGATACATCTTACAATACGATCAGTATGATTTGTTAAGAGTTCTCTAGAGAGAAAACAATGTAAACCAAGGGAAATTACTATTATCCATAGAAATAAAGAAAGAGGAATTGCTAGCAGTTTCATATTTAAAAAATAAATTGAAATTGGATATCGTTGGGATTTGTCTCCTTGTTGAAAAGGAGTGCCAACTCAAACTCTAGGGAATTTATCCAATTGGCATCTTGTTAGAACAGGACATCAACTCAATTTTTTGCGATTTTCATTTATCCCCTTGCTGAAGAAGGAATTTAATTATTTAATATTTTAGGGTTTGTATTGGACGGGGGCGCATCTACTGGTGGTTTTAATTAAGAGCATACTTATCTCAAGGGGAGAGCCGAGCTTTTATTCCTTCTTTCTTTTTGGTATATGATGGATCGATCTAATAGATTTTATTTTCCCTCTTTTCTTTTGTATTTGGGGATGATCAATCTCATTGATGATATATATATATATATATCAACTTACTCGTTGTTTGTTGATATACATATGTTTTTCCTCTCCATGAAGGAAAAGGGAAAGATGACTCTCAATAGAGCCAATCCCCATTGCATAGTTTTTAGATAATACCTTTTTGCTTGAAGGTAAACATAGGAATGACCACTTATCCGAGTCAGAGTCGATCAGGAGGTAGAAGGATCGATGGACATCATGGAAGTAGGAATGGGGGGAGTGCATGCCTAAAGCTACCCTAATTCCTTCGATGAAGATTAGATCAACTAAACTCAGGGATCTGATCCAATATATACAATATCATGTGCTCATAGGGAAGTTTGTGGGAATGCTACCCTGGAAAAAAGCTCTAGTGTGGTGGATTAACTCTACCTGGAAACTCTGGGGGCAATATGATCTCCAGATGGGGTCCAAAGGCTTTTTCACCATCTCTTTATTGAATTTGGAAGACAAAATCGAATTTCTGGATGGAGGTCCTGTCACATACCCCAATTTTGAAAAATAATGTTAATTGTTTTAATTATATTTCCTAAGACATTATGTTAAATTTAATGCTAAGTAGGAACTGATGACTCATCAGAGTCAAAAGAAGTGGAATGTAATTCTGAATATTTTATTATTAATAAATAAAAAGTGGAGACAACATCATGGGAGAGTTGTTAATAAGAGGTTACTGGTCAAACTGGTGGATGGAACTAGGTGGAGGGAAAAACACAAGTGGCAGCATCCTCAAACACTCCTATGTTGCAGGTGGCAACTTCCCTATATTTGAAGTCATGATCCCCCAAGAAAGTGGGATCAGAGCAGGTGGCTCAATAAATGACAACTAACCCAAAAGACCTAGGCAATCTTTTAAAAGTACCCAATGAATAGAGCTGAGGCTGCTCAGATTTTTGGAGAAGAATCATTCAGGAGGAATGTTATTCGGGAAATTCATTAGGGAAAAAGGGAAAAACAGTAAGGAAGGTGTGTTTGAGAGAAATCCTGCAGTAACTTAGTCTATTACAGCTTGTTAGCTGGGAGAACTTACTGATAAGTTCAGGATTGATACAGAGTCTAAAGATTTGTATTTGACTATTGCTGCGCCTAGTTCCAGCCAGGGAGGCTAGAGCAAGCTCGGGGGTCCTGAGGAGTCGTTGTTTGAGCGCTCTCCAGGAATTGGTAGGGAGAAACGGCCTCCCATTGCTATTGTTGTCCAAGTTCAAAAACAGGTTATGTTCTCTAACAGTCTTTGTTTTAATAACTGTGTAAGGTTGAATGTTGTGTTTGTAATTTATGATGTAAAGATTTAGATGGTTTCGTAATGAAGTTGTTTAGTTTGTGTTGTAATAGAATCTATTGATGGAAAACAAAACCCCTCCTGTGTTTTTCCTCATCTAGAGTGACTAGACCGTACTCCAGCATAGGGGTAAAATTATAAATAAGGATGATATGATGAGAATGTAGAATAGTAGATTGATTCCTTTTCTATTATCAAAAAAAAACATTTAACTGACAGTAGTATGTGTTCATAGATAAAACTATTTCCTTGTACAGAATTTTACTTTCAGTAGTTTTATTATTTAAACAAATAGAAGGATATAATAGTCGCACTGGAGTAGGGTTAGATTAAATATATCTGTTGTTTAAACCTTACAGCTTCTTTCTTCCAATTTGAAATAATTTAACTATTATATGTCTAATAACAAAACTGAAAGTAGGAATAGATAAATATTAATTAAATTCTACTGTCAAACCAAACTGATTTAGATTTTATGTACGATTAATAATGTAATCATTTCATTATTTTCTCGCTTCTTATTTAAACTAAGCTCGAACAATGTCTAGAGTTATTAATCTATCTTTCATAAATTGTAAATGAATGCTACTATATACATATAAGATAGATCCTAGATACTATTAATTAATGTTCTTTTTTTTATTTATATATATAAATATCATAACTAATAAGACAAACTAAATACTAACAGAACTTTATAAAGTATTTAGCATAAATGGCACAAGAAATAGATAACAGAATGTTATCTTTCTATGTACTTATAATATAAACTAAGGATATTAACCATAGAAGCATTAGTACTCTCAAGAAAGATAACATCCTTATTATATTAATAAAGATATACTTTTTATTACATACATTATAGGAGTATTATTATGTTTGGAACTTAAGGTAATGTTATTATTACATTAATTTCAAACTTGAACTAATTATACCTTCTGTGCTACAAAGGTAAACTGACAGTACTTAAGAACATTGTTAAAAATAAAACATAAAAACCCTATATAATTGAAGGGTATAAACTATATATTAACACTTACAATTTCTTAACAATCAAGTAAGTCAATGTATAAACCAGGTACGGAAACCCTGATGATTGATTAAAAAAAAAAATTAAGGGTAAAAAAATTAAGTGCATAATCAAACAAGAAGTAGATAACAGAGTGACAGAATGCTCGACTTTCGAGCTTAATTATATATTATAAAACATAACTAGTAACCCTCACATTTTGCAGATGCGCAGCATAATTTAACAATAAATTAAAAAGGAACTGTGTTACTTCTTATACTGTCAAAAATTAGGGTAAAACCCTACTCATCCAAAATACAACAGAGTTAATAACTGTAAACCCAGTTCAGTATTTTTACTCACGGCTGTATTGAAAATTCACATAGGGAGGCTTTTACAATCTGTTCTTTTAATATAAATATAGTTTTATAAAACAAGACAAAATGTACACTCACGGCCGAAGTCGGAGAACCCTGCAGTAAGCAAGGGTCTTAACAGCCAATAAAAACAGTGGAACAATAACCAGAATAACCAAAACCCATAACGGTTAATTAGGTCGCGACGACCAAACCACATTATCCCACGAGGGACCAACAAGGAGGAAGTTGCCATGGTCATACCAGGCTTACCGTAAGCAGGTAGCAGATTCCAACCCTGTTCTGTCTGCACAAAGGGTTGAGTCGACACCTATTACAAGAAATGTTTATGGTTAAAACCCTGTTGCAAGTAAACCCTTGTATTAAAACTAGTTTGTAAAGAAGAAAGGGTAACAGTATATTTTTCTTCTTCCTCACCTAGAAACGATAAAGAAGCTCGACCTTCCACGAACAGCAAGGCCACCCTCAGCACGAGGGGAAAGCAACTTTTCATCGGCTACAAGAAGAATGGAGGTGACTACCCTTCCAGCTAAGAAGTCGAATCTACGGTGTATCCCTATGCTCAGTAACACTAAATACAATAACACAACCCGCAGTGCCAGGCCGAGAAGTAAGGAAACTCTGCGTAATCTAAGGTTTCACGATGGACTAGTCACGGCAAAGAAACCCTAAAGAAAGTTTAACAACCCTTTGCCAAGCAACGAAGCAGTCCCTTAACAGCACTCCTCCATTAAAAACTTATAGAACGAGCTTATGCAGAAGATTAGCGAGTAAGGACGTTGCCACCATCGAATGCAAGTGACTGCGCAAGTAAGGGCACGATAGCAGAGCGGCCAGAGGGCCCGAAGGCAATGGAAAGAATAACAAGTGAGGGTTCAACCCTAAGCTTTTAACTGTAAGATACAGGGCCAAGAGGCTGCCACGACAGCCTGATAAATATTTCCATGCAGTGGGTAGGAGTGTATAGTTCTCGGCGAGCTATTCATCCACTATTAATCCAATCATTGACAATCAAATGATCAACTTCAACCTTTGTCACAATGTCAACCTTCACTTACGCTGCATGGGAAACGAAGGTTTGTTATTTATCATAATAATCATTTAAGTCGTGGAGACTATGACTCTTTACTTTATAATGTATGGTTTATTAAAATGTGAACAAAGTTTAGTATGGTATGCATTGGGTGGCCCTTTGCTTAACCCTTTCATTTTAACTATGATATGCAACGTTTTTCAACAACATTTATAATCACTTAAGATTAGAGTCTTGTAAAGAACATTACAAAAAGAGAACAATAATGTTAATCCTTTTAGTGAGAACGTTACTCACAAACAAATTCAACCAAGTAATTATAACTTAAACGAAAGTAAGACTAATGCTTAACTTAGTAATTTATGCATGTACAAGATAAAAAGGGCACATCATAATAAATGGTGCTAGAACTTAGAATAAAGTATAACCATAAACTTGTTGTGGGGAAGGTCTATTCTATGACCCTTCTGGATCTATAAACTTAGCATTTCTCACTAAGCCAACTTAAAACTTAATCAAAGTAAGATTATTGGTTATGCTATGAAAAGAAATTTACATAATCATTCCATGTTATCTCCATACTTGTGATAGACTCTTACCTTAGAATGATTTAAAATTAAACTAGCAGGGTTTGCATATAGGCATGACAAGTCTCTAAAAGTTTAAGGGTTAACCTTGAAATTGTTAATGATATTTGTTAACCACCACTGGATGTTATTTTTCCAAGCGATTATAATACAGAGGGGTTTAACCAACCATACTAATATAAATTAATTAAATGTAGTATGCAATAAGGTTAGGACCCCTTAAATTACGCAGTACTGAAAGTGGGATTTGGTGTATAAACTCTTAAACATTCTACACTGTGCAGTAATCAATTCAAGCATGGCATCATTTAGTAAGTTTGTATAAATAACAACTAGATCATTTGATTTTATAATTCTGCCATACTTGCTATGTTTGTAAAGAAAAATTAAATGTATCATATGCTTGATAGTTAATATAAACATCAAGGAGTCTAGTATTTAGTAATCATTCCAAATCAAGCCTTCAAGAAGGGAAACAACTGTCGTCATTACCAATAGAATCAAAACTATTTTTCCATAACATCTGGAAAAGAAGAACAGTCTAATACTTTACCTTGATAAACTTCGGAAACTGACTAGTATGTATATCCTTCTACTGAATTAAATAATGTACGAAGTATTTATTTTGAATACTTTAGAATTTTGATAAGCAGCACCTGAACTTCTTACCTATAAATCTGTAAGAGAAGAAAAACTTATGCGTTAGCTCGAAAGCTAAGTAAGTCCAGTTTTTCATGACAGTTCCACCTTGTGGTCGCAAGAAGAAAATGAATCAGTAACTGAAAAGAAAACTGTTCTACAAAGATAAACACAATTAAAAGATAATGCAGATAATAAATTCAGTAACATATAACTAATGAAACAATTAGTGACTGCATTTATGAAATTTATCTGTAAATTAAAAATTTTAAATTTTTCGGAAAATTTGGGGTTTTGACAGGTCCCTACTTCTTTTATTCGTCAGACTTGTTCCTAATACCTTGGAAGGAAAATTTCTACCCAGAAAAGGAGGATATGAAAGTAGCGTCAGTATGGATCCATCTTTACTCTCTCCCAAGTGAGTACTGAGACTCTAAAATTCTGGAAGATATGGGAAACAACTTGCAGACTTTAATCAAAATATTTGAACAAACCAAGGTAAAAAGATACACAGCCTATGCGAGAATATGTGTATGCATTGATCTATCCAAAGAATTACTAGAATCCATTAAGATGTCATGGGAAGACGAAGACTGGGTGAAAACCCTATACTATGAGAAATCTCATTTAGATGTTGCATATGTCATGAGTACGAACATTTATTGAGAGATTGTCCTATGAAGTATCCAAAACCAACACTCGAGAAAGAGGAGGAGAAAAAGGACCAAGGGTTTACTAGGGTTACATCTCGTAAAAGAGGAGGGATAAAGAAAGAAAAGCCGGAGTAACCAAAAAGATCCTAGTGTCCAATCATTTTGAATGCCTAGAAGACCAACTTGAGGAAATACTCAAACCATATCATAATGGAAAACAATGGTACCGTCACATAAAGGGAAGGGAAAATAAGGTGGCCGATGCTTTAAGCAGAAATGCAAAGCTGAACTTTACAACAGCAGTCAGCATTTATGCTTCTGATTTAAATGAACAACTTAACGAAGGGGTAAAATAGGATGAAATCTATCAGAAATTACAAGTTACAGCTAAAGAGGAACCTACAGAAAGCTTAATAAGAGGTTATAGTCTAAATGAAGATGGGTTTTTATTATTTAAGGATAAACTGTATGTGCCTAATGTGCCTAGGGTTAAGTTGTTGATTCTGGACGAAGTCCATAAAACACCTTACTCTAGACATCCAGGTTACCAAAAGACTGTAACCATGCTAAGAAAAGAATATCTCTTGCCTAATATGAAATCTAAACTAGCTGAATACATAGCTAGATGTTTGGACTGTCAACAAGTGAAAACCGAACACCAACATCCAGTTGGTTTAATGCAACCTTTACCTATTCCTAGTTGGAAATGGGAAGTGATCAGCTTAGATTTTATTACTGGATTGCCCAGAAATCAGAATCAAAATGACTCCATTATGGTGGTAGTTGACAAGTTGAGCAAGGCAGCACATTTTATTCCTGTCAAAACTACTTACAAGGTTGCCAATATAGCTGATCTATTCTTAAAGCAGATCTTTCAGTTACATGGAGTACCGAAAGTTATAATTTCAAACAGGGATCCTAAATTCATAAGGAATTTTTGGAAGTCCTTGTTTAAGGGATTAAATACAACACTGAATTTCAGCACCTCCTTCCACCCTCAAACAGATGGGCAGACTGAAAGAGTGAATCAGGTGCTGGAGGATTTGTTAAGGATGTATGTTAAAGATCAGCCGGGTAAGTGGGAAGACTACTTGCATCTAGCAGAGTTTGCGTATAATAATAACCAGCAGTCATCAACTAAGTTTAGTCCATTTCAAATTTTGTATGGACGTAAATGCAACACTCCTATCTCCTGAAATAATCCAGTAGATAGATTAGTGTTAGGACCAGAATTATTGAAGGAAATGGAGATAATTGTAAAACAAGTGTAGGAAAATTTGAAAGTGGCAGAGGATCGTCAAAAGAGCCAGGCAGATTTGAAAAGAACTCCTAAAGAGTTCCAGGTAGGTGAGCACGTGTTTATAAAGGTAAGACCAAAGAAAAGCTCTCTAAGACTGGGGATTTGTGCAAAACTAGCACCACGTTACTGTGGTCCGTTTGAAATTTTATCTAGAATTGGTCAAGTTGCTTATCAACTAGCGTTACCACCTAACTTGAAAGTGCATAATGTTTTCCATATCTCTGTTTTGAAAAAGTATGTTCATGATGCTACTCATGTGGTTGATTGGAATGTTGTACAGGTGGAACCAGAAGGAGAAATTTTGGTGGAACCGGATTGTATCCTCGGGAGGAGGGAAATTACTCTGCGGAACCGCACCATTGGACAAGTGAAGGTGCAATGGAAGCACCTTAGTCCTAAAGAGGCTACCTGGGAACTGGTGTGAGGACCCTGCAGCAAATAATTAATCAAAATACACGATATAGCAGCAGAACTCAAAATCACTTTTATATTAATCGCAGGCCACTTCGAGGGGACAACCTCCTTTGAGCAAGCTCAATACAAAATAACTTCACGGTGCCTTCCTTGGCCTCAACACACACTTATATACTAAAAATAGGCGCCAATACTATGGGTCAAAACCATGGGCCAATATAAACTATGGATCAACAAATACTACAGGCGGCTTACAAAGCATATGCGCCCAACAACAATAACACAAACTGTGGATCAACAATTACTATGGGATGACCTACAAAGCATATGCGTCCAACAACAATATACTAACACGGTAAAGAGAAGGATTGGCATGGGTTCCTAACATCCCCTCCCCCTTATAAAAAGCTTTGTCCTCAAAGCTTTAGATGTGGAAATTGGCGCTGAATCTGAAGGAGTGGTTCCCACGTAGCATCCTCGGGCTGCATTCCGTGCCATTGAATTAAGACCTCTGTGATAGAGCGAG
The DNA here is from genome assembly GCA_001517045.1 of Pseudotsuga menziesii. Lineage (NCBI taxonomy): Eukaryota > Viridiplantae > Streptophyta > Pinopsida > Pinales > Pinaceae > Pseudotsuga > Pseudotsuga menziesii. Next base: position 1,678,709 of record LPNX010160114.1, read on the forward strand.
AGCGAAGCTGACGAGTGCGCTTATTGAGGACAGCCTCCGGCTCCAAAAAGATGGATCCTTCATTATCCAGTTCTGGTAAAATAGTTTGGCCTTGGATGTTGGTGCCAAGAACTTTCTTCAGACAAGAGACATGAAATACTGGATGAATGCGGGAAGAAGGCGGAAGTTCCAATTTATAAGCAACAGACCCAATCTTCTGAAGAATCCTATATGGCCCATAGAACTTTGGAGCGAGCTTATGACGCCCTTTGAGTTTTAGTGAGGATTGCTTGTAAGGCTGGAGACGAAGAAAAACCATATCACCGGCTTCAAAAGTGCGCTCAAAACGGTGCTGATCAGCTTGTTGCTTCATGCGATTTCTTGCCATGTGAAGATTTTTGCGCAAAATGCGAAGAACCTCATCGCGGTTTCGAAGGACCGCGTCAACTGCCTGAACTGGAGAACTGCTGGGGGTGTAAGGAAGAAGAACTGGGGGTGCCTGACCATAAACTTCTTCATATGGAGTCATTTTAGAGGTAGTGTGGTAAGAGGTATTGTACCACCATTCAGCGAGAGGGAGCCACTTTGCCCGCTGATGTTGTTGCTCAGAGGAGAAGCAACGAAGATAAGTTTCCAAGCATTTATTGATAATTTCAATCTGACCATCCGTTTGGGGGTGATAACCTGAACTCATCTTCAGTTTGGTGCCAATGTGGTGAAAGAGTTCTGTCCAAAAGTGACTAGTGAAAGTCGCATCACGATCCGAGACAATGGAAGAAGGCATTCCATGAAGACGAAAGATCTGGTCCAGGAAAATTTGAGCAACGGAGGAGGCTATATAGGGATGGCTGAGAGCACAAAAATGACTATATTTGGAGAGGTGATCAACCACAACCAAAATCACAGTCTTCCCTCCAGATTTAGGGAGCCCTTCAATGAAATCCATAGAAATATCTGTCCATATCTGGGTAGGTATGGGCAAGGGTTCGAGCAATCCTGGAAGGGGTGTTGTTTCACCCTTATTGCGCTGGCAGGTATCACATTCAGCCACCATCTCTTGAATTGTCATTTTCATTCCCTGCCAAAAGAAGTTGCGCCGTGCCCGTTCATACGTTTTGAGAAAACCAGAGTGCCCAGCTGACGGAGAAGCATGGAGTTCATAGAAGATAGCTTGTTGAAGAGTTGTGTTCTGGGGAAGCACCAGATGACCCTTGTATCTCAGTGAAGCACCATCCCAAGAGTAATGTGGGACAGCAGAAGGGTTGTTGTCCAAGCGTTGGATGATTTGAGATAATGAAGAGTCATTGACATAACCCTGTTGAACTGATTGCAACTAATTTGGAACAGGCAGAGAAATCGCGGGAAGAGAACCTTGGTCATCAAATGTGCGAGAAAGGGCATCCGCCACAATATTGTCCTTACCCTTCTTATAAGTGATCTCATAGTCATAACCCATGAGTTTTCAAACCCATTTCTGTTGTGCAGGGGAGGATACACGCTGTTCTAGGAAATATTTCAGACTCTGGTGATCAATCTTGATGCAGAAATGATTCCCTAAGAGGTAGGGTCGCCACTTTTGTATTGCATGCAAAATAGCCATCATTTCCTTCTCATATGTAGAGGCAGCTAAATTCTTACCGGAAAGGGCTTTGCTGGTGAACGCAATGGGGTGTTCATCTTGAAGGAGAACAGCACCAAGTCCATTGCCACAAGCATCACTCTCAATAGTGAAGGGCTTGGAAAAATCGGGCATAGCTAGAACAGGTGTAGTACACATAGCTTGTTGCAGCTTGTCAAATGCACACTCAGTAACATGTGTCCATGTAAAATCATCCTTTTTCAACAGAGCAGTTAATGGAGCTGCAAGCTTCCCATAATCCTTGACAAACTTGTGGTAGTAGCCAGTCAACCCCAAAAAACCATGAAGGCTCTTGAGTGTCTTAGGAGGCGGACAATTGTTCATGGCAGCGATTTTGGCAGGATCCACATGAACCCCTTGTGCTAAGATAATGTGCCCGAGATACTCAACTTCCTTTTGGCCAAAAACACATTTAGACTTTTTGGCATGGAGATGATGATCAGATAAAAGTTGCATTACAAGAGCCAGATGCAGGAGATGTTTAGCCCATGTTTTACTGTAGATGAGGATATCATCAAAAAATACCAGAAGGAATTTCCGTAAATAGGGTCGGAATATTTTATTCATCAAGACCTGGAATGTGGAAGGAGCATTAGTGAGACCAAAGGGCATGACCAAAAACTCATAGTGGCCATCATGTGTGCGGAAAGCTGTTTTAGGGATATCATCCTCATGAACCTGAATTTGATGATACCCAGAGTGAACATCCAACTTGGAGAAAAATTGAGCACCATGAAGCTCATCAAGAAGCTCATCAACAACAGGAATTAGAAACTTATCCTTGATGGTGAGGTGATTAAGTGCTCGAAATTCAATGCAGAGGCGCCATGACCCATCTTTTTTGTGGACAAGAAGAACTGGTGAAGAAAAGGAACTTGTGCTTGGGCGAGTAACACCTCGCTTCAATAAGTCCCTAACGAGGAGTTCAATCTCTATTTTTTGGTGAAATGGGTAGCGATAGGGCCTGATGTTGGGAGGAATGCTTCCAGGAAGGAGCTGAATACGATGGTCCTCTGGTCGTGAAGGTTGAAGTCCCACTGGTTCAGCAAAAACACCTGTATATCGATCCAGAATTTGTTGGAGATCCAAAGGAGTAGTGGGGTCCGCTGATGGTTGCATTTGAATGGAATGGAGCTAAGCGATGACACCATGGGAACTCTTCTTAAGGAGTTTTTCCATGTGATGTGAACTGATGATGCTGAGAGACCCTGGTTGTAATCCTTTCAATGTGTGTTTGTGTCCATCAGGGGAGAACTGCATCCAAAGTTCAACAAAATTCCATAATATGGGGCCAAGTGTGCGCAGCCATTGAGCGCCCAAAACCACATCACATCCGCCTAAGGTTAAGGCAAACATGGCAGAGCGGAGGTTATAATCTCCCATAGAGATACACACATTACGACACTTCCCTTTGCAAGGTAAGGTGCCCCCATTGGCAACCATGACTTCAAAGTTGGA
>LPNX010160114.1:1681911-1761706 GCA_001517045.1 Pseudotsuga menziesii
TCCGGGGCTTCCATCATTGTGTTGGGACTGAACATTTTGACCTCAGAGCGAATTCCATCCTTTAGACCACTGATAAAACAACTCCGGTAGAAGTCATCAGGTAATCCTTCAGTGTGATTAGCTAGTTTCTCAAATTCAGTTTGATACTCTTTCACAGTGCCAATTTGGCGAAGTTTAGTGAGAGCTCCTGTGAAGTCATCAAAAGCATTAGGACCAAATCGTTGCAAAAGGAGCTGGCAAAAATCAGGCCATTTTGGCCCTTCATGAGCCTTGATGTACCAACGATACCATTGAAGAGCTTCCTGTTCCAAATGAAAGGAGGCAAGTGGAACTTTGTTGACATCAAAAGTATTATGAAGACTGAAATACTGTTCTGCATGATAGATCCATCCAGTCGGATCAGTACCATTGAAGCGAGGAAAATCTAGCTACGGACAGCGAAAATTGCTGGAAGAAGAGAACCCATTGTGTGATGAAGACTCGTACTATCGTCTGGTGTTCATAGCTGAATGCTCAAGATGGAGACCGAGAAATTTTTCATCCAGGTCCTGGAGTTTGGCTTGAATGGCTGCAAGTGCTTCCTCCATGGTTTTTGCTCCTGTGCGGGTGACAACCATAACCAGGAGATTTTTATTTTTATTTTTTTTTTGGGGGGGGGGAGTGGGTAGAAAGAATGAGAAAATTTGGTAAATAGGGACAAAGAAGCAAAATGAGAAAAGGAATATGGTGGCAAAATTTGAAGGCGTTTGGGTGAAAATCGAAGGAGTTATGGCAAACCCTAAAAATAGACAAATGTGGGATTTCGGGTATTGGGAAGTGAAATTTGGGATAGGGTCTTCAGGAATGAAATATGCAGAATGGAATTGCAGAGGTGTCAGAAGTTTCAAGGAAAACAGAGTTGAAACCAAGGAGATATGGTCGAAAAACAGAATTTTATACTTTTTTTTTCTTTTTCTTTTTTTTTCTTTTTTTTTGCAGGAAGGGATCTGCAACGGCGCGAAAGTGATCGGAAACGGTGGAATTTGCAACAGCGCGGAAGTGATCGGCAACAAATGGATCTGTAACGGCAACAGTTCTGGACAGAGGAAATCTGCGATTGTGCAACTGAAAATAGATATGGACCCCAGGTATGTGGGGCTTCCTATCGGTTCAAGGGATTCACTCGGCCAACAATGTTGTTTGACGGCTTGCGTATTGGGGCAGTACCCCTCACTCCATGGCTCAGGTAAAATTGATAACCGCTTGGCCACAAACGATAGCTCTTGGTTTACCTCACGGGTGGGAACTAGTCAATCAGGTAGGGGTCGTTGCCCTTTTCGCTGGCAGGTCCTCTCAATGGGCCAACTACTTCGGGGTTCTTGTGGTACTCCTCACAATGAGTTTTAAGGCTTATGCCTAAGTACTTCCCACAGTTAAGCGAATAGGGATTATTCCTAGATTCGAACCTGCAACAAAAGCGAGAAAAAAAATTGGGCAGAAATTTCACCCAACAAGCCCAAGAAAGTGCTCTGATACCAGATGTGAGGACCCTGCAGCAAATAATTAATCAAAATACACGATATAGCAGCAGAACTCAAAATCACTTTTATATTAATCGCAGACCACTTCGAGGGCGCAACCTCCTTTGAGCAAGCTCAATACAAAATAACTTCACGGTGCCTTCTTTGGCCTCAACACACACTTATATATTAAAAATAGGCGCCAATACTATGGGTCAAAACCATGGCCCAATATAAACTATGGATCAACAAATACTATAGGCGGTTTACAAAGCATATGCGCCCAACAACAATAACACAAACTATGGATCAACAATTACTATGGGACGGCTTACAAAGCATATGCGTCCAACAACAATTTTCACTAACACAGTAAAGAGAAGGATTGACATGGGTTCCTAACAACTGGAAAGTAAGATGCGGGAAGCATACCCGAATCTGTTCCAAGAGGTTGCAGAGGATGAAGAATAAGTAACATCGAGGACGATGTTACATTTTAAGGGGGTGTGTATGTCACATACCCCAATTTTGAAAAATAATGTTAATTGTTTTAATTATATTTCCTAAGACATTATGTTAAATTTAATGCTAAGTAGGAACTGATGACTCAGAAGACTCAAAAGAAGTGGAATGTAATTCTGAATATTTTATTATTAATAAATAAAAAGTGGAGACAACAGCATGGGAGAGCTGTTAATAAGAGGTTACTAGTCAAACTGGTGGATGGAACTAGGTGGAGGGCAAAAGACAAGTGGCAGCATCCTCAAACACTTCCTATGTTGCAGGTGGCAACTTCCCTATATTTGGGGTCATGATCCCCCAAGAAAGTGGGATCAGAGCAGGTGGCTCAATAAATGACAACTAACCCAAAAAGACCTAGGCAATATTTTAAAAGTACCCAATGAATAGAGCTGAGGCTGCTCAGATTTTTGGAGAAGAATCATTCACGAGGAATGTTATTCAGGAAATTCATTGGGGAAAAAGGGAAAAACAGTAAGGAAGGTGTGTTTGAGAGAAATCCTGCAGTAACTTGGTCTATTACAGCTTGTTAGCTGGGAGAACTTACTGATAAGTTCAGGATTGATACTGAGTCTAAAGATTGGTATTTGACTATTGTTGCACCTAGTTCCAGCAAGGGAGACCAGAGCAAGCTCGGGGGTCCTGAGGAGTCGCTGTTTGAGCGCTCTCCAGAAATTGGTAGGGAGGAACGACCTCCCATCGCTGTTGTTGTCCAACTTCAAAAACAGGTTATGTTCTCTAACAGTCTTTGTTTTAATAACTATGTAAGGTTGAATGTTGTGTTTGTAATTTATGATGTAAAGATTTAGATGGTTTTGTAATGAAGTTGTTTAGTTTGTGTTGTAATATAATCTATTGATGGAAAACAAAACCCCTCCTGTTTTTTTCCTCGTCTAGAGTGACCAGACCGTACTCCAGCACAGGGGTAAAATTATAAATAAGGATGATATGATGAGAATGTAGAATAGTAGATTGATTCCTTTTCTATTATCAGAAAAGATATTTTACTGACAGGAGTATGTGTTCATAGATAAAACTATTTCCTTGTACAGAATTTTACTTTCAGTAGTTTTATTATTTAAACAAATAGAAGGATATAATAGTCGCATTGGAGTAGGGTTAGATTAAATATATCTGTTGTTTAAACCTTACAGCTTCTTTCTTCCAGTTTGAAATAATTTAACTATTATATGTCTAATAACAAAACTGAAAGTAGGAATAGATAAATATTAATTAAATTCCACTGTCAAACCAAAAGGATTTAGATTTTATGTACGATTAATAATGTAATCATTTCATTATTTTCTCGCTTCTTATTTAAACTAAGCTCGAACAATGTCTAGAGTTATTAATCTATCTTTCATAAATTGTAAATGAATGCTACTATATACATATAAGATAGATCCTAGATACTGGTAATTAATGTTCTTTTATATATATATCATAACTAATAAGACAAACTAAATACTAAAAGAACTTTATAAAGTATTTAGCATAAATGGCACAAGAAATAGATAACAGAATGCTATCTTTCTATGTACTTATAAAATAAACTAAGGATATTAACCATAGAAGCATTAGTACTCTCAAGAAAGATAACATCCTTATTATATTAATAAGGATATACTTTTTATTACATACATTATAGGAGTATTATTATGTTTGGAACTTAAGGTAATGTTCTTATTACATTAATTGCAAACTTGAACTAATTATACCTTCTGTGCTACAAAGGTAAACTGACAGTACTTAAGAACATTGTTAAAAAAAAACATAAAAACCCTATCTAATTGAAAGGTATAAGCTATATATTAACACTTACAATTTCCTAACAATCAAGTAAGTCAATGTATAAACCAGGTACGGAAACCCTGATGATTGATTAAAAAAAAATATTAAGGGTAAAAAAATTAAGTGCATAATCAAACAGGAAGTAGATAACAGAGGGACAGAATGCTCGACTTTCGAGCTTAATTATATATTATAAAACATAACTAGTAACCCTCACATTTTCCAGACACGCAGTATAATTTAACAGTAAATTAAAAAGGAACTGCGTTACTTCTTATACTGTCAAAAATTAGGGTAAAGCCCTATTCATCCAAAATACAACAGAGTTAATAACTGTAAACCCAGTCCAGTATTTTTACTCACGGTCGTATTGAAAATTCACATAGGGAGGCTTTTACAGCCTGTTCTTTTAATATAAACATAGTTTTATAAAACAAGACAAAATGTACCCTCACGGCCGAAGCCGGAGAACCCTGCAGTAAGCAAGGGTCTTAACAGCCAATAAAAATAGTGGAACAATAACCAGAATAACCAAAACCCATAAGGGTTAATCAGGCCGCGACGACCAAACCACATTATCCCACGAGGGACCAACAAGGAGGAAGTTGCCATGGTGATACCAGGCTTACCGTAAGCAGGTAGCGGATTCCAGCCCTGTTCTATCCACACAAAGGGTTGAGTCGAAACCTGTTACAAGAAATGTTTATGGTTAAAACCCTGTTGCAAATAAACCCTTGTATTAAAACTAGTCTGTAGAGAAGAAAGGGTAACAGTATATTTTTTTTCTTCCTCACCTGGAAACGATAAAGAAGCTCGACCTTCCACGAACAGCAAGGCCACCCTCAGCACGAGGGGAAAGCAACTTTTCATCGGCTGCAAGAAGAATGGAGGTGACTACCCTTCCAGCTAAGAAGTCGAATCTACGGTGTAGCCCTATGCTCAGTAACACTAAATACAATAACACAACCCGCAGTGCCAGGCCGAGAAGTAAGGAAACTCTGTGTAATCTAAGGTTTCACGATGGAATAGTCACGACAAAGAAACCCTAAAGAAATTTTAACAACCCTTTGCCAAGCAACGAAGCAGTCCCTTAACAGCACTCCTCCATTAAAAACGTATAGAACGAGCTTATGCAGAAGATTAGCGAGTAAGGAGGCTGCCACCATTGAATGCAAGCGACTGCGCAAGTAAGGCACGATAGTAGAGCGGCCAGAGGGCCCGAAGGCAATGGAAAGAATAACAAGTGGGGGTTCAACCCTAAGCTTTTAACTGTAAGATACAGGGCCAAGACGCTGCCACGACAGCCTGATAAATATTTCCATGTAGTGGGTAGGAGTGTATAGTTCCCGGCGAGCTATTCATCCACTATTAATCCAATCATTGACAATCAAATGATCAACTTCAACCTTTGTCACAATGTCAACCTTCACTTACGCTGCATGGGAAACGAAGGTTTGTTATTTATCATAATAATCATTTAAGTCGTGTGGAGACTACGACTCTTTACTTTATAATGTATGGTTTATTAAAATGTGAACAAAGTTTAGTATGGTATGCATTGGGTGGACCTTTGCTTAACCCTTTCATTTTTACTATGATATGCAACGTTTTTCAACAACACTTATAATCACTTAAGATTAGAGTCTTGTAAAGAACATTATAAAAAGAGAACAATAATGTTTATCCTCTTAGTGAGAACGTTACTCACAAACAAATTCAACCAAGTAATTATAACTTAAACGAAAGTAAGACTAATGCTTAACTTAGTAATTTATGCATGTATAAGATAAAAAAGGGCACATCATAGTAAATGGTGCTAGAACTTAGAATAAAGAATAACCATAAACTTGTTGTGGGGAAGGTCTATTCTATGACCCTTCTGGTTCTATAAATTTAGCATTTCTCACTAAGCCAACTTAAAACTTAATCAAAGTAAGATTATTGGTTATGCTATGAAAAGAAATTTACATAATCATTCCATGTTATCTCCATACTTGTGATAAACTCTTACCTTAGAATGATTTAAAATTAAACTAGCAGGGTTTGCATATAAGCATGACAAGTCTCTAAAAGTTTAAGGGTTAACCTTGAAATTGTTAATGATATTTGTTAACCACCACTTGATGTTATTTTTCCAAGCGATTATAATACAGAGGGGTTTAACCAACCATACTAATATAAATTAATTAAATGTAGTATGCAATAAGGTTAGGACCCCTTAAATTACGCAGTACTGAAAGTGGGATTTGGTGTATAAACTCTTAAAAATTCTACACTGTGCAGTAATCAATTCAAGCATGGCATCATTTAGTAAGTTTGTATAAATAACAACTAGATCATTTGATTTTATAATTCTGCCATACTTCTTATGTTTGTAAAGAAAAATTAAATGTATCATATGCTTGATAGTTAATATAAACATCAAGGAGTCTAGTATTTAGTAATCATTCCAAATCAAGCCTTCAAGAAGGGAAACAACTGTCGTCGTTACCAATAGAATCAAATCTATTTTTCCATAACATCTGGAAAAGAAGAATAGTCTAATACTTTACCTTGATAAACTTCGGAAACTGACTAGTATGTATATCCTTCTACTGAATTAAATAATGTACGAAGTATTTATTTTGAATACTTTAGAATTTTGATAAGCAGCACCCGAACCTCTTACCTGTAAATCTGTAAGAGAAGAAAAACTTCTGCGTTGGCTCGAAAGGTAAGTAAGTCCAATTTTTCATGACAGTTCCACCTTGTGGTCGCAAGAAGAAAATGAATCACTAACCGAAAAGAAAACTGTTCTACAAAGATAACCACAATTAAAAGATAATGCAGATAATAAATTCAGTAACATATAACTAATGAAACAATTAGTGAGTGCAGTTATGAAATTTATCTGTAAATTAAAAATTTTAAATTTTTCAGAAAATTTGGGGTGTTGACAGGTCCCTACTTCTTTTATTCGGCAGACTTGTTCCTAATACCTTGGAAGGAAAATTTCTACCCAGAAAAGGAGGATATGAAAGTAGCATCAGTATGGATCCGTCTTTACTCTCTCCCAAGTGAGTACGGAGACTCTGAAATTCTGGAAGATATGGGAAACAACTTGCAAACTTTTATCAAAATATTTGAACAAACCAAGGTAAAAAGATACACAGCCTATGCGAGAATATGTGTATGCATGGATCTATCCAAAGAATTACTAGAATCCATTAAGATGTCATGGGAAGACGAAGATTGGGTGCAAACCCTATGCTATGAGAAATCTCATTTAGATGTTGCATATGTCATGAGTACGAACATTTATTTAGAGATTGTCCTATGAAGTCTCCAAAACCAACACTCGAGAAAGAGGAGGAGAAAAAGGACCAAGGGTTTACAAGGGTTACATCTCGTAAAAGAGGAGGGATAAAGAAAGAAAAGCTGGAGTAACCAAAAAGATCCTAGTATCCAATCATTTTGAATGCCTAGAATACCAACTTGAGGAAATAATCAAACCATATCTTAATGGAAAACAATGGTACCGTCACCAACGGGAGGAGAAGGATGACTGTGTAAAGACAACAAACAGTGTTATGGAAGGACAAGCTAACGAAGAGCTTGAAAGGGACATAGGGGATGAGGTAGAGGATATGGACATTGGAGATCTGGATCTAGATGGAATCAAAAACACTTGTGGCGATGTCAAGAAAGGCTATGTCCCCCCAATAGCAAATAATTTTACTAAAGGAGGAAATCATCAAAGCAAGGGAAACAATTCAGCTGGGAATCAACCCAGGATCACAAGAGGAAGCATGAATAAATGAGAAAGAAGATAGGGAGGAAGTCAAATAGGCAGCATATAGTGGAACCTGGACTCAAGTTGGTGGAATCAGGCCAGTACCCTACCATTCAGGCTACTTTAGGGTTATAATCTCCTCTACCTAAAACTTCTCAATGAAGATAGTAACTTGAAATATAAGAGGTCTAAATAGCCAGCTTAAAGCAAAAATTCTAAAGAAAAAGATCCAAAATACAAACACGATCATTGTTTTCCTATAGGAAACCAAATGTCCAACGAGCCAACTTCAGAAAATAAGCAATAAAAAATGGAAAGGGAGTGGAGGAATAGGTATTGATGCAAGAGGGTATGCAAGAGTCCTAAAGATGTTATGGGATCCCAACAAAGTGTGTCTTTCTGGTTTTTTTGGAAACCATAGATTTATTTCAGCAGAATTTAAGGTTATTGGTTTCCTAAGATGCTACGACACCCTTATTTACCAACTTCTACTGGAAGGAGGCTACAACCCCCTTGTAGGCCTGTAGCTTACCCTAGCACCACCCTACCACCCTAATATGGTTTTATCAAACTTCTAGATCTTCTTATGTCTTCAATTCGGTCACTAGTTTCTCATCACTTCCTTGGTCTCGGTCTTTTGATGCGGTTACATGGATCTAGACTGCAGAGACCCTCTTCAACAGGTCGAAATATGCACATATATATTCATCATACCCATATGAACCAACGTGTCTTTTCACTAATATCATACCTCTTTCAGCAAATGCACCTCTTCATTATGGAACTTTTTGCCTTGTCATAGTGATAGCCTTTCAACACTCACATCCTTTCATGTTGGACATGTGCCTCTTCATCTAACAGTCGTGTATCTTCATCGTGACTCTTTAGAAATTTCTTGCGCAATTTCAGAACGTCGAACAAAAATCCTTCCGCAATCGCCTTTCCACAATAGAAATATTTATGCAATTTCCTTTCCACGACTATCTTTTTGCTTCCGCAGTTTCCTTTCCGCAACTTGTCTTTTTGCTTTCGTAGTTTCCTTTCCGCAACCTGTCTTTTTGCTTCTGCAACGACCTTTCCGCAATTTACAGAAACTCCTTCCTTCCGCAATTACAGGTTGCGGGCCTATCTTTCAACTTTTCTGAACTAGGCTTCCGCATTTACCCTTTTTGCAATCGTCATTTCCGCAATTTGTGGTAACTCCTTCCTTCCACAATTGCGGGTTGCGGGTATGCATTTCCCAAATTTAGAAAACGACTTCCACAATTATGCGGTCGCAACGTTCTTTCCGCAGTTGGGTTGCAGATTGCGAATGTGCCTTCCAAATTTTTTGAAACTGCTTCCGCAATTCGTCTCCCACAAAACTTCTTCCGTAATTGCGGATTGCGGGTTTGCCTTTCAATCTTCCCTTTTTTAAAAATTGTAGGCATAATTCTTCTTAAGGATAATATGATTTTTCACTAACTTGGCAGGTGTAACATTCAACGTGTGACCTCCATATGAGAAACCAAGAGCATAGCTAGATGGCCAAATCATCAAGGAGCATATTGATACCCTCTGATGAATCTATTAACACACAAGCAGCCTCTAGCGTGCATTTCCAGATGGCCCCTTAACCTCCTGTATTTGACACTTAAGGCATATTTCATTTAACATGCAAACACATTTTTTCTCAATTTTGGTAGGTTAATTTCTTACACATTTGACCACCATAAAGAAAACTAAAAGTTGTGGATAGATAGACATATCACCAAAGAACAGAACCATACCATTTAATGAATTAATTTACACAAAGAATGCATTTGGTGGGTAGTTGAAAATGTCCTTATGAACATCTGTGCTGACCTTTGGACAATTTTTCAAAACCTTAGGTCAACTAAGGTGGATTCTTACTTTCATCAAACTTGGAAGGCGAAGCATCCAGAGCATGGGGGACAACATGTTGATTTCATCTATGCCAACTTCATCATACATGCCATGTCATCATGTCCTAGGTTATTCCTTTGTCATTACTGAACTCCTTTGACATCAATGACAACTACATTCAACATTCTCCCCCCTTGGCATTGATGGCAACATCTAAACATTCTCCCCCTTTGACAACAATGACAAAAGATAACATGTTATGCCCTTGTTGTAACCATCTTGATAGAGAATTTCCTATCTTTCTTCTTTTTGATAATTTCCCTTGCCAATATATCTCCTCTTTTAAGAAATTTAGCTTGTTAACTAGACTTGGTACTAATCATTGTGTTATGATCTGGTTAACATCCTCATTTACTTTCTTGTAGCAAGTTTTTGAAGGAGAACATGATGATTAGTTCATAGACTCCCCCTTTCAATGTTCCTCCCTTTTGTCAATATTGTATACATTTTGTGACAAAGTTTACACTCATCATTAGTTTTCTCCCATAAACTGCTCTTTAAGAATGTATCATGTAACTTGCTCTTCTTAAGTAGTCTTCAATTCCATGAAAGCAATTTATTATCCATATGTCCTTGTTCCTTTAGACATTGACCAAGTTTTAACTAGCTTGATTGATACATTTTCTTCTTTCATAGAATGCACCATAATTCCTTGGTATGAGGTAACAACAAGCTTTGCTACAGGTTCTTAAACATGCTTCTGAGAGACAAATTTAGAAAGAACTTCATCAAACTAATATGTATTTGAATACCAATTGTTCCTTCGCAATATTTACTGCTACTTTTACTCATCCTGACATTTTTTCAATAAAGTGCATCTTTATCTTTCAGATCAGCCTTGAGTTTTCTTCCACTGTCAACAATTTTGTAGTTAAAACTGTTTTTTAAAGATTAGATCAAGAATGACTTCAACTCACGGAAATGACTTTTCATAATTGCCCTATCAGACAGTCCTTAAGATTGTCTAAATGGTACCCCTCAGATCTATTCTTGTATTAATCTTTACATGTGCTCATCAATAGGATTGTCAAATCCTCCAAGTGTGAAATGTGGAAGATCACCCCAAACAAATGTGATCAAATGAATACTTTTAGGATAGACAAAGGTTTTAATTTATGTGTCATGACTTCATATTCTAAGTAATAAGGATAATTTTCATCATATATTGGATTACAAACTTCATGGTCTTCATGGATCACGCACTTTAATACTTTCATGTTACTTCACTTTGTCATATGGTATTAGAATTGTTGTGCCATTTAGATCTTCAAGCAATTAGTTCTGAATAATACTTGCAGTAAAAGGAGTATGAAGATACAAACTGAACAAAACAAACCACACAGGAAACAGATGAGTGTAGCTTAGGAATTTACAGTATCATTCACATTAATTAATCCGGTGTTACAATAGTTTACAAATAGGAAGAATTCGAATCTACCAACGGGATGTGACTGTACCTAACTGACTAACTAACTCATGGTGTCTCAATCAATATCGGAGTCAAATAGATCAACTCCCAGATGTCCAACAACTCATACAATCAATGACAACTAGTTAACTCAATGCAACTAAGTGTGGTGGGTGGGCAAAGGCGTCTACTCCACATGCAGCCATGCATAACTAGCACTAGCTAACTGATTGTGATCTAACTGAAAGTAACTGGAAGCTAGCTAAGACTAACTAGTTCCAACTCCAACTAACTGATGGAGGTTGGTGCCGGGACTCCTAGTGGCTCCTAAAATGTAGGGATTGGTCTAAGAGGCGCCCAAACTGATGCATGCACATGCAGTAAGTGGTAGTTAACCTCTAGCATTGTTCCCCACACTCTAATGACTGGTACATGTGGCCTCATTAGGACAAGTGGACCCAAATAATTAATTAAGGTTCCTAAGTTAGGCTAAATTAATCTAATATACATTTGACCAAGGGAGGATTAATAATGCTAACACCCCCCCTGAATCCTAACTTAGACAACTATGCGCCCTGGTAACAAGACCATAGGTCACCCAAATACAATCTAAAAGACAGTAAAAAAATGTTGCTTAATACAACTAAGGAAACAAGGGAAAATCTCATGGGAATACCCCCCCCCCCCCCCCCCCCCCCCNACACTATTGCAAATTTGCAACTCTATGCAGCAACATGGTCCATCTGTGAACCTCTCAATGTACTTCTGAACTGATGACTCTGTTTGTCTCTTATGGATGGTGAAGGCAGGGAATGATCAAGTTTCTGCTTCTGTGGGCCATGTAGCTAATCATTCACCATCATCAAGCAGCACCGACATGGAACTTTGCTGCACCATTATGTAGAGAGCGAATCTGTGAGAGATAGTCCAGCATGTTCATTGTGATACTGGGACCTTGTTCTTCTTCTGTCTTCTGGATTTCCAGCACCACTTCCAACTGCATTGAGAAGCTTTTGAGCCCATCTGGGCTTAGGATTTTGATTAGGAATGGGTACTGGATCTGGACCTAGAATCTCTTAAGATTCAGTCTCAATAACAGGATCATGCTGAATGTGATCTTCTTCATCTGAATCTGAAACCTGTAGCACATCATCATCATCAAAATAGGTGGAGAAATAGTTATACCTTCCTGTGCTTCTAGAGGTGTGTCATACAACTTATCTTCTTCGAACTAGACACTCCTTTCAATGAAGCATCTTATGGTTGCAACTTCCATCAGTTTGTAAGCTTTTGCATCTTCTGCCTATCCCAGCAGAATGCATTCGCTACTTTGGGCTTGGAAGGCCTTCCTCTTGTCAAGTGGTATTTTGGCCCAAGCTTTGGAACCAAAAACTCTTAGATGATAGACATTGGGCTTATGCCCATGCAGTGCTTCGAATGGAGTGACCCCAACCACTAAATTGTGAGGCACCTTATTCTGCAAATACGAAGCATAGTTTACTGCTTCATCCCAAAGAGAAGGAGGTAGATGTTTGGCATGGAGAAGGCATGTTGCCATCTCTTTCAGTGATATGTTCTTCCTCTCAGCCACACCATTTTGTTGTGGTGTGTATAAAACTGAGTGCTCCATTCGAATCCCCTCTGATTCACAGAAACTCTAGAAATATCCTTTGATGTACTCTCCTCCTTTATCAGATCTTATTGACTTGATCTTCTTATTGAAACTATTCTCAACCATAGCTTTAAAAACTTTGAAAGTCTCAAAAAATTATGATGTTTGTTTCATGAAGTAGATTCAGCAGTACCTAGAATAATCATCAATAAAGGTGAGGAAGTACCTACAACCATTAATGGAGTTTGTGGGCATAGGTCCAGCTACATCACTGTGTATCAAATCAAGTATAGAGGCATCTCTATGTGCCTTTCCAACATCATACTTATTTTCTGGATGCTTACCTAACAAGCAACCAACACATATTCCATTGGAGGTTTGGATGGAGGGAAAACCTTCAACCATTTTATCAATGTGGAGTTGCTGCAGATATTTGAAATTGAGATGGCCAAATCTCTCATGCCAAATCTTGCTGGTATTGTTAGCATGAGACAATAAAGTTGTAGGAGGAGAGACAAGTAAGAAATGTGAGAACTCATAAGCTTTGATAGAGTGATTTGCAATACCTTTCGCTACAAGTTGTCCAGTGGCTTTTCTGTAATCTCAATTGTTTCTAAATCGAACGTAACTCTCTTAGGAGAGCCTGTATGAGTCATTTGATAAATAGACAACAGGTTAGGAGCAAGGGAGGGCACATAAAGGACATTCTTGAACTCACAATGCTTCGCTCTAACTAAGCCCCTTCCTTCAGCTGGAATTTGGGAATCATATCCCATGTGAATGTTAGGCCCCTTTGACAGTGTGAGGGCCTAGAAGGATTCATTAGAGGCAATGATGTGGTTGGAAGCTCCATGATCAATTATGTATGTTGTAGACTGTGTAAGGCTAGCTTTCAAAGCATGGAACCTTTCATCATCTTTTGACTGTCGTTCTTCATCAGGCTTCTTTGCTCTTTGTGGGGGAGCAATGTTATGTTGCTTGAGAAGAGCTGGCATTTCATCAAGTTGCTTCCTCATACAATAATATTCAAGATGGTAACCCTTTTCATAATAGGGGCATAACTTCTTTTCAAACTTCTTATTTTTCTTAGAGCCGGAGGCTCCTTCAAAAGTTTGTTGACTCTGTTTAGGCTTTGAATCAACTGCTTTTGGCTCCTTCTTCTTTGATTTCTCCTTTGTTTGTGCTTTGGAAGAGTCAGTAACTAGGAGAGCTTGATCTTTGAAGGTCTTGATGACTCCCATTCGAATCAATTTCTCTTGCTCCTTAATTAAGGACTCAGAAAAATAATCTAATGAAAGAATTTTCCAATCGGGGAAGCCCTCCCGCTTGGAATGAAATATAGAAACAAATACATAATACTCAAAACCGAGTTTGTTGATTATGGAAAGGACGTTATGCTCATCCTTCCGTTCTATTCCGCATTGTTTGCATTGAAGTGCAAGAGACTTGAATTTAGTAAAGAATTGCTCAATAGTCTTGAAACTGCTAGGATGTAAGGCTACCAACTCATTCTCCAAGAGGTGTCCCCGAAGCTCATTTTGTGTGCCAGACAAGTCTTCAATCTTATCCCAGGCTTCTCTGGGTTTCCTCAAACCTTCTAGGTGGAAGAGGATATCTCTGGGTATATAAGTGCATAGATAACCGAATGCTTCATCTAAGCGGTTCATAAACTTGTTTCTTTCAACAAGTTGATGGGGCTCAACCTCCCTTCCAGGTACTATCCTATGGTAGCTATGCTTATACAAGGCCAGTTGCATATCAATCCTCCAATCAAGATAATTGGAAGTTGTGAGGATCTGAGGAGTAGGAGATTGAGAAGCCATAATTCTCCCGACTGAGAGATCACAAAACTTCACACAAGCTATGTAGCACCTACCAATTTTCACTGCAAAACACTAAAACATATGAACTAAGTTAGAATCATGTTTTTCCTCTCGACATGAACATATTTTTAGGGTTCGTCACGCCCTCGCCGCTGCTCTAAATAAATTCAGAGCTAGTAAATCATCATAGGGGGCTTTTGTGGAAACCCAACTGTTTCCGATGTTCAATGGAGAGAAATAAACATGAAACTTGCCTGAGAAGGCTCTGAACAAAACAAACCACATAGGAAACAAATGAGTGTAGCTCATGAATTTATAGTATCATTCACATTAATTAATATGGTGTTACAATAGTTTACAAATAGGAAGAATTCGAATCCATTAGGGAGGAATTCGAATCTACCAACTGGATGTCGCTGTACCTAACTGACTAGCTAACTCATGGTGTCTCAATCAATATCGGAGTCCAATAGATCAACTCCCAGATGTCCAATAACTCATACAATAAGCGATAACTAGATAACTCAGTGCAACTGAGTGTGGTAGGTGGGAAAAAGCACCTACTCCACATGCAGCCATGCATTAGCCATGCATAACAAGCGCTAGCTAACCGATTGTGATCTAATTGAAAGTAACTAGAAGCTAACTAAGACTAACTAGTTCCAACTCCAACTAACTGATGGAGGTTGGTGCCAGGCTTCCAGTGGCTCCTAAAATGTAGGGATTGGTCTAGGAGATGCCCAAACTGATGCATGCACATGTAGTAAGTGGAAGTTAACCTCTAGCAGTGTTCCCCACACTCTAGTGACTAGTACATGTGGCCCCATTAGGCCAAGTGGACCCAATGGTACTAGTGGGCCCAAATAATTAATTAAGGTTCCTAAGTTAGGCTAAATTAATCTAATAGACATTTGACCAAGGGAGGATTTATAATCCTAACACATGGATGGTCTCTAGCAAAGTCTCCTTTTTCAATTTGTCACTTATACACTTCTTCTCGTCTTTGAGGAAGATAACTTTTACCAAGTAATTCTTATGACTCTTATTCTTCTTATGTTTGATGGCAAACTCAAAACATTATTTTCTCCTTACCAACTGATATTTTTCAAGTACCAATTGCAATTCTCTGATATTAACTCCCCTTGAGTATATAATCCCCTATAATGCTCATTGCAGGGTTCTCTTCTAGGTCATGAGAGTTTTTAGAAGAGACATCCACCATCATCACTATTTTCTTCTTCATCATCTCCACCGATATATTCTTTTACATCTTCATCTTGCTTTACAACATAATGGATGTCATTCTTATTATGCTCAACATTATCTTTGGAAACTTCATTGATGCTTGGAATTTTTTTCCAATTAACTTTCTTCTCCACATCTTTCCATGAGGTACTACGCTTACTGGTTTTTCATTTCTTTGTCTCTTGGTTTTCATCTTCCATACCTTTTCCTGGTTTCCTTAGACAGTCTGTGTGTATTGTTCTTGCAATGTTTTGTAAAGTGTCCAACATTGCGACATATGAAACATATAATAGGTCTTTCACCATTTGAGATGTTAGTGTCTTCTTTCCTTTTCGGACTTTGATCTTCTTCTTTGATTCTACAATCATCAACCTTGTAACCAAACTCGTGACAACAATGACAATATCCATAGAGTGTTTCTTTATATTTGGAGAATCTTTGGTTTTCTGCTTGTAATGACTCTTTTCATTGGCATGTCTTTTGAAAATTTTCATCTTGGGAGGATGAGAAGAATTCTGATGACTGGAATTCATTCCCTTGTGATTCTTCTGTTGCCTGGATATATCTTTTGAAGCATCGTCCCAACTTTTAACCTTTTCAACATCCATTTGAGTGATGGAGCTTGATCCTTCAATGACACGTTCTTGATCATATCTAAGACCTTATTTATACTTGGGGAATCTTTGTAAGATGAGGACTTTATTAAGTGCTTCAGTGAATTCCTTGAACTTCTCACTAACAGTTAGGTGATCTTTTAGCTTCTTTACTTCTTCATTGAATTCAATAACTTATTGTTTTAAGCTCTCGGCCTCTTTCATGCTAGCCATCATTTGTTGTTTTGAATTGTGCAGCTCTTCTTGGAGGGTCTTGACTTCCTCTTCTTTTGAATTTAGCTCTTATTGGTGTTTTGACAATTGTCCTTTCAAAGATTTGTTCCTTCTTCTACATTTTTCAATTTCCTCAAGAGCATATATGAGTTCAGCCTCTAGGTCCACCTCTCCATCTAATTCATCTTTACTTGATTCTTCATCTTCATATTTTGAAACAGTATGGCTTGCTTTTGCTATCTCTTTAACTGAATAAAGCTTCTTCAATTTGACCCAGAGTTCCTTAGCTGAGATACATTGTCCTATCTTCTCTTTGATGGGTTGACGTAACCCATCAAGTATGGCCTCCATTGCCTTTGAGTTATTTTTCTTGGACTCTTTTTGAGATGTAGTCCTTATTATTTTTGGTGGGATGTAATCAGAGATCATTGCATTCCATACACCATATCCTAATGACTGTAAGTATACTCTCATTCTTATGCTCCATTGTTCATATTTTTCTTCATTAAGTACTGGAGCTCTGTTGGAATTAATCCCTTCTTGTTGATCCATAGTGGTTTTAATTAGGATCTTCCTTCCAATGGTTTAGAGTGTAGTGAAGGATCATGCTTTGATACCAATTGTTGGAATATTGGACAATATTGAGAGGGGTTGGGGGTTAATCAATATTGATAACTTTTAACAATTAAAACCACTTTTAACTTATTCATTAACACACATGATCAACAAGATACAAGGAACACAACTTTTATCGTGGAAGCACAATTGGGAAAACTACCAACACTTTCTATTACTGCAAAATGATATTTACAATAGTTTTGTCAGCTACGAATGACAGGATGCTACAACACCCTATTTACCAACAGCTACTGGAAGGAGGCTATGACCCCCTGGCTTTATCAGTTGCTACTAAAAGGATGCTACGACACCCTATTTACCAGCTTCTACTGGAAGGAGGCTACGACCCCCTGGTTTTATTATCTGCTACTGAAAGGATGCTACAACACCCTATTTACCAACTACCACCGGAAGGAGGCTACGACCCCCTGGTTTATTAGCTACTACTGAAAGGATGCTTCGACACCTTATTTACCCGCTACCACTGGAAGGAGGCTACGACCCCCTGTTTTGTGAGCTACAATGGATAGGATGCTACGACACCCTTATTTACCAACTTCTACTGAAAGGAGGCTACACCCCCCTTGTAGGCCTGTAGACTTCCCTAACACCACCCTTCAACCCTAGTATGTTTTTTTATTATCAAACTTCCAGATCTTCTTATGTCTTTAATTCGGTCACTGGTTTCTCATCACTTTCTTGGTCTCTGTCTTCTGTTGCTATTACATGGATTCGGACTGCAGAGACATTGTTCAACAGGTCAAAATATGCACATACATATTCATCATACCCATATGAATCAGCATGTCTTTTCACTGATATCATGCCTTTTTAAACGCACCTCTTCATTCTGGAACTTCGTGCCTTTTCACAGTCATAACCTTTCAACACTCACATCCTTTCATTCTGGACATGTGCCTCTTCATCTAACAGTCATGTATCTTCATCATGACTCTTCATAAATTTCTTGCGCGATTTTGGAACGTTGAACAAAAATCCTTCCGCAATTGCCTTTTCGCAACAAAAATCTTTCTTGAACCTGTCTTTTCCGCTTCCGCAATTATCTTTCCGTAACGACCTTTCCACATTCATCTTTTCGCAAACCGTCTTTCTGCAATTAACCTTCAACAACGATCTTTTTGCAATCATCCTTTCTGTAGTTTGCAGGAACTCCTTCCTTCTGCAATTGCGAGTTGCGGGCATGTCTTTCAACTTTTTCGAACTAGGCTTCCGCATTTACCCTTTCCACAACGATCTTTCCGCAATTTGCAGTAACTCCTTCCTTCCACAATTGCGGGTTGCGGGAATGCATTCCCAAATTTAAAAAATGACTTCCACAATTATACGACCACAACGTTCTTTCCGTAGTCGGGTTGCAGATTTCGGATTGTAGATGTGCCTTCCAAATTTTTCGAAACTGCTTCCGCAATTCGTCTCCCGCAAAACTTCTTCCCAATTGTGAATTGTGGATTGTTGGTTTGCCTTTCAATCTTCCCTTTCTTTAAAACTGTAGGCATAATTCTTCTTAAGGATAATATGATTTTTCACTAACTTGGTAGGTGTAACATTCACATGTGTGATCTCCATATGAAAAACCAAGACCATAGCTAGATGACCAAATCATCAAGGAGAAGATTGATACCCTCTGATGAATTTATTGACACATAGGTAGCCTCTGGTGTACATTTCTAGATGGCTTCTTAATCTTCTGTATTTGACACTTAAGGCAAATTTCATTTAACAGGCAAACACATTTTTTCTCAATTTTGGCAGGTTAATTTCTTGCACATTTGAACACTAGAAAGAAAACTAAAAGTTGTGGATAGATAGACATATCACCAAAGAACAAACCCATGCCATTTGATGAATTAATTTACACAAAGAATGCATTTGGTGGGTAGTTGAAAAAGTCCTTATGAACATCCGTGTTGACCTTTGGACAATTTTTCAAAACCTTAGGTCAACTAAGGTGGATTCTTACTTTCATCAAAATTGGAAGGTGAAGCATCCAGAGAATCGGGGACAACATGTTGATTTTATCTATGCCAACTTCTTCCTACATGACATGTCACCATGTCCTAGGTTATTCCTTTGTCATTACTGAACTCCTTTGACATCAATGACAAGTACATTCAACACAGTGTTGTCCGAAACATACAATTAGATTGTGTAATGTAACAAAAATCCCATATGGCCCATTCATAAATGGGCAAGTATTGTTTAAAATAATGGTGGGGGGGCAATATCCAGTTCTTTAAAAGTGCCCTTGTCTATCTCCCATGTGGTTAGATACCCATCCTGTAATGGAAGCCCCTGCTTGGATAACAGATCAACATGATTGTTCCTTTACCTCTTGGAGAAGATCAATATACCAATAAAATACATGATTGGAACATGCTACAAACTCTTTTAATATAATTATGGTTGTTGTGCATTTTATCTTCTTATTGCAATATATTGCTTGAGTAATTAATGTGGGTCAACCAAACATCTTCACATCAATATCATAACGAGAATACGATATAGAAGAAATAAACTCTCGATATTTATCCCATCTTGCAACTTACTTTACATTGATTTCCAAACCTTTTTTTGTCGTTTTTTCCCCAAAATTAACAAGAATTGAACTCGACTTGATTCTGATAATTTTTTAAATTTCGATTTATGTTCAATGATCAGGTTCAAGCATTGTTCCCATGTACACCAAAGCATTTCTAACGACTCTAATTCTACTATACAAATGCCCATCGAATTCCCATGCCTTAACAAGGTTCTAGTTCAGAAACAAAAAAGAAACAAAAAACTTACCTTTTCCAATGCCTACACAGTGATTACTAATCTAATTAGGCTCCTCTGCAAAACTACTTGACTTCTCCAATGACAAAGTCTTAAGGTCTTGCAATATACTATGCAAACAAAAATCTCATTTGCAATCGTAGATTTTCACTATTGCCTTTTCAATTTTGCTAATGGTTTCATTCCATCAATGTATTTAGTATTACTATTCTAGCAAATTGGCATTGCCATTCCATTAATGTAACTAGTATTACTATTCTAGCAAATTGGCATTGCCATTCCATTAATGTAATTAGTATTATTATTCTAACAAATTAGCATTGTCATTCAAATTTAAGCTGGCAACAATCTTTGTTATTTTGGCCCTTCCCTTACTTTTGTTGTTCATTAAAAGCTAATAAATGGTACTAAATTTTGCTAATTCCTTTGCCAAACAAGATACAACAACTCCTTCGTGTTTATGTTTTTACCTACACACATGAATATTGCAACTATGCTACTCTTCTTAGAATTATATATACGAACTTAAAAAAATCACCACACAAGCTATTAAAGTGCTACATGTTTATGTTTTTACTTTCAAACATGAACATTACAACTACGCTACTCTTATTAGAAATAGATGTATTAACTTCAAAAATATCACCATACAAACTTTTAACCCTTATATAAAACAAGAGGGGTTGCTAAGGCAGCAAGTCCCTGCCTATAGCTATGTAAAAATGCATTGCTATTTGGCTTGGTTGGTAAACTAAAAACAGTTTGCTGAAAATGAACTTAATCGTTGACTATCATGTAGAAGTGAAAATTAAAATGTTGACCTGGAATTTATTGATCCAATGGGAACAAATATAGCCACTGATATTATTCTCAAAGCTCTCTAGTCAAATCGTGTCAACCTCCCCAAATCAAGTCATCCAATCATTGTCATAGGACATCACAACCTTGAAATTTCAAACTTGCTCGTGCATTTGAAACATTGTCAATATCCTATTTTTTATGCCATAGGTTGAGCACCATGCAGAGTAAAAATCACCAAGAAGCATTGTAAACAAATATCATATTGATAATTCTGAGAGGGACACGATAGGATAAAAACTAACTTACTAGAAATATGAGCTGTTAGTTCAGGAGGCTTTGACCCACTTTCAGCTCCTTGACAAAGTAATCAAGGACTTGCAAAATCTTTTGACTATGATATCCAAAAGATGGAATTGAAATAATAAATTTGAAATTTTAATATTTTTAAATGTATGTCTTACTTGGGTAGTCGAGGATTTAAATGCGTGCATATATGTCTTTTTAAATTAAATGAAAATAATAAAAACATATCTATGCAAATGCGGTTATAAAAACTATGGTTCTAATGCATAAAATAAGAAATGAGACTTATCAAATGAGTAAGTTAACAATCAAAGGCGACCCTTCTCTAGACTGAAAGGAGATAGAAGAGCTAGCACCCTGGCATGGGTAGATATATACATTGTGCACTAAATCATGTCAAATGGGAAGGTGAGTTTATTTACAGTAAACAATCAAACAAATAAAATTGCAAATGAAATACAATAACCTTGGAAAAAGTAATCAATTATATAAAAATGTTTTGTAAAGTGAACGAGTGTAACATTGAAATCTGGATCGATAGAAAAACAAATATGTCCGTCAATTCAAACAACCGTCGATACATTTTCTGTTTATGATTTATATGAACATTATATATATATATATATATATATAAACCTTGTAGAAGTCGAATACGTAGACATTAGAAATATGTAATATGTATAAGGAATTAAAAATTCCATAGGAACAAAGATTCAAAATATTTTCCAGAGATTTAAAATATATTTCATAAAAGAGACTCAAAAATATTTTCAATTTCATCGTTCAAATTTTGAAGAAATTGATCCCATTTTATCTGGATTTCAGTTGTTTCATTTGCAAAACTTTTATTAGGAATCGAGAAACTATTTGTTTGATGCCTTGGTTGTGCTATTACATCTCCGTTATACATCATTAGAGATAAGAGAAGCAATCATGAATCATTTTCGTGTGTTAATGGAATGCAAATACCATGTGGATCTTCTATCGATGCGAACATAGTTGGCTAATGATTTCTTATAAGGATTGCACAATGTAACAAATGGCGCTACATACTTGGATCGAATGTCATTGTTCGCTTCAAAAGGTGCAATTGAGTGTATTTACCAAGCATATAAAAAACCCGCAGTGGATAGTGGACAACGGCTACGACACCTATGATTGAGTGCATAACACATGGACATCAACATGTTTGAACTGGGTTGTTGAACTGCATGCATAACAGATGTTTGTCCTGTGTAGACAAGTGGTTCGAACTCGGTAAACTGGAATTTCCCTCTTGTTCCACTTTGGTGAATGTTTCGCTCAGGTAGAGATACATTTACAGAGAGAGGGGATATATAGACCCCGAGATAGGGGATAGGTTTAGCCATTCACACCGATCAGTTAGTGATGGATTCATGCTGGTCAGGGAAGGCCATTCAGGAAAGGTTAGTTTGTAGCAGCGTTAGGGGCACCCATTCCCCAAACTCACCCACTGAAGCCAAGCTGACAACGGATTAGATTCTTACCTGATGCATGAGCATCTCGATCGAGTTCAACACATTGAGATATAATATTATGATGCTGCTAGCTGTATCAGGGTGAAAAGAGGGAGTGGATTAGATTTAGCCCCTCAGTGTGAGGTGGTCACCGGTGATCAGTAGTAATTGATTTGATTCATGGCATATAAGATAGTAGCTGGTTGGGGTTTAGAATGCTCGAAGCTACCTGATGGATTTAGAATGCTCCCACCAAGATACTGGAACACCACAAGAGCCTGCACAAACGTAAACTCAATATTCTAAATAAATGTATTGAGGAATTAGTTGTTTATAGGGATGATGTTATTATTGGCTGAGATATTGGTTAAAGGGATGGTCACTCAGTTTTACAAAACTCTTCAAAAAGTCATATGCTATAATTTTTCACTCTTGTAATTTTTTTGTTTATAGCACTGGAATTCCATTTAATTTGTTTATAGCTAGACTCTACGTTGGCTTCAGCTTCGACGACATGAAGAAGAAGGCCAAGGAGGCAGCCAAGCCCAAGGCATCGACGGGCAGGCCCATGTGGTTGCCTGGTGCCAAGGCCCCCGAATGGCTGGATGGGTCACTGGTGGGCGATTACGGGTTCGATCCCCTCGGCCTTGGCAAGCCCTCGGACTATTTACAGTACGACGTGGACCATAACCTTGACCAAAATCTCCTTAGAGACCTCCTCAGCAACTTCGCCAGAGACCCCGATATCACGCCCTCCATCCAACCCTACAGCGAAGTCTTCGGATTGCATGGGTTCAGAGAATGCAAGCTCATCCATGGTCATTGGGCCATGTTCGACATTCTTGGTGCACTCACCGTGGAGGGTTTCACCGGCCTATATTGGCAAGAAGCTGGAAAGGTATGATTCAAGTCTCTGTAATTTTGTCAATGTTTCTCTTGTTATTTGATTGTTGTAATGGCCTTCGGCAGTTTTCACAATTGGATTTTGAGCCATTATCAGTTGACCTGTTATGGAATACAAAACATGTTAAGCTTAAATGAGATGTGAACAAATTGGATATAAATGTAAAAGGGTTGCCAAAAATGTGTTAACTCCCGAGCTTGCTGCAGATAAATGTGTTCATTTTCAAAAGCGAAGAATTGAGAATGGCAGCGGTTCACAACTATCTTTTCAAATATTGGAAAAACTAATTTGAAACAAATCTACTCATTTCCTTGTTCATAGAAGTTTCCTTGTTTGTAGTATTTGTTCATGGCAGCTTCCTTGTTTGTAGTATTGGATAACACGTTGTTTGCAGTATTGGATAGCAGGTAGAGAAAACAACATACATCACATGATACAATCTGTGGATCCGAACCCCAGAAAATAAGGGCCTGAGCATGAGTTAGTTGAGGTTCTAAATCTTAATGCAATTTTTTCATAAACTTACTGCAATATTTTCATAAACGTACTTACATGATCTTTAAACTCTTGTAAATATTTTCTGGCATCATGCATCATGCAAGAATAGCTCTTTTATGCATCCATCCAGAGAAGCTCTTGTATGCAGCCAACCAGTTCTTACGTCCTCTTGTTCACCAGTTGCGTTTTGAATCAATAAGTGGCCTTTCCTGCCTTTGAGCACGGGTAAATAGGATTTGGCTGTGCAGGTGTAGCTTGTTGCTTTGGCTGTGCAGCTACCATGTGTACAACTGGTGCTACCATGTGTACAACCGGTGCAGGTGTAGCTTGTTGCATTGGCTGTGCAGCTACCATGTGTACACATGGCCAACATGCAATAACCATGCTTGCTTGTGAGATCATTGTAATCTAAAAAAGTGGAGGATAGTAAACATTTAATGTTAAGAGGTAATGCTAAATCGATTTATAGCATTACTTAGTTTGTTGAAAAGTATTCAATAATCATATTTTTACCCTAAGAATTTTAAGGACAATGTACACTCCGCCTCGATATGAGGTCAAATAAGAGAACGAATCAAGTGATTGGTGGAGAAAAACTGCAAACCGATTCATAGAGTCCCTACTAACCGAGGGCACAGACTAATAAAAGTATGTTTGATGAAGTTTTTTAACCCTTATATAAAATAAAAGAGTATGTTTGATGAATTTATTAGAAACACATGTATGAACTTTAAAAAAAAAATCGCCACACAACCATTAACAATTATATCAAAATAAAAGTCTAATACATGTATGAGCTTAACAAAAAAAAATCACCACACAAGTTCACAACCCATCGATGATTATATCAAAACAAAATAAAAGAAATACTTCCTTAGGGTAGGCATAATATTAATCACGCGGTTAATGCCAAATGAGCGGGGGTTTAACCGAACCACACGTGATATACAAATATTGGATTCCAGAAAGGAAACCGGGTGTTAGGGCTCCCTGCAACTTTGCGTGGGCTTTGTATCGTGCCATTTATCCCATTCCGTCTTTGAGAGGAGACAAAACAGGTTATTCGGTGTTGTTTGATTTAGAATTTGGGATTGTAAGGATGAGTTTGAGTCGGATGGTGCTGAGCAGAGCATATGCCTCCGCGGCATTGACGAGGAATTATTGGGCTTACTCCAACATCTCCTCTTTCACAAAACCTAACTCTGCACCTGCACCTGCACTGATTTCGCCTTTATTTAGGGTATGTATGTACATCCTAATTTTCCTTACACTCAATGCTTTTTCTGCTTTCATAATTTCTTTAACAAGGTCTCGAAATCTACGTCGTTTTCTTGTTTTCCAAGCGCTAATGATATTCATATGGATCTGATCTTCTTTTCTTTCGTAATGCAGGTAGCAAGGAACTATTCCGCGGACTCCCAGGTTAAAGAGACACATGTTACGGTATTTAATGTCAATGTCATTATTTTTTAATTCCAGATCTCTGTTGATGATGGGCGGATCGATTAAATCTGGCTTTGTAACTGTCTGTTTAAATCATCTGTTGAGAATTAGTTTATGTTGTTCGAGTGACAGGTTCCTATTCCGATGTATGGAGTAGCTGGAAATTATGCCTCTGCCCTTTATGTGTCTGCTGTGAAAGCTAACATATTGGATAGGGTTGAATCGGAGCTCAAAACCCTCATGGAGGCTTATAACAACAGTCCGAGTTTTCGAAATTTCATCAAGGACCTGTCTGTGCCGAGAGATACCAGACTAAAGGCCGTGCAAGAAATTTTCGAGGAGTCCAGCTTTTCAGACATAACTAAGAACTTCTTGGGTAAGGATGGATTGGATGATCGATCCTATTGCATGATTTGCGTTTGGAATGTTTTTACGATGGCTAATGGAATATTATATTCTGGTTGCATTTTGTCCCATTTTTTTTCGTCTATGCTACCGAAGATCTGCTGAAGAAGGTTCTTTGAAAATACTCCAATTTTATGTTTGGTAGATACCGAGGGGCACGAGAACACGTCTTACTTTGGTTGACATTTGCCTTACTGGGAATTATATAGACGTTTATGAAATGCAAACTTTGATTCCATTTGTTTTTGAGTTAAATAATATGCTGGCTTTAGCAGATGTTTAATTTTCTGAACTTGAAATGCATCTTTAGATGTAGGATGATTCAAAGCAGGAATAGCAAATGAAGTAACATGTCTAAAACAATAAACAGCGTGATATCTCTTCATGAGGATAAGAACCCTTTTAGTTCATTTATGAGAACATGTAAGAGTGAATATGGGTTCTTTACAAAGCATTTTTTGATCCTTAACCAGGTCCCACTCTAAATTTTGATGAGACGTGTCATCGCAAAAAAATCTAGTTCTTTTTGGGCTTTTCAGGACTCATTAAAACCGATTAAGAAAATTTAAAAGCGAGTAGGGTTAGTTCAATACATTTGTTTTGCAGGCCATGTCATCTTAGATTCCAAAATAATGCTTATCTGCCTTTAATAATAATATTGCGATTGTTGGTAAATTCCATATAGGATTGCGATTGTTTGTAAATTTCATATAGGATTGCGATTGTTTATATACAAGTAGTTTCTAGAATTTCACAATTATGATTACGGAGTTCGCATTATTTGGCTTATGCTATTAGTTGTTAACATCTTAAACACGTTTATACGTGTTTGCATTTCTTATTTGTGTCTTTTGCTTACTTGCATGGTGCCTGTGACTTGACAAAGGCAATTTTAGAGTTTCTGGAAGTTTCCTTTTGAAGGCATGGCCAATTTCTCACCTTAGAGGCTCCAATAGTTGATTTACTCAGAGTGATTAATCAAACTTCACGCAAAATATTTGAATGTCTAGTTTTCAGCCTCTCTCACAACGTTCATCTGTTTTTATAAAAAAATAAAAAAATAATGAAATATGAAAATGACCGATTTTATTTGCCTTAGTTTGCCAATTTTGAATGAGAATAAAAAATAGAGCATTCTCTGTTACATGTGAGAGCTGAGCCACCATGTATTAACTGCTCTGAACTCTTTTTCCTGGAATGACTGTTGAATGTATGCCCTAGATGGATTCTTTATTTGCACCCTTGCTCCTTAGCATTGGTCAAAATGGCTCTATGTGCTGGAATGGTTAACACCAATGGCTTGTGCATTTGCCAAAACTTGGAAGGTTTGATGTGCATATGCAAGAATACCTGTGCTACTTTGCCTTTGCTCGAATGTGTCTCAAATTTTGTTCGATGAGCTCATTGACTTATATCATATATCTTATACTCATTTCCCAAGAAAAAAATCATATATATTTATTTCGAGAAGAAAACAAAAATACATATGCTATGCCATCCTGGCACTCTCCGAAAGCAACAAAGTAAGCTTCTGCTTATGCAAACCTACAGGATTTGCCTGGCTACTATATTCTTTTTCATCAAATTATTTTCATCCAGACTTAAAAAGTTTTTGTTTTCCAAAAAAAATCATTATATTTAATATTTCTGAGAAGGAAATCAAAACATACATTGTTCTGTCCTGGATGGACTCAAAACCTATCCAGCTTGCCAGAGTTGACTTCTTCAGACATCTGCAGCCTAAAACCTACATAGATGATAATACAGTCATGTACCAGCCCTCCAAAAGCCTAAACTGCACAATACAAGCTTTTTGTAGTATCTACGACTGCTACTTCCAACCAAAGAGCACCTCAAAATTACATACAGATGAGAGTTGCATTCCAGGACATTTAGATAAACACAGATTCTATCATCACCAGACCAATAAAAAATACATTCCAAAAGACCCATTTAGTATAAATTTCTTTCAATGGCTGGCTGGAGACTCGGAGAGTGCTCTCCCTGAATTTTTGTTCATGTAAAACTAAAGTACCCTCCTACAAAATTAATGATTCTTTAGATAACATATCTGCCAGGGTATTCAGTTCTTGATATACATGTGAAGAAATAGAATCAAAGTAAGCTTTTACCTCCAGGAACTGATTCATGATTGCAAGGAGACCTAAGTTTCTTAAACAGCACTGATGATTTGACCAGTCAATCAGAATCATGGAGTCTCCAAAGGCTTGAAGGTTTTTTTTAGACCTTGTTGTTTTGATCCTTTTAATAGGATCCATAGGGTGTAGAATTGAGCTTGATTATTGGATCCTTGACCAGCTGCATACCTCATCATAAAGTAATATGAAGAGTCAACACAGAGCACTGTCCCAGCTACATGGACCAGAGATACTAGAATACCCTTGATTTGCTCCATTGAAGAAGCTTCAACGTCTTTCTTGATTGAAATTTTGTCTTAGCAACATTCTGGTAGATACATCTTTAGGAACAGTTTTATGATCAGCCCAAGCTAGTCTCACCTGATTTGCTACCTGTGTGATAGTGAGGACCGAATGTTAAAACACCATCTGATTCCCCTAACATCAAATTCCGTAAACAAACAGACAAGGGAGAGCATTATAGGTTGATTGGTCAACAGTCAAAGAGACAATCAACCAGAGTTGTCTCAACCCATTTTGCTTTACTAACTGTAAGTTATGTTACACTATTCCAAACCTCACTATAAAAGGGACAGGTTATGAATAAGTGGTCAACTGATTCTTCATTTCTTTTGCAAAGGATACATCTACCTGGCCCTTTCTAGCTCCTTCGTTGTTCATTATTCCAAGTTAAGAGCGAATTAGCTTGGGCCAACCACAAAAAAATTATGGATTTCAAGGGGCAAGATAATTTCCAAACAGTTCTCCACCACTAAACTCTTTCATTGCTACAATCTTCTTCAATTGCAGCCGCATATCCTATGTTGACCGTGTAATCTCTTGAACTAAGATTTTTGGACCATTTAAGCTGGTCCTCTTCATTATTTAAATCAGTTGCATTATGCTGTAGCATTCTGACATATTGCTCCCATTCCTCTGCTTGTTCTTTTTGAAGATTTAGGCATCTACTGTCTACCATCCTTATGCCTATAAGTTTCTGTTATCAAGAGAAGTTCCATCCCCTTAAATAATAAATCCCTGATTGTTGAATAATTCCAACAAGGCTTCTGATAACTTGTAATTGCAAGTAACTCCAATTTGTGGGTCCTCTCCAATTGTCCAGACTTAAATTTTACAAATCCGTCATACATAAATTTTAACAAACAGGATTCATTTGAGTCAACTTCCCTTCTTCTGTTATATTGGATCAACAAGGTTAAAGATAGATTGAAAGGGATTTAGCTGGAAGGGCATGCTCATCTATTAGTTCTGCCATTTCTATCACTCTTTCCTGCAGTCCTAGGGATTATTGGAACCAATGTTATCAGAACCGAACCGGTGGTCGAACCGGCCGACCCTGGGAACCGGAATAGGACCGGAATCGGACAAAATCCGGGAAACAAACCAGATCAAAAAACTGGTAGAACAAAAATACATAAAACATTCATATTTTCAAAAAATACATATATATCCATGTGCATCCATGTGAATTCAAACCATTATACACAAGTATGTCAAGTTTCTCATGTATATAGCAAGTAAGAACGTGCAAAACAAAAATAACATCGATTGCAAATACATAACTAAATAAAAGTACATCAACAAAGAGGTTATAAATGGCCGCTAAAGTCAAAATATAAGCATATGACCACAGTCTAGACTCTAGAATCTACAATCTAATGATTCTAATCATATATCAAAATTATTTGAGTCCTCATGCTCAGACTTAGAGTCATCATCTACATCCTCAACATGAGCATGGCTTGACTCCCCTAGGCATGAAGGCACTTGTCTAACTGCAACATCAATGTTCACATCCTCTTGTTGTGGAAGAGGGCCCAAGTCCATCCACAATTAAATGTGATTGATATGGAGGGTGGGNAGAATCATGGGTCAATTAAAGTTATAAACAGCTCACACGTGGACCCTATTCTTTATTTTATTGAAAGAATTTGAAATTAGCTGTTTTTGGGGGTCCTTGGCGTTTTTGTACTTAACCGGCTGGTTTTGTACTAAACCAGACAGTTTGGAGAAAACCGGACGGTTTTTTACGGAACCAGAAGGTTCATCCTTGAAACCAGCCAATTTCGTATGGAACCGGCCAAAAACGGTTTGAGTGCATGATTTGACTCGGTGAAGCTTTGTAAACCGGTCCAACTGGGGGTTTTTTTCAAAACCGGTTGGGTTCTGATAACATTGATTGGGACAGCAGGCGAGCTTTATATTGAGCTCCCTGTAAATGTGCAGACTTCAGACATAAATTTGAGCAAAGAGCATCCAATTGAGTTAGCTTCCCTTTGTCTGTTATACTGATTCAGCAAGGTTAAAGATAGGTTTAAATCTATTTAGCTGGAAGGGCATGCCCATATACCAATGACGATAGGTATACATTCAATCGACATCCATTTCAAAGGTGCAACACCCTTCAAGGTGCAAGTTAGCTTTGGTATTCTTTTATTTGAAGGCCAAATAAATGTAGATCCTTTGGAGAAATGGTTAAATTTGCTAGATGGTTATTAATTTGTTTAAAATTTTTTCAACAGCGAAAAGATCACCTTTGTGCTCTTTAAGTCCTCCCCCCTTGTCAAAGATTGGTGGGATGATTGCTTAGAGAGACATGTTAGAGATGAGTCTACAACATATAGGGCACAGCCCACTTGGGTGGTTTTTGTTGATGCCCTAAAGGAAAAATTCTATCATGTCAGAAAGTATTACTAATACATGAGATGGACAACTTTGCATTAGGAGTGAGACCTAACAGTGTCAGAGTTCACCGATATCTTCTATACCTTGTGTTCAAAGCTAGGCATCAAAGACTTTGAATAACACTTGGTTCTGAAGTACCACAATAGCCTAGACAGGTACATCCAAATATAGATAAATTTCATGAACATCTCCTTACTGGGAGTCGCTTATCAAAATTGAGTAAAAAATTAAGAAGAAACATAAGTGGGAGTCTGGGTTTGCAAATCAACTGCAGCAAAGGCATGGTAAAGGTGGCCCTAGCTCCCAGAACAAAGGTCAAAGAAATGATAACCAACCTCAAGACAACTGGTCCAAGCTGCAGGTAATGAAGGGTAATAGAAAGTTGAAGGACATTAGAAAGTGGTGTGAGTTCCACAAAAGCCCTTAAAACAACATGGATGATTGTTGCTCAAAACAAACATTGTTAGTTGAGATGAAAGCCTCAAAGTTGGGTTTGGCCCGAACATTGATCCAGAGCAAGCTGGGGGAAGGCGGATCATCGATGCAGAACCCAATGCCACCATTGCAACTGTAAAGATCCAACGAAGATAGCCAGAGGAGCTCGAAGAAGGGGAACACCTCTTCCATTTACAGATGTGGGTGAAGGGGACTTTGCTACATTTCATTGTTTACAATGGTTGCCAAAAGAACATGAACCCAGTAGAGGTCATCAAGAGATTGAAGTTGTTGACAATGCAACACCCTCAACCATACACCCACAAAACCTAGCTTATACATTAGAAGTTAGAACTAAGTAGGGCTTTAATCTAAGAATCTTAGCTTTAGTAAAGGAGATTATTAATTAGCAATCTAATAGTTTGACTATCTGAACGTGACAACCATTATGACTAACACAATGTCTTGCTAATATGGCCAGGTGTATAGCATTTGCAATTATGATCATCTGTTTTAGATTTTTGAATGGACACCTCCCAATGGACTGAAAAAATGGAAAATTTCTGCCCCATTCTACTAACAATTTTAATTGTGAGGACGAGGTTGCTGTTACTAAGCCAGGGTTTACATATTACATGCCTGCAAGGTACAACGACACAAAAACAATGATTGGCACAAAACTCAATAAGACACAAATTCAGGCTACATCTATATTAAACATGCCCAACTGTCAACAAAAGTGGCCTGGCTGCAAGCCACAACTGTTAAGACCCCATGCAGGGGAGGAGCTTGCCCTCTAGGATTTGATTCTGAGCCATCTCCACAACAACTGCTCCAAGTTATTGCTCGACCACATCTTGATGGAATTGTCTAAGGAGAAACATTGGGCTGGGCTTTGATCCACTTATATCTTAACGGAATTTTCTAAGGAGAAACATGGGGGTGGGCTTTGATCCACTTATATGTGTACATGAGATCAGTTTCACCACTACCTCAGGTTGACCTCATGGTTCCAGAAAAAGTCTTTCTGGGAATTGAACCTTGCCCAATGGTTCAAAACTCCTCATTTCACACCATTGAATCCAACCACTTTGGGCTCATAATTATCTGCACACCCTTAACTCATTTGCACATTAAGATTTCAACCAAATATGGTTTTTGTGTGGTATTCATTTATTGTATGCAAGCCTATTTTTCGCTAAAAGGTTTGTCGATCTCTGTTTCTTGCCATTCTGGGTACATACCAAAATATTAACTTGTATAAATATGCAATTATTTGCACAGAAAAATTGTGAATTCAAAAGCACTAGTCTTTTGAGTCCTGGATGGTCTAAGAAGTTTATCATATTTGTCATGAACATTGTTTCCTTTTTAGTTTGTTGAAAATTTTCCACTTTTTCTATTTTTTTCGATGAAATACACATCCCAGGAAAACCACTTGGCACTTCTCCTCAATCCAAGGATGGTACTGAGAGTAAATTGGCTGGTTGTAGTTTTGACAACTTTAACCTAGCAGGGACATCGAGTTAGCCCACAATATTCACAGAGGTGGCCAGCCTAGGGGTTTACCCCACAACCTCCTTCTTGCAGTACTTAGCCACACGAGCTAACCAACTGGTCATTTCTTTCTTCCACTTTTTATAACCTTGAGAGCATCAAATTATAATTTTGTTGAGTTCATTATGGAGTTACAATGAGTATGGCCTTCTGGATATTTTAGATTTTTTCTTTGAATACACAAGCTTGTACTTTATTGCCCTCTGGAAATGCTGAAGACATGGTTTCTGCTATTTAATAATAAAAAGATTGATATTGCCTATATTAAACCTGAATTGTATTTTATACTTCATCTACGGCTAGTTTGTTGCACTGAGAGTAGCGAGGTGCTATATAGCCCAGTATAGGGGAGATGTTGCAACATTATGTAATGTAACGTTACTAAAACAAAAATAAATTAAAAAAATTAGATGTAGTCTTAAACAAAATAATTAACACGGTTAAATTTAAATTTTACAAAAGCTATAAAAAAACTAAAACCAGCGTAGATTCATCTCAATTCTGGATCTTCTAATCAGCGAGAGGGATCAAATTTCTTGAGGTGTAAATTTTTTACACATTAAGAAAAAAATTTACACTTCAAGAAATTTGATCCCTTTCAGTGCTTTGTTGATCTGGATTTAAGATGGATCTATTCTGGTTATTCCGTAGTAACAAAAACTGTGATGTGATTGCTGGTAGTAACTAACATTTAATACTGTGGAGATGCTAAAGTCTTGCAATGATTGATGGCAGCTGTGATGAACTTACTCACTCATTTTTTTGCTTAGAATTAATATGTTCTTATATTGCAAGCTTATTGATGTGTTTAGTTGAATCAGTGCTATTGTTCTTACATGTGGTATTTGCTGTATTTTTGTCTTCAGCTGTTGCAGCTGATCTTGGCAGATTGAGACAACTTGAGAGCATTGCAAATGCATTCACTCGCCTGACATTGGCTCACAAAGGGGAAGTACATGCTGTCGTGACCACTGTGATTGTGAGCATCGAATCCTTTGACTTGTACTTTGGAGGTCAAATTTTTTATTTATTTTGATCTACTTTGAAATTTGTTTTGTATAAATGCTCAAAGCATGTACCTTGTTGTAGCATGCACGTGTTTGTGTGTGGATAAATAGATAGACATTTTAAAGTATATACTTAGTTATGGGTTTCAAGGGAAATTTTAGGAGCTAAAATTTCCATTTGGCTAATTTTCTAATTTAAAAAAAAGATTTTCCAGTTTTCATTCCTTTCCAAAATGAGTTGCCCAAATTCTTTAGGATACAATTATTTTACTTAAATTTTTTTAAATATTATGTAGAAACTACATAAAATCCTTAAAACTTGAACTTTTATACAAAAATATAGCCAAACATTTTATAATTGAAATTTTAAGAATTAATCATGTGTTTTTTGTTGCTATATTTGGTGCATTAGATGTCTCTTTGGTGTCCATATAGGGGGCATGAACATTTGTAGAGATCAGAATGCTTTGTTATAGGGAACACCTGAAGTTTCCATGTACCGGTGCTGGAATCTCTTGGAAATGCCTAAGAAACTTTTTGGAAATGCCAAAGTGTCCTTGAGGGGCATGGGGCTGGCTCATAGGAAGTCTGAAAAAGCATAATCTATGTAAACTTGAGGGGCATGGGGCTGGCTTATAGGAACTCTGAAAAAGCATAATCTATGTAAAAATGTTGACAAATTAAACTTTAATTTGTTTCTAAACCTACCTGAATTAACCTATCATTCTTATTTTCCTGCAAGATTATGCACACGCACACGCACACACGCAGAACGTGTTTTCTTTGATGTACCTGTTGTGGGGAGGGCAGGGGGTTGTGTTTCCAAGCGTTTCCTTTTTCGAAACTAGTATACGTTTATTGCAACTTTGTCAGAGT
The DNA here is from genome assembly GCA_001517045.1 of Pseudotsuga menziesii. Taxonomy (NCBI): domain Eukaryota; kingdom Viridiplantae; phylum Streptophyta; class Pinopsida; order Pinales; family Pinaceae; genus Pseudotsuga; species Pseudotsuga menziesii. Next base: position 1,716,299 of record LPNX010160114.1, read on the forward strand.
GTCTAATAACAAAATATCATATCATGCTCATTGTCCTATCTTTCTCATTGCTTTCTATGTGCATAATCTGTTTGCTTTTTCACTTTATTTCACTATATGCATTAATGTCAAAGGAGGCTTGTTGGGTTGATGAAACGAGGTGTTGTTACTGCCCCAATCGAGATCCAATTCCACCAAGTGACATGTTTGCCTCTTGTGGGCCGACGTGCCTCAGCAAAGGGTCCATTGAATAGCAAAAGCCAACAAGGCTGTTAAGGTTGGGCCACAATAAGTGCAAAGCCATGCCTTACCTCTTGATACTTGACACATTAAGAATAAAGGAAGTATCCTTGATATTTTTATATGCATTATTGACCAAAGTTGACGTTGTATTATTTTATCATACAAAAAAATGGGTTTCTTCTTTATTCTTTCACCAAGAGTTGAATTGAAATAGTATGCTCTTTGATTGAAGCTAATTGAAAAGGTTCTCTTCAATGATTTTGATGCAATAATTTTAAAAGCTCTTGGGAACTGGAGACACTATATATATATATATATATATAAAAGGTGTCTAGAATATTTTTGAATGTTTTGGTGATTATACTAAGCCCCCCCAAAGATAGTGCGTTCTCTACAAATTAGGCATGATTTCGTGACTTTAGCTCCTCAACTATGCGAATTCCATGAATTGATTATGCCATTGTTTCTCTTTTTGTGTGATTGATCTAGGGCTTCAGCCTTCAAGATATAGAGACAGGATGATAGCGGGCTTGCCCTAGACTCCACGAGGCTGTGAAGAAGTGGATTGGTCAATGCAACCTGTAATCCATTATTTATAGTTTTGTTTGAGAAGCCAATCTTTTTGAGCACTTTATATAGAAAATGATTGCCAAACCTGTCAAAAATGTTAGCCATTTCTAATTTGATAACCATTTCACTGTGTTTTGAGAGGGGTGATACATGCCCCATCAATGCAAGCTTTCATCCATTGTTTATAGGCTTTTGAGAAGCCAATCATTTTGAGCAATTTATAGAAAATGATTGCCAAACCTGTAAAAAATGTTAGCCATTTCTAATTCGATAACCATTTCACTATTTTGTAGATTTATTATTGTGCATCAACTCTTGCACCATTATGATATTTTACCCAATTAATTTACCTAGAACAAGTCCCACTTGCCCCTTAGAGATTAACCTTTTCATTAGGCTTCTCACTCCTATGATAATATTTGTGGATGGCTTTGTACTGAATTGTATGAAACATTGCACAAAGAAATGAGATGAAACTTATGAAACTTTTTTGGGATCAAGGCTAAGGAGGAAGTTGTGCCCTGCCCTATTTTACCTTGGCAGCGCAAGTCTTCTACATACTTGTGCAAGTCTATGCTAATTGTATTCTAGCCTTGCACATAAAAGTGGATTGAGAAGCCATAGGGCCCCAATGCCTTCGGTTCCATTTCACAAAGAGCTTCTTCAATTTCCGCAGAAAAGATCATAATTTTATTAAAGGGAAATAAAATTACATTTTGTATATATATGCTAAATAAGTTTATATTCCTGAAAAGTACAGGCCGTAACTTGCTGATCACATAAAAACCTCAAAAAAATAAGGTTCCATACATTTGTCTGTGCTATGTTTTGGACCCCATCATAAACGTTGAGATGCAGGCATTCAATAAATGCTTCTCATCACCTTGTCTTCAAAAGAAAGTTCAAAAGAAACCTGTCTGTGTAGAGATCTTAACCAAAAATAGAACATAGCAGTGTTACTGAATACAAAGGCTGTTACATATTTGGATAACCACACAAAAGGAACACTGAAAGTCTGATATATAACACTCAAACAGAGCTATTGCTCATCTAGTATCCTGGGACCCTCTGTGGGAATATAATAAACCCACTTCATAACTTAGAATAAAATATTTAATCAACTTTGATTAATTTCCTACCCACTAGCCTAGATAGTCGGCATCCACTTGCACCACATAGTCAACACTTGCCATATATACACCAAGAGCGCTTTAATCCTGATTCTGGGTTGATCTTGTCTACTTTATTGACTTTCAAAATTAGTAACTGCGCTTTCCTGCAGATTCTGTCTTTTACTGCTTTATTCCAGCTTTTCAGTGGATAAGGTAAAGCTAGTCAACTAAGAAACTGCTATTTTTTGTTGCCAACTTATCCTCCATGATTTTCTCTCCATATTCCAGGATTAACATGTTTTTCCATCATACTTGACAACTCACTCATGCTTTAGCTATTTCGTGAAGTCCTTGACTGATTTGGGAAGTGCTTTAGCCACCTATGGGGGTTTATCATATTTAGTAAGTCTATCTTTCTGAGCTTGATGAGTTGTCTCCAATACAACTAGATTTTACCTGAGGGATGTACTATTTATGTACACTATTATTTATCATTATTCAATGGAAGGATACACTCCAATATTCATCTCTTCATTCATGTGATTCAGTCTGTATTCTTCTCTCTATTTTTCTTGTGTATGCTTGTGGGAATTATCTTATTAGTAAGATCTATTTCTTGTCCTTCTTCTTAGCATCTTTACTCATAGCATTAGAGATGCTATTTCTACATGGTATCATAGCGCAAGGTTGTTCAAGTTCAACAGAGTGGAGGAGCCAATTGTTCTCTTTATTAGGGCGCATCCTGTCTCCTATCCATCTCTGAAGAAGAGCTTGTTTTTGAGCTTACAAGATTTTCTCCTAGTTTTATTTGTGCAGGTTGCAGAGAGCTTCTCCTTGAGTGCATCAACATCTCAGTATGGATTCTTCTTCAACTATGATCTCAACTCTCTTCAACTATCAAGAATGGAAAGCCAAAATTAACATTCTATTGCGCAGTAAGGGACTATACAGAGTTACTCTAGCTTTGGAAAATGAGCCCAATGCTATTGTTGAGAAAGCTAAGTGGCATAATAGGTTGGATGAAGCCTATGGATTGCTTTGCCTTTCTATTTCCCCTGATCTACTCTTTCATCTAGATGGTTTGACCACTCCAAACCAAGTATGGACCAAACTCGAGTTTCTCTTTGGAGTCCAAGATGAGTTAAGAGCGCATCAGTTGGAGATTGAGTTATTCTCAACGAGTCCAAGCAGTTTCGATTCTATTGAGGGCTTCTTCACCAAATTCAAGTCACTTGTTCTAATGCTCAATCATTGTGGGATTGAGAAGAAAGATGATAAATTAATCCTTTCCATTACTTCAATTAATACTCAGTTTTTGTGTCTACTTTTCATGCTACTAGGCTTGTTATTTCTAATTGGATAATGCCTTCTTTGTGTAATTTCTTTGAGTCACTACCAATGGTTCAGGATAAAACCCCCAAGGGAAAACCTGTTTCCGAGAGAGAGAGATTTATTATTTCTTCAGTAAAATACAAAAATCAAAACAACAATACTTATCGAATTTTCTTCCTGAAAACTGAACCCTTCACTGCTGAATTTTTCCTCGATTTTTGTGCCATTTTCACCTCGAAAAACGTGTTGTATAGACAAAATTAAATTTTGTACCTTCACCTCGATATCTATGCCCAAACCGTACTGTACAGATTTTCTCGAAATCCATGTAGACTGTACCGTATGGTCTTGTCAGTTTGCACACCTCGAAATTTGTGCCATCGTACTGCTGTACGGATTTCAAAAACCGTGCAGTATGTACACTGTACGGATTCTCGAAAACTGTACAAAAATTAATGCCTCGATTTTTGTGCCAAAACCTTGTACGGTCCTTGAAATTTGTGCTTCATCTTCCTTGAAATCTGTGCAAAATTCTTCTTGAATTTTGTTCCCAAATTTTGTCTTTAGTTTCTCTCTCCTGCTCATAATGAAATCTCTTCAAAACCCTCACTGCTCTTCTTCTTCCTCTCCAAAAATTCTCTACCTAAAGTGAATAATAAATTTAGTTTGCCTTTCCCTAGTCCCTTTTTGTTCATGGAAACTTCCTTTTCAATCTAAAGGTCAAGATTAGATTAGATGAAGGGTTCACATTAATTAATTAATTAAATGAGATTTAGTGCACCTCATATCATTTAATAAAGTTAGAACAACCCCTTTTTAATTTAATCACTCACTTAACTTTATTTTAAATATGAACTTAGGAAAATCATTACTTAAGCCTTTTTAATGACATCACACTTCACTAAATGCAAAATGACTAGGGGTCACCATTTAAAGTATCCTTGTCCACCCCAAGGCAAGTATAGGTGGACAAACGCTTCCTAGGTAACTTTTCAACACCTGCAAGGTATCTCAACACATGTTTTGCGGCAACCCAGTGCACCCTCCTAGGCTCCACCATGAACTGACTTAGTGTGTTCACCACAAAACACAAATCTGGCCTAGAGTTGACCAGATACATCAACGAACCTATGAGTTGACGATATAAAGTAGGATCCACCAACTCTCCCTTAGAAGCATGAAGCTTCTTCCAGTTGGTGACCATAGGTGTAGACATCGGTTTGTAATCCTCCATCCGAAATCTCTCCAGAATATCAATGGCATACTTTCTTTGTCCCAGGAAAATATGACCAGGCTCCTGCCAAACCTCCAATCCCAAAAAATAGTGCATCAACCCAATGTTCGTCATCTCATACTCTGAAGCAAGATCTCTTTTGCAGACTGCAATAGGTCTCTCTCCCCCTGTGATAAACAAATTATCCACATACAACAGAAGAATGAACGGATCATCTTCAACCATGATGAAATAGAGATTCGGATCAGCCTCACTCTTCTGAAAACCCATCGACAGTAAGTAAGAGTCTATCCTGGAATACCAAGCTCAAGGACCTTTCTTCAGCCCATACAAGGCTTTCTTCAGCCTGCACACATGAGACTCTCTCCCATGAATCTCTCCAAACATGATGCTGAGTGGCCTTCTCAAAAGTAGATGGCTCTGAATCAGGGAGACTAGCAACCAATGCCATACCCAACCTGTCTGGCATCACTATAGCCCTCATTGATTCCTTGGGCGTTCCAAACTCCTTTGCTTCCTTCAACGTCTCTTGAAGCTATTTAGGCTTCTTCTTCCCTATAGGTTGCTCCCAAATTGGTCTGTCCTCATCTGATGAACTCCTAAAGGTAGAAGGCCCAGAAACCTGTGTTCTAGGAGCAGGTGAACCAACAACTAGTGAACCTTGTGATCCTATAGCTCTATATGGTGAACATGTGACCTGAGAACCAAAACCTGTCCCCGAAGAACCTGTTGGCTAAACCACTGAAACTGGAGATCCTGTGCCTATACTCTGTGGTTCAGTAACCCCGGAAACATATGAACCTGTCATCTGCACTGATGGTAACTGTGAAGCTACCTGAGGTGTGCGAACCTGACGCCTCTCTCTGCTGTAGGCTCAAGCTTTTTCCTCTTTTCAGAAGGGACATGTGAAAAAGTCGGGCAACCAAATATCCAAAAATGACTCACCTCAGGCTTCTTGCTTGTGAAACTCTCCTCAGGTGTCTTGTTCCCCACAGCACGATGGGGACTCCTGTTTTGAAGGTATACAATTGTACTACATGCCTCTGCCTAAAGGAAGAAAGGAAGTGACTAATCATGTAACATGGCTCTCGCAGCTCCAACAATGGATCGGTTCTTCCTTTCTGACACTCTATTTTGCTCAAGAGTGTATAGTATCGTCAACTGTCTCCGTATGCCCTCCTTGCTGCAATACACATCGAACTCCTTGGAGTATACTCACCCCCGTTATCTGATCTGAGTGCCTGTATCTTCCTCCCATTTTGGTTCTCCACAAGAGCTTTGAACTCTTGGAACCTCTGCAAGACCTCAGATTTTTTGCTCTTCAGGAAGTAGATCCAGGTCTTCCTGGAATGGTCATCGATGAATGTCACATAATACTCGAACCCTCTCAAAGAAACAACTGACATAGGACCACACAAGTCGGAATGTATCAAATCAAGAACTCTCGTTGACCTGCTATCATTGCTCGTAAAAATGTCTTGGTGCTGTGGTTAGTGCTGAACTTTAGCAAACCTGTAACCATATACCTCAACATTCGCAAATCTGGATGATGCAGATGAGCCAATCCTCCTGTGCCAAAACTCACAAAGCTCGCTGTCGTTGCTGTGTCAAAGCATGCTGGGGCTGAAACAAGAGCTTGTATAGTTTCCCACATTTGACTCCAATGGTGTAAGAAGCAGATGGTCCTGCAGTCTTGGGAAAAACACGCACATGTCCATCCTGGAAGGACACCCCAAGACCCCTATCCTCGATCATGGAAACTGAGATCAAGTTCTTCTTCAGCCCAGGTACAAACAATACATCTCTCAAAATCACGAGACTTGTGGACTCTCTCTGAAATGTAATGGTCCCACGCCCAATAGCTCTGACAACTGTGTCATCCCCCAACACTACCTCCACATCAATCCCTGCCTGTGAAAGCTCGGAGAACATCTCTCGAGCACTTGTCATGTGGCTCGAAGCTCCACTATCAATATACCGCGTGCTGGTGGTGGATGCACTCAAAGAGTGGCCAGTCAACAAGGAATACTCCCTCTCAATATCAATGTGTGCACTGGTGATGATGGATGCTCTCTCTCTTTATCAACATGCCCAATATAGAGAGAAAACTCTCTCTCGAATCTAGCTGTAAACTCTTCAACCTTTGCAGAAGCTGCTGTTTGCTGCTTCTTCTTTTTCTTCTTCTTTTGGGGGCACTGTCCACCATAGTGCCCAAACTTCTGACAAGCAAAGCACTTTACAGTGCTCAAGTCCTTCTATCCATCTCACTGCTTAGCACCACCCTTCTTGAACTTCTTCTTCCCCTTTGCAGTCAATGCCACATTCTCCTCATCCTCCCTGCTAGTAGAAGAGCTGCCTTGCACAAGACCTCTCCCGGTCTCCTCCTGAACAAAGTAATCCCAAGTCTTGTCCCAAGTAGGTAAGTTCTCCTTGGCCACTATAGCCTCCACAAAAACAACCCAAGGATTTGAAACCCCATTTAAAGCTATTCGCACTAGCTTCGAACCAGGAACAACCTCTCCCATTGCTGCAAGCTCATCTCTCACCTGAGAGATCCTAGTAAGGTAGGAAATCACACCCTCAGCGTTGGCCATCTTGATACTTTTCAACTACTCTCTCAAAACCATCTTCCTATTCTCATTTGAGCTTTGAAACAAGCTGGTCAAAGCATCCCACATCTGATATGCACGGGTCTTACTCAAAATGTGTGGGATCACATGGTCTTTAATTGCATCTAGGATAATTCTTCTAGCCTTTATGTCCTTCTTGTTGAAGGCAGAAAGTGCTTGAGCATCGGTGGAAGCAGGTACTACAATAAGATTTGCAGACAGGAGGGCATACTCAATTTCCTTCAATATCATCACTAGCCTAGCTTTCAATGGGACAAAATTTTCAGCCCCATCAAGCCTATCCTCCAACCTAAGTCCTGTTGCCTTTTTCTCTGCAAAGTTCAAGTCTCAACAAGGTGCTGCCCACTGGGAAAAGAAATCACTGAAGTCTGAAATTTTTCGTTGTGTTAAATTCTGCGTTTTCTTTAACAAAGCTCTGATACCATGTAGAATTTTCAGCACTCTCCCAACCCGGTTTCCAACTCCGTTTTAAAACATTGTTTAATGCCCAACCCAATTTAGCATTCTGCTGCAAACTAGATATTTCTCATAAACAATATAGGATTGAAACACAAGAAGGATTTCTACAACTTTTATGAGCAGCAAATAAAACACATTCACACATAAATATTTAGACTCAGAAATTTTTGTCCAATGACCCAGGAAAAACCCCAACCTCTAGGGAAAACCTGTGAGAGAGAAAATCTTTATTTATCTTTGAAAAATACAGCAGTAGACAAAAATATCAGTCACAACTTATCTCAACTGGAAGATAAAAATTTTGGCTCGAATTTTGTGCCAACTCATAAATTTGCAGACTCAGAAAATATCTGTTTGCACCCTCGATTTTTTCTGTGCTGCTATGGGACTGTATGGATGCTGTACGGACATGTTGTACAATCTTTACTGTATGATACTGCTGTAATATCCCAAATACTGATATTCTCTAATGTTCTATTGTAGTGCTGACTCACACACTCAATCTTATACAAAAATATGAAATAACTGTGCATGCGAAAATGCCCTAAAATGTTGCTGAATTAGGGCTAGGGTTTGCAGAAATGAACACTTACCACTGATATCTCGGCTGATAATGACTCCAGAGATAGCTGCATGCATAAAGATTCGGATAGGTGGGCTAATAGTGCTCCTTTCCTTCGGTGTTACTGCTCCTCTGTATCGTAAGCACCCTCTAGACTGAAGGTGACGTTTTTGTAGGAGGGGAGGCCAGATCAGGCTGAAACTTTGTGGGATTGTCTATCTGCTGATGCCAGAGAGATTGACTGTCACATGCGGAGGTTTGGATGCCTCTAACAGCCCTAGTGAATTGATTTGTGGTTATGGTGCTCACGCCCCTCAAGCTCTCTGTCTGTTGATAGCTGCTCCAGATGAGCAAACTGATGGCTGATAATTCTGGGATGCTGTAGGATGGGCTTGCTGAGAAAGGAAGCTAACAGACGGACGAAAGACTGGGTTTTGTGGTCCCATCGAATCCTTCTGTGGTTTCCCCGCTACTTCCATCTGCAAAACGTGGGTCTGTCAATAATCCTTCGGATTGTGCTGGATCTTCGGATATTGAAGTGTATGATGAATGTTGTGGATAAACTTGGATGGCCTATCCCGAAGAGACTAAAGCAGATATCTCATTGCCGAACCCTCACTAGCTGAAGACGTCGTCTTCAACCCCAACTGCCGCGGCTGCACACGGTGTTGCTGCTCAAAAGCTCCAAATCAATCAACAACAATCATAGATATCTTCTTTGGTCCAATAACCCTTCTTAAATAGTTTAGCATGTACTTTTAGGGTTTGCATGCCACTTTTAGGGTTTGTGCTTTACTTTTGCATGCATGCAATTCCAATTTCTCGTTGACTTTTAAGACCGAAGAAATAAGGCCTGCATGCTTTGCATGCTTTATGATTATAACTCTGATGGCCCTCTTTACTATACTGATGACTGAATAATTGTCCTAATATGCTCCCGGTATTAAAGGTCCTCAGTCAATTCCCTATTTATAAAAAACGAAACATTGCAACTGCCTCCAAAATCGTGTCGGCTGTACCTGCCTTGAAATTCGCGCCTGAACTCATTGCCTTGAACTTTGTGCCCAAAAACTCTGCCTCGGGATTTGTGCCATGTACGGAATCCGAACTGTACAGACAATGGTATGGGAGCAATTAATGCTCACTGTTGCCTCGAAATTTGTGCCCCTTCATGCTGTTTTTCTTCACCTTGATTTTTGTGCCAAAGAAAAATCCCCCCCTGCGTTTTTCTCTCTTTCTCAGAAATTGGCTCTTTCTCTCTCAAAATGCAAAAAGTGCCTCTTCACTTGGAAAATTTGCCTTTTAGGTAAAAATGGTTAGGGTGAGTGAAAAGCCATCTAATTTAAGGGCCCAGATTAAATTAGATGAGTGGTTGTGATAAAATCACTTTTCTCCACAAATTAAAAATTAATTCACTCACTTTTTAAATTTTTACTTAAAAGTACACTTTATTCTCTAAAGTGAATTTAATGCTCATCTCAAGTCATTAATAGAAAGTCCAAGTGACTTAACCCTTTTTTCTAGTGACTTAGGCAAAAGTCACTTAGGGGAACAACTTCCAAGGTATTAAAAAAGTCAACAGATGAGGGTCAGGGCAATGATGAGTTTGTTGATTTAGGCATGGAGGAGGACTATTGACAATGAGATTCTTCCATATTGATCTCATCTATGATCAACCCCTATTTGTATTTACTAGTTACTACTAGTTGCCATTGGCATTTTGACATCTATGTAATACATTTTGATTTTGATGACTTGATGAGAAATATGGTTTCGACATCTTGAGCTATCATCTTTGTGTCTCATTGTGATTTGTGAATGACAAAATGTGTATTGTGTATTGGATTCTAATTAGTAATTTGACTAATTTCTATTGAATATTTGTAAATGTTCTAGTTTTTAAAAAATTTGGATCTATGTCTATATTTTTAATATATATATATATATTACATAAAATGTGTCCTTCGTGTCCCTGATTCTGGGGTCACTGTGTTTGTGTCGAACACTCGTATTTGTGTGTCTTTTGTGTCCCATGACCTTGTGTCGGGTGACATAGCTCACAAGTTAAGGGTTATAAATAGTTGAGGCAATAATTGGTTGATTCAGTGCCTGTAGCAGACATTGTCAGATGGTTATGCATTTGTCATGATTTTATGTAAAAAATGATTTTATGTTTGGTATTACAGATCAGTTAGATTGCCACACAATTTATTTATGGGCTCTTATGGTCCGCAAAATTTGACAAGCCTCTTTTATGGTCATTTTAGCTCTGTGATCCATGGCTATCTTAGCAAGTTCAGGCATTGAAACTTGAGACTTGAGAGTGATTCTTGTGTGAGAGAAAATTTTATTCAAAGTAAAGATGAATGTTCATTTATGTTCTTTGTAAGGGAAAAACTCTAATTGCATTGATTCATTATAAAGTCTTCTACAAGGTTTGGTGCATCTTGAGGTTAAGGTTTGAATTCAACTGAATTTCAAAGCAAAGAAAAAACTCATTCAGGTTCGCCCATTTTCAAGATAAAGTTTGTTATCTTTGACTTCTGTGCTTTGACTGCTGTTTTTCATTGTGTTGATTTTTCTGAGGAACATCGAGAACCATTCTCTTAAGAGAATGGGGCCACTTGGTCCAGGACCACGGTGAAGACTCACTCAACCCAATGTTGAGTGACAATTCTGTTGAATGGTAGATACTTGGTCTGGGACCATGATATAGACCCAACTCTGCCTGGGTAGACTCAACCCAGTGTTGAGTGACCATTCTGATGAATGGTAGACTTTTGGTCCGGGACCACGATGTGTACCAGTCTAGTTTCGAGTAGCCATTCTCTGGGAGAATGGAGGCGCTTGGTCTGTTACCAACTATTTGACTGGGGTCAAATTATGCAGCCTATGGCTGAGGCACTTGGTCTGTTACCAGGAAGGCACTGTAAGCCCTAGACTGGGTCTAGGCATGTGTGGCACTCTGACCCTTGATTGTAATATCCCAAATACTGATATTCTCTAATGTTCTATGATAGTACTAACTCACACACTCAATCTCATACAAAATTGCAAAATAACTGTGCATGCAAACTTGCCATGCAAAAATGCCCTAAAATATAACTGAATTAGGGTTAGGGTTTTGCAGAGAGAAATTAACACTTACCATTGATACTCTGGCTGATAATGACTCCAGAGATAGCTGCATGCATAAGGATCTGGATGGGTGGTCTAATAATGCTCTTTTCCTCTGGTGTTACCGCCCCGCAGTACTGTAAAAACCCTCCAGACTGAAGGTGACGTTTTTGTAGGTTGAGAGGTCTGTTCGGGTTGAAACTTTCTGAGCTTGTCCGTCTACTAATGTCGTAGAGATGGCCTGGCACATGCAGAGGTTTGGTTGCCTCTAAGTGCCCTAGCGAATTGATTAGTTGTTCTGCTGCTCACGCCCCTAATTGATCTGTTTGGATGATAGCTGCTCTAGGTGAGCAAACTGATGGCTGATAATCACTGCATACCGTAGGATAGGCCTACTGAGAAAGAGGAAGCCAACATGCGGAGGAAAGACTGGGTTTTGTGGTCCCAACGAATCCTTCTGTCTTTTTCCTGCTACTTCCAGCTGTAAAATGTGGATTTGCCAATAACCCTTTGGAATGTGCTGGATCTCCGAATACTGTTGTATATGATGGATGCAATGGATAAACTTGGATGATCTATCCCAATAAGAGACTAGGGCAGATATCTCATTGCCGAACCCTCGCTAGCTGAAGACACCGTCTCCAACCCCAACTGTCGCGGCTGCACGCTGTGCTGCTGCTCAAAACTCCAAAATCAATCAACAATAACAATAGATATTCTCTTTTGTCCAATAACCCTTCTTAAATAGGATAGCATGTACTTTTAGGGTTTGCATGCCACTTTTAGGGTTTACGCTTCACTTTTGCATGCATGCAATTCTAATTTCATATTGACTTTAACACTAAAATAAGGTAGGCATGCTCTGCATGCTTTATGATATGAACTCTTATGGCCTTCTTACTACATTGATGACTTAATAATACTAAATTGATGTACCGTTATGCTCCTAGTGCTATTAGTCCTTAGTTATTCCCTTTTTATAAAAATGGAACATTACATTGATCTATGGGTTTTGTGTACTTCTCCAAGGCTTAGCTACCCATGGTTAAGTTACCCTAGTACCACATCTAGGTGTCACACAGAGTGTGCGATAAAAGCATTAGTAACTCTCTTGGTTTATGATGATGTACTTTTGGAATCAAAATGACCACATGTGATGATCACAGGGGCACTTGGAAAAAGGCTAAAGATAAAAGTTAAAAATACATAAGTTCTTTTTGACCACAGGAAAAGGACCACAGGTAAAAGTTAAAAATACATAAGTATTTTTGGACCACAGGTGAAAGTCAAAGATAACTAAGGACTTTTGTTAAAAGTAAAAAATACATAAAAGGACCTTTTTGGTAAAAAGGTAAAAGTAAAATTAGGACAAGAAGATTGCACAGGTGACTGAAGAAGAAGTTGGATGTGATGCCCTAACATGGATGAGTCTAGCTAGGGCATTCACACTTATTCTCTAAACCCTAAGCTAGGGTTCCTACAACTGCAAGGGTTCTTCAGTTTTGTGAGTTAAGGGTTTTACTCTACTTCATCCTCCCTTCACGACTGACCTCCTTCTTCTTCCAGGCAGCATCTACAGCAACTGCAATTATGAGTTAGGGTATTCTACAAAACCCCACGTCACCTTCAGATCTCTGCTGCGGATGCCCTAACTGTTCAAGGGAAGGGTTCCTCCATCCTCCACGGGCATGCTACCTCTGTCAATGAGCAGCCTACATTTTTCACGGGTTGGCCCACTTCACTGCCAGCAGCGTTCATATTTCACAGTCAACCCCGGAGGGCTTGGACAGGCTGCCTTGAGCCCTCAGCAGCATCAGGCTGCCTTATGGGCAGCTTCCTGAGGGTTCGGGCAGAAGCCCTCATTTCCTGTATGACTTCAGACCATACAGCCGAGGCCCAGATCTAATCCGGGCTGACAGACCCAAGTCTGGGCAGCCACGGATTCACCTTGGGCAGGCTGAGCAGCAGACACGTGGGTAATGGGCAGGCAGAAAATTTTCAGTCAGACACAGACCATTTTTTGGGCAGAGAAAATAAATTTCGTGGGGCAGAGGAACAGTCACGGGCAGTGACTGAAAATTTCGGGCAGCCTGTTTCAAAATTTCGGGCAACCTATTTCAAAATTTTCGGCAACCTGTTTTGTATTTCGGGCAGACTGGTTAGTAATTTGGGCAGGTTGTTTTGAGCAGTCTCTATCATTTCTGGGCAGGCCCTATTTCATCTCGGGCAGATCTGATAAATTTGGGCAGACTGTTTTTGGGCAGTCTCTATCATTTTTGGGCAGGCCCTAATTTCATCTTGGGCAGATCTGATAAATTTGGACAGACTGTTTTGGGCAGTCTCAATCATTTCTGGGCAGATCTGGAAATGTGGTTTACAGACTGTTTTTAAGTATTTATGCTAATGCTAAAATTCAACACATTGTTCATCGTTTTCTAGATCTGTCCTCTCCTCTACTTTGGAGAGAGTGTGGTTGATGGTGGATGGTAGTCTAAACCGTGCCTTGCGAGTTGTGACAGCAGACAGGTATTCTTTCCCTCCTGAGTTGTGAGGGTGAATGGTGATTGACAACAAGGTGGGTGGTGAACGGCGGCGGACAGTCCAGTCATATAATTTTCTATATGTCGGATTCAGAATCAGAGGCAATATAAATGCATTAACTATGCCAAGGGACCATCCCAGACAGTCTACCAATCCACAGTTCGCTGATGATTACACCTGATAGCTGGACAGGTCCCCACATATGCTACCGCCATTTCACTCTATTCCTCCCACTCATTCCTTTATTCTTCTTCTACTCATTGTGCCTTCCCCAGTACTTANTACCCCTGATAGCTGGACAGGTCCCCACATATGCTACCGCCATTTCACTCTATTCCTCCCACTCATTCCTTTATTCTTCTTCTACTCATTGTGCCTTCCCCAGTACTTATTAAGTGTTATTGATTATATATATTAAATGCTATTTATTTGTAATATATGTAAAATATATTAAATATAAGTCATTATATAAATTATATATTATATGTGATAATATATAATTTATATTTTGAAAATATTGATATAAACAACGTTGAATTTTATGTAAATCTCATCTGAATAATTGAATTTGAATTGGATTTCATCTTTGTCAAACTAGAACTCCAAGCCAAACCATGTGACATAGGTTGTAATTAGCTCTGACCCATTAAACTCATGGGCCAGTGAAGGTCTGAGAGGCTTTGAAACCTTCGAGGTTACTCCCTTTCAGTCATTCACACCACCATTGTTGATTTTTCTGAGCAGCATTGAGAGCCATTCTCTTAGGAGAATGGGGCCACCTAGTCCAGGTACACGGTGAAGACTCAACAAGTGTTGAGTGACCATTCTGTTGAATGGTAGATATCTGGTCTGGGACCATTATATAGACCCAACTCTGCCCTGGGTAGACTCAACCCAGTGTTGAGTAACCATTCTGTTGAATGGTAGACATCTGGTCCGGGACCACGATGTGGACCAGTCTAGTACTGGTAGACTTAGCTTAGTTCTAAGCCAAGTCTTAGAAATGTGTCTTAGACTGCATATGTAGCTTTCTATGTTGGCCTGGAATGATGGCGTACCAGTCTTAGAAATGCCAGGAAACGGGTACAAAATGCCTTGGAAACATCCTTGTATGTACCGTACGGTGTTTCCTAATCTAGAAACGCTGTATGGTATGGCCAAGGACGTTTCCAAGGCATTTCAACCATTTTCAATGGTATTTCGGTCCCGTTTTTGGATGTTTCTGGGCCACCTAACTGTCCATTAAAGATGTGGGACTCATTGGAAAATTTTGCCTTGTTCATCCCGATGTCCCTTCAAGACAAATTAGAGATAGGGGATTGGGCTTTGAGGAGTTTCTCACCTTGTAATTAATGGTAATATTAAATTCTTAAAGTAAAAGTGATGTTTTCCTTTATCTCACTTTTTCCATCCTTTTGACATTCTTCTTTATCTTATCTTTTCCACATTCTCCTTTATCTTACCTTTTCCACATTCTTTATCTTATCTTTTCCATCCTTTTGACATTCTCCTTTATCTTACCTTTTCCATCCTTTTGACATTCTCCCTTTTCTTTACCTTTTCCATCATTTTACCTCAATATTTAACATTACCATTAATTGTTTCAGGACGTTTGAGAGTGGTTCCAACTTCATCAGACTTCATATGGAGAAAGCAAAATTTCATATCCCATTCAGAGTTTAGTAGAGTTTAACAGTTTTCAGGATTGTTGCATTTCCACTGGACTCTATCATTTATGAAGGTACGGGATTGGCATTAATCAAGACCACCGAGCTATAGGATTTTGCATCATGTAATCATGTATGAGTTAATATAGACATGGGTTTCCTTCTAAAGTGTTGTTTATGTGTATCATTCTTATTTTTATTGCTTATTTCTTGCAAGATGATGTGTTATTTAAGGAAAGCTGTATATCTTTATTTTGTATAATTTTTATATACCATGTTTCCTCAGACGTACCCATTTTGGGGGGGTCACATTTCAAGATGTTCAGTCTCAGAAACCTGGAGACGTTTCCAAGTTTCGTGCAACTTAGGAAACTTTACCTCTGTTTTTTTCCATTAGACTCTGAATCTCCTAACTCAGAATACCATAATACTACATTCACAACAGTGTAGCACTATCTACATCTGTTCCAAATAAGCTTCATTACGTTTTAAAAGATAACACCTGACAAGAGTTAAAGAGGAAACTTTGAGACAGGATATGCTGCAAATGAAAGGCTAGTTGACCATTTAAATCATAGTATGTAAATTTTTGATTAAGGAAATGAGTTTGTTTAAGGAATGTATCAAGCTTTAGATTGATGTGTTTATGGCCCAACTGTTACATAGCCAATTGGTGGGGTTACTAGTTATTGGGAAGACAGACTATCAACCAATATGTGATACCATATAATTTCTTATTTCGACCATGGCATGGATCATTTGCACTAATACATTTCATCAAATTATTTGTGCCAACACATTGCTTGTTTGGTTACTACTACTGGAATCTTCTGCATGTTGCTGATGTTAGTGTACCACGCACAAATTCAGATAGCCTTCTAATCTTTGTTGGTCATTCTTTATGTTCTTTTTTTCCTTAGTTTTAGGAAATTTAATCAATTTTTTTATTGAATAACTCCAAATTACAGTTCTATTCCTTGTGACTAATCCTACTATAATTCCATTGTTTGTTTTATTGTATAACTACCTAAAGGTTTCTTATTGTGTTGTCATTTTTTTGGTGAATTGTACAGTCCACATCTGCTAAATAGACTTGTCTATAAGCTTTCTCACCATTACATTTTTTTTATTGCTAGCCACTTCCTGCAGAGGAGGAAAAGGAACTGAAGCAGGTGTTGGGAAAAATTCTTGGCGCAGGGAAAACTGTCAAGTTTGAAGAAAAGGTAAATATGAGGAGCTCCATATTTTCCCATTATGGTACAAACTTGTGAGGTCATTTTAATGGTTTTTCGGTGTCATCATGCACTTTGGATTAGACTGAGCAGGTGTTTTTTTCATTTGCCATTTCTTGAATGGTTTCTGTTTCCATTGTGATTTGGCCCATTGGTGTCCACGTAGATGATTTCCTTTACCATTTAAGTCTGACTTAGACTCTCTGAACTTTATTGTCAACTTTTGTTTTATTTTTATAAACTTGGAATACCTATCCCGGGAAACCTCCAGGCACTTCCCCTCATTCCAAGGATGGTAGCCAGGGTAAATGCAGTTTTCAGGGCACAAGGCCAAGGTGCAAATGCTCACGTGGAGCCCAAAAGTTTTTCAACAATTGGTTTACTAACTACTAGATCATGAAGAGTTCAACAATTGGTTCACGCATGTCTCATCGGGGATCTCAACCTGGGTGGGGAGAGTGAACACCTACCTCCTCTCCAATCAAGCTGGAATACCTATCCCGGGAAACCTCCAGGCACTTCCCCTCATTCCAAGGATGGTAGCCAGGGTAAACGGATTTTTCAGGGCACAAGGCCAAGGTGCAAATGCTCACGTGGAGCCCAACATTTTTCCAACAATTTTTCAACAATTGGCTTACTAACTATTAGATCATGAAGAGTTCAACAATTAGTTCACTCATGTCTCATCAGGGATTTCAACCTGGGTGGTGAGAGTGAACACCTACCTTCTCTCCAATCAAGCTACTGCCCTTGACTAAACTTCAGTGTCATGTCACAATAAGGTTTTGATTTTTATATATTGTAACCATCACTTGGTGGTTGGACCTTCAATGGTTTTACTTCTACTTTTTGATTTTTGCTTAATATGGTATTAAATTGAATGTTTGTTCCACATTCTGTTAATTGGCATTTCTTCAAAGTATTTGGGTTTTAACTTTTCAGTTTACTTATTACTACAGACATGCCTAACATGTATTGGGTTTTTTCCATCGTCTCTTGTTGCAGATTGATCCAAGTATTCTTGGAGGCCTGATTATTGATTTTGAAGATAAAAGATTTGATATATCAATCAAAACAAGGGTAGCAAAGATGGAGAGGCTCCTTAACGAACCAGTGGACTTTCTAAACCTTTGATTTTGATCTGGATTCTTTGGTATTAATGAAACATCAAATTGCTCTGTACTGCTTTATATTAATAAATGCTTTTCCTTTTTTCTATCTTGTGGCAACCACTGGCAACGTTTACTTCGGTGTAATTTTGATGGCCATGGTGTCCTCTCTGTGACCAGGCTTCTATTTATTTGAATTCAGACACTAAGATATAAGTGCAGATTCGCTAACTGTCTTAAAAAGATATTAATGCAGCTTCTCTACTTCTGGTTGTTAATCTTTTCTCCTCTGCAATGACTATATCGTGAAGTCAAACTATAAACGTGAAAAGGTTTGAGAACTGAAAAATTAGTCAGGGAAATTAAAAATTAGAAAAGGATTGGTACCCACCTTAATCTCATCCGTAAACAAATGTCAGGGATCAAGCTCAGCAGAATTTTTTTGACGCACGAGAACTGACAATTATTTTGACAGCAATTAGTTTATTAACTTTATTTCTTTTTCCACTATTGGGAACACAACAGAGAACTTTCTATGTTACAATGTTTTTTTAACACTATTACTTCTCTTTATATGCTATTCTCATGAATTTTTAAAATACGTTGTTTAAAAATAATAATTTAGCCGAATGTAAATATTATTTTATATTGATCAATGTTAGTAGATTTGACTGCTATTACAGTGTTCTCATAATAAATAATGTATCTCAAATTAAACTTGCATGTAATAAAAGATCATGATATGTATAAGATAAGATAATATTTATAATGTTCAATAAATGGCCACAAATATGTCAATGGGACTGCTAAGTACATCTGTGAGAATACAAAGTCTAAAGCAGCTCAATTAAAATTCATGATAAAAGCAAATCTATCATATGCTAAGAAAAACAAAATCCAAACTCTAAAAGCATGGAGAAGTGAAAAAATGATGCTGAGATGCCTTCCTAGTGTGGCAGAGAACCAAAGGCCAAAAACCATTGGCCCTCTGGGTGAATGTCTCACCTGGTGGGGTGATCAACGCCCTCCTGATATCCTCTTTCCTAACATCTGAGGCCAAAGGGGTAAAATTCCTGATAGATGGCTGGTTGGATGATCTATAAGGGCCAGGATATAATTAATGAGATATGATCCTTGCCTCGGCACAAAAGCTTGCATCTGGGATCTGGATGAAGTGCCTTGCGTACTGGTCTGATGTGGGCTGTCCTAGGGGCTGAGGCGCAGACATGACTGTAAGGGTCTATCTGGTTGAGCGCTGGTGGCCTCTTGGGATCTCACAGATCTGATGTTCAATGTAGTGCTGCTGTCTGCGCATGCCTCTTGGTGCCTCTCTCTGGTGGAAGCACTGGAAAGATAAATGTAATCGGCTGGATCGGGTCTGGACAGGGTTGAAAAGGGTTGACTAAGCGGGGTTTGAAATTTGAAGGCCTCCCTAATGTACAAGGCCAAACAGGTCTGAGAAATGGAAGAAAATATTCCTCTAATCTTGTAATACATGGGGCATTTGAAAATAAATATAAAATTATCATCGTGGTGGGATGAATCTTAATAAAGGAATATAAATATTCCAGGCAAAAATTATTACTATTGGTAAATGATGTTGGCAGCCTTGTAAACAATTGCTTTAATAACAAGCGACTCTGCTCAAGGAACTTGAGTGCTTCGTTGCAGCCTTTTTCAAGTGGGAAAGATCAGGTCTTCAGCCTATAGAGTGGCTAGCTTTGCCATAGAGGCCTTTGGATCAAAATAAAAGATCATGATATGTATGCCCCTGAACTACAAGTATAAAATTGTGAACCACGTAAAGAACTTGTTGGGAGACATCTTAATAAAGGAATGCACATATTCCATAAAAAATTACTATTGGTAGATGATGTCTACCTCAATAAAAATTGCTTAGATAGCGATTGGTTCTGCTTAAGGAATTTGAGTACTTTGTTGCTGTTTTCTTCATTTGGGGAGGATCAAGTCTCCAGCCTTTAAAGTAGCTTGCCTTAAGCCTTTGGATCAAAGTAGAGAATTGCTTGACAAGTTGTGTTTGGACAACGAGGTTAACATGCAGAAGGCGTCTCTTGTTTCAAATATACAAATGATATATTTCATTGATGTTCTTGGAGAGGAGAGTTGGGAGTTGTTTTGTTTCTCTTTGTTCCCCTAGAAGAACAATTTGTGCTTCTAATGCCAATGTTTCTAGCGGCTTTGGCCTTTCCATTAGAGAGATCTTGGATAAAGTGGCTGGCCACAAGGTCTCTAAAGTTTCTCCTCGACGCTCTCCCTGTTTTTTTAGACATGAAATTTGTCTCTTTGCAAAGTTCGCTTTTAGTTTTATTTATTAAGAGACAAATTTACATTACATGATTTGAAGTTTGCCCCTATTGTCAGATTAATGGTTCATTTGGCCTAGCAGCCATACCTTGCTGGAAGGTATTGCTTGAAAAGAGACATTTCCCAACCACTTTGCTCAAGGTGATTTTGGAACACAAAATTTCAAGATCATGATTACAAAGATTTTGGTGTTGAACACCCATTAATATTGAGGGAGGTATTATTAATGCAGTCTTGGTTTTGTGGTTTTGACTCAACAACCTTCGATTTACCCTCTACCCTAATTTGGGGTGAAGCTTTTGATTTTACCTACTCCAAGTTTTTGTGACGTGGGAGCTATGCTGCGGGGAATCGCTAGGCCCCCCAGTGAATTGCTCCCAATTTGCGTTCCCGGAGGAGTCGATCCTGAAATCACGATTCCTCATCGATTCCTCCTGGGATCGTTTTTGGGAATCGTGATTCCTTGTAAACATAACACTCCCCGCCATTCTCGGGATCGTTGGGGGAGCGACGCTCCTAGAGCGATTCCTCGTCACTCCCTTAGCGATCCAGGACAAAAAAAATCACTCCCTAAAACGCTTCTTGAACGATTCTGCGGGTTAGGGGATTTTTTTCCAATGCTATCAATTATGCAAATTTTTTTTTTTTTAGAGATTGGCTAGGGTTCAATAAGCCTTTATTGGACTCCATTTGGACTCATTCTATTCCTCATTTGCTTGTTTTCATTTATCTTGCTAGGGGTTTCAGTGGGTTTGCTAGTTGTTTGAGAGCAAATTTGTAGGATTTTGGAAGGGAGATTGAAGGCTTCTATTTTTGAGAGCTTGGAAGGAAGATTGAAGGCTTCCATAGAGACATTCAACCATCCTTGAAGAGCTATAGAGGTAGGCTCTAAAAACCCAATCTTTGTTTGTTTTTGAAAAAAATATTTCACTATATTAAAATTTTAAATCTTGTATGTGTTTTTCTTTTACTCTTGATGGTCAGTTTTGGGCACAGATTAAATATGTTCTGCAATTCACCAATCCTGTTTATAGTATGATTTGTTTTGCAGATACGGATCAGTCGGTGATTGGGGAGGTGTATGAGCAAATGGATAGCATGCTTGGTCAATTCAAAGACATTGTTGAACAAAGAGATGCAATCTTGTATGACCATATTCATAAACATGTGGTCAAAAGGTGGGATAATTTCAATGTTCCACTCCATGCCCTTGCATATGTCCTTATCCCAAATATTATTCTCCATCTTGGTTGGCCCAGCCTGCACTTGGTGGTGGAGTTAGAAAAAGACCACACAGATCGAGAGGTGCAAAATGGGTATATGCTTGCATTATACAAGTTGGTGCCTGATGAGGAATGTTCTCAAGTATGAAGTGAGTTGAGCCAATACATCCGTGAACATGGAGTCTTTGGTACCTTGTATGCAATCAAAGATAGAGAGAGGCTGAATCTTATTCATTGGTGCAACATGTATGGCAGCGGTGCCACATATTTGCATAAATTGGCGGTGAGGGGGTGCTTTTACAGGTTGTTAACAATTCTTCTTCAGAGAGGTGTTGGAGCACCTACAACTTCATCCACAACGTCAAGATAAACAGTTTGAATGTAGAACGGGTCGAAAGTTTGGTTTATGTGCACTACAACTTGAGGCTGCTGTCCCATTATTGTGAAGCGGCCAAGAATGATAGAACATTTTTGACTTGGGACAACAATCCAGAGGAGGCTAATGTGGAGGATGGAGCCTTTTTGCATTAGAGCACTTGGAGGATGAACTATTGGGTGATCATGATGATGATCCAATTCATACATCAGAGATGCCACCCCCAACCACTAGCAGGTTTTCAGATGCCGGAGTTTTTCCTTTAGCCTCACAAAGTCCAGCTATCCGTGGGTGCCATTCATCTTCTTCTCATGTTCCACGATCACTTCCAACAACTCCTATTCCACCTAGAACATGAGAAAAAAAATTGGAAGTTTTTCGTGGCTAGAGGAAAACTTAGTAGATAGTATCATAGTTATTTTTATTTCATGTTTATTATGGCTTATTTTGTAAACATTATGGCCTACTTTGAAGTTGGAACTTTGAAAGTTTGACATTTGAATCTTGAAAGTTGAACCTACCTTTGAAGTTTGAACTTTAAATTGTTGATTGCATCTTATGATCTTACAACTCTTTGGTATCGAATATGATATTATGATGCTTTGTTTCATTTCATGTTTGGTGTTATCTGTTAGAGTTTGTTGATGGAAAATACTATATGTTGAAATTTGAAGGTTGATGTTGTCGATTGATGATTGATCATTTGATGACAATGTTATAAGCCATAGCTCCTAGATGATTGATGTTATATGTGTATTAAATGGTTATATCTATGTTTTCTATAACTAATTTGGCATAATACATGTTTTTTTTAATATATATGCATCACAATATATTAAAATATGTATTATATAAAAAACACTCCCAAAATGGAAGCTTTTGAAAATTTTGCTTTTCGCTCTCTCTCCCGCTTCCCCGCTCTCAACAGCGTAGCGTGGGAGCATGGGAGTGGGGAAACACACATGAGGGACGTGTGGAGACCACCCCCAGATTTTAGGAAAATTCATGGGGGATGGAGGGATGTTGAGGTCCCTAACATAGGGGGGCTCGTCTCCAAAATTATTAAAAAAATATAAATCCCAACTTATTATTAACAAAACATTGTCTCATCATCACCATTTAAATACTAGATGCTAAATTCATCATTGTGCAATGTAAACACGATCATCGATATGATTTATCATAATTCCGTATTTGAATTTCACATATTGGGATCCTATTCATCAAGAGCATCTTGTGCTCCCCTCCTCTAGGCTCAAGCCTTTGTCTCTATCTCGAATCTTGGAGTTGATCCTCCAAGGACATTAGTCAACACCCTACTATTTGATCAGACCTCCTAATCCAAGCTTTAGAATAAGGTAGAAAATTCAAAATGCTTCCCATGCTTAATAAATGATTTTGCTGAGTGAAGGGTAGATATTTTATTAAGGTCGTGATAGAGGAGTTCATCAATTAGCACCACCAACATCAAGGTACATAGAGGTGATGACGTGCTTATTAAATGCCAATCCCATACCTTCATACATGATAGAATTCAGTGGAAATGTTGCAATCCAGAAATCCTGAATATTGTTTGAAAATAGCCATATGCAGGGTCCATCTTAATTCTGAATACTGTTGAGCATGTTAAATTCGGAATGGGATCTAAAATTTTACTTTTTGTATATGAAGTCCGATGAGGTTGGAATCCTTCTCAATTGTCTTGAAACAATTAATGGTAATGTTAAAATTTTAAGTAAAATGATGGAACGCATTTTCTATTCTTTTACTTTAAAAATTTAATATTGCCAGTTAATGTTAGATAAGTAAACAAATACCAAAGTCTGAATTCAGAAATTAGAAATCAGGTTTCCTATGATTATTTTTTTTAAATCAAGAGAGGGTGTCTAGGCATCTTGCTTTTTGGTAGAGGGCACTCAGATGTCCCCCTTTCTGCAAAACGCTTCGGTATGCCTTTTGTGGAGTTTTGCAAAAAGGAGGACGTGGGAGAATGTTTCGCTAGGCGTGCCTTCATCCTGAGGGTGTGGGAAACATAGGCGACACACTCCTGACCCTGCGGAATGTGTCTCTGTGGAACACTAGAATTTACCCTTGTATTTTGAGTATGGGATATTTTTGAAAACACAAGCAAGACTAGCGTAAATATCGTGTCCTAGCCCAGGGAAGGAAATACAAATTTTAACAAAATAATACAAATATTCCATTTGAAATTATAACAATTGGTAGATAGTGTTGCCAGCCTGTTTGAACAACTAATGGCATGCCAATTTCTGCTCAAGGAACTCAAGTGCTGTAGTGCAGCCTTCTTCGATTGAATCATGTCTCCGGCTATTTAGAGAAGGCTGCTTTTCAAACTAGAGGTCTTTGGCAGTTACGGGACTGGATGAAACCAGTCAGACCCTGCTTGACCCAGTCATTTCTAGAAAAACTCGACTAGGTCTAATGGGTCAATTCATTTTCCTTCATAAAAGGAAAATAAGGGCTCACTTTCATTTTCACTTGTTTCACCTTGGTTTTCTGAGAAGGTTTGTGCACTAGCCTACTAGTGTTTTTCATTCAAGCACAATGAGTTGGAGACCTAGCATTGACCTTAAAACCAAGTCTTATCAGAACCATCCGAACCGGACTAGAATCAACCAATTTTGATCTGTTCTGGGGGTATCTGGTTGGAAACTTGGAACCTGCCATTCAAGCCAATTTTGACTGGTTTTGTCTCGGAAAGGCCAAAATTTGTTAAAGCCAGTGAAAACTGGTCAGTGCGACTGGTTCTATATTGGTGCAGCTCTACCTGCCTAAAAACACAAAATTCAAAATCTTTATGACTACCTTAAAACCTGATTTTCATCTATTTAGAGATACAGATTCGTTTTGGGATTTTAGAGGAATTCAGTGAAGATGTCAAGCATACCCATGTAAAGAATGTAGAAGATCTAGTTTCAGATGATTATATAGCTTGATATGATTTTAGACCGTAGTTTGAATTTTTTGGATTCTTGAGGTATTTATAACCTCAATGTTTTATGCACTTTGGTTCAGATATGTATTACAGTAAAGATAATTTACTAAATTCACTTTCATTCTATATTTTTTTCCATGAAAAGAAACTTTATATTTATTATTTCAAGTTTGAAATCAAACTGTACATCACCAAGCCTTTAAGCTCCTTTGCAAAAACAGAATAAGTGCTCCAAACCCCCTTAGCTGTTACACTCTTCAAATTAAAACATGACATTCCAGATTAAAAAGGCCCCCAGGCTATCATCAAACCTTTTCTATGAATAAGACAACAAATGCCCTTAAGACTAACAGCTTCACCCCAGCTCCTAGATTTAAAATGAATGTCTGCTCTGAATTCTTGGTAGATGAGCAAACCTTCCTGCAAATTAAGAGCATTCTTTGAGAGAAACTGCTTTTTGATTGGATTCTATATAAATACGGGAGAAAGAAGTAATAACAAACCAGGATTTGGTCTCCAGAACTTTGTTCATTATAGGTTGGAGAGCCAAATTGGTAGTTTGATACTTTTTATCACACCAGTCGATCAGCAGCTTTGGAGTTACCCAGTACCTAAAGGTTTCTTAGACTTTAATCTGCAATAAATTTCATCATAATTCAAAGTGCAAAAAATTCGACCTTGTTATTTGTACCAAGCCCAGCTGGCAGCACCATATTTGATAGAGCATTAATGATGCTTATCAAGAAAAAGTACTGGTCTAGCTCCACATAAACCTCGAGTACTTTGGCAAGCACCATCAAAGAATCCCTAGGCTTTGATAAAATGAATGACTGGCTACTTAAGAATTCTGTCTACCTTAATCTCGGTGCTTTCCATCCTGAATTTGTGGGACAACAGGCCAGCAGCCATGGTACTCCCTGAAAAATTATTTTATTTCTGCATTGCCACATGTCTCATAGAATATAACATGGTAAGCCATTTGTGGTTTCATTGAGGAATGTCATCCAGGCCTCTAAACATTCAATAAGAGTGTTTTTATTCCACTTATTAGGCTCACCCACAATCTGAAGAATTTCATTCCAAACTGATTGGGAGAAAGAACAAGAAACAAATATATGGGCAAATGGTTCACCATCTAACTTGCACAAAATACATTGGTTCAGCTTCATTTTTGACTATTGTCCAGTGTGAGAATCTTGTTGGATAGACCTTGCTTCCGTATCATCTTCCGCCACCAAAGCCTATCTCCAATTAGGTCTAGACACTTTCATCCTGTAATTGCATCGAGAGTAGCGAGGTGCTTTACATGCTGTTAGATTTTAAGATACTGGTATAATTTCAATCTTCTTTGCAGCGGAATATAAATAAGGATCACTGAAAGAATAACCAAGGTCCAAAGCATATAAAGAAATTACACAGATTTATCCTGCGAAACCACAAGGGAGAAAACCCAGCAACCTTCTTCTTATTCAGAGGTTTCAGATCAAGATACAATATACATCCAGATACAAGAGTAATCACATAGACAAGCTCTAGGCAAACCCTAGAACCAAAGAAGAAACTCTCCAAAAGATAACAACCCTAGAATTTGTCTTCTCTCTCTCTTGTGCACTTCCTTCTTCTTGTGGAGCGAACAAATAAGTAGGATGTCGCACTTATTTATACTTGACTGTAAATGATGTCGGCTTAAACAAAACAAATTAAATTATATTGATTTCATCTTAAACTTAGAAATATAAAGTAGGGGATCAAATACCTTGAGGTGTAAATTTTTCTTGATGTGTAAAAAATTTAGGTTTAAAAAAATTTACACCTCAAGAAATTGGATCCTCTTGGTGCTTGATAGATCCAGGTTTAAGATGGATCTATGTTGGTATACATTACAAAAAAGATATACAGCCCTTGCACTGCAGAAATAACTGAAAGACATTCACCATAGGAATAATTTCAAGATGTAGATAAAGACACTTAAGGTAGAGTAACACATCAATTACTCTTTATGGAAGGAATCACTCCACAAGCCATGTTCACTACAATCGAATTCATCACATAACTCATACAATGTTACTCATAAATATTTATACTCATGAATATCGAAAGGTGCTTATCTCAACTACCTCTTATTATCATATTATTTCCTCTAACTACAAAGTGAGCATACTCTATGATTAAGGTTACATTACATACAATATCCTCTTGGGTAACTCCCTAGGCACTCCATATTATCATCCCTGGGTACGTAACACATCCTATATACATGAGTAAACTTACAATATTTGTTGTCTAATGGCTCGGATTTACATTGTGTTTATATGTATGTAGATATAATCAAAATTCTATTTTTTTTTATGTATCTCTGATTCTTTTTGTCAACAGTTTTTTTCTTGTTTTTTGGTTTGATCAGTGATTTAGGATTTTTGCCAGTTGGTCTAATTTTGGTTATGATAACTATGCTTAATCCTTGGATGATATATGTATTATGTATTAAACCACATGATTTCAGATTTGACAGTGGATCGTTTGTTCCTTTTGGTTCATAAATTTCCACCATGGTTCATGGTGATTTTAATGCATGATCATATGATATGATATACTTGGTTTTACGATTACAATTTTGGGATTCCAAACTACAAAACACATCTTTGTATTATAGTTGATGTAATATTTCAAGTCTAATTTAATTTCAATCAAAAAATTATATTTTTTCTGGATTTTTCATATTCAGGGCTTTTGATTTGTTGACTAGAGAGATTTTGCCAAGTCAGGAATCAAATTTCACTGGTGGGCGAAAATAAGTCTCGTATTAAACCACATGATTTCAGATTTGACATTGGATCGTTTGTTCCTTTTGGTTCATAAATTTCCACCATGGTTCATGATGATTTTAATGCATGATCATATGATATGATATACTTGGTTTTACGATTACAATTTTGGGATTCCAAACTACAAAACACATCTTTGTATTATAGTTGATGTAATATTTCAAGTCTAATTTAATTTCAATTATATTTTTTCTGGATTTTTCATATTCAGGGCTTTTGATTTGTTGACTAGAGAGATTTTGCCAAGTCAGGAATCAAATTTCACTGGTGGGCGAAAACACGTCTCGTATTGAGTAGAGTCTGGTGACTCTGACCTTTCGATCAAAATGGAGAATTCTGAGACAAGTTTTGTTAGGCCAATGTGGTTAAGGTGGCACTTGTTGCAAATCTACAGTCCTCTATTTCGCTGATGTTCTTGAAGTGAAGTTGGTGATTCTTTTGCTGCCTTTTGCTTCTCTAGAGGAATTGTTAGGGAGTCAGTTGTCTGGATTTTTATATCCCCTTTTGGTTAAAGGGACACTAGATCAAGGGGTATAAGGTATCCACTAATGTTTGCTTATTTGAACCCTGCATGAAATATTCCCCCACTGAAGTTAGCTTTTTCTTGTGTCTAGTAGGTGTAAGTTGCACACTTTTCCCCCATATTTTTATTAATGTTTCTGGCCTAGCTGCAACTCCCTGCAGGATTCGACTAACAGAGCATGGTCTGGGTTTATCGAAAAGGAGGCATTTCTTATTTACTTTGCTCATAGGGATTTTTTATCAAATTGAAAGAGTTTTGGTCCAGGTCTATGCTATAGGAGGCATTTCTTATTTACTTTGCTCAAAAGGGTTTTTCATCAAAGTGAAAGTGTTTTGAGAACCCCTGGTTTTGGGGAAGGGAGGGATTTCTAATGCAGTTTTGGTTTCCTGGTTATGAGCCAGCAACCATGGTTTTGTCCTCGACTCCAATTTGGGTGAAGCGTTTGATTTTAACCTTGCATTATCAAAGATGGGAAATGCAGGAGATTTATAATCCCTAATTTAAACAGCGGTCTTAATGGTTGCAAGATCTTGGTCTGACCCCTTCTTATCTTTTCAAATTTCTTGAGATAAAACGCAGGGAATAAGGTGGGGTTTTGAATATAATAATCCGACCGTTTGACAGACACCATATTGGAGATGCTACCACGAGAATGTTATATTAATAATAGATTTTAAATGTCCCACAAAACCCACCAAGGCTTGTCATGAAATTTCCACATGATTTCTTTAATAGTTAACTGAAACTAGTATAGATCCATCTTAACTATGGCTGTACTAAGCGCCGAGAGGGATCAAGTTCTCTTGAGATGCAAACCTTTTTTAATTTACAAAAATGTCTAATAAGTATTCCTACTTGGGAGGGAAATGACCAACTTGCTCAAATAATTTCAAAATAGGGTAAATATCTATAGAAGAATGAGCTAACTAACATTAATAATTATAAATTCAATAGTTTTCAAAAAATAGTTTTATTTGTTTCTTTAAAACTAACAATGAATATTAAGAGTAGTTAATGAGTAAAATAATCCATATAAAATTTTAAAATCTATCAAGTTCTCTTGATATGCAAACCCTTCTTAATTTACAAAAATGTCTAATAAGTATTCTAGGGAGGGAAATGGCCAACTTGCTCAAATAATTTCAAAATAGGGTAAATATATGTAAAAGAATGAGCTAACTAACATTAACAATCATAAAATCAATTAGTTTTCAAAAAATTGTTTTATTTGTCTTTCTTTAAAACTAACAATGAATATTAAGAGTAGTTAATTAGTAAAATAATCCATATAAAATTTTAAAATCTAGATTTCGAGAATAAATTGGAATTTGAAAAACATTTTACCATCAAATGAATATTTTAAACATTTATCCAAATGTTTTTTGGAAATGACTTATAACTAAAAATGAACATTTACATGTTAGGGTTAAACCTTGACTTGGGAATGAGCAAGGATGTAAATTGTTAAAGGCACATGGTTTTAGTGGCCCATGGTTTTTTGCTAGTTGTATTTGAATTTAAAGAAACTTATAAATATGGTTGTAATAATCCAGTGGTAAATCTAGTGTTGCTATTATAATCACTATTATTTTGTAATTTATTTTATTCCTAACATTAGTTGTATTTGAATTTAAAGAAACTTATAAACACGGTTGTAATATTCCAGTGGTAAATCTAGTGTTGCTATTATAATCACAATTATTTTGTAATTTATTTTCTATTACATATTTTATTCCTAACATTATGTACGGAATTTTAAATTGATATATAACTACATAAATGTGTTTTACAATTTGTTGCTATTATAATCACAATTATTTTGTAATTTATTTTCTATTACATATTTTGTTCCTAACATTATGTACAGAATTTTAAATTGAAATTTGATATATAACTACATAAATGTGTTTT
Organism: Pseudotsuga menziesii; assembly: GCA_001517045.1. Taxonomy (NCBI): domain Eukaryota; kingdom Viridiplantae; phylum Streptophyta; class Pinopsida; order Pinales; family Pinaceae; genus Pseudotsuga; species Pseudotsuga menziesii. Next base: position 1,746,225 of record LPNX010160114.1, read on the forward strand.
ACAATTTAACTAATTGAAATTAAATTTTATATGTTCTTGATTTTATAATTTTTAGTTTTACTACTAAAGTCAATTAATCTTTACTACTAATATTTTACTACTCAGTTTGTATGATTGGGAGTATTGCCCTAATATGGTTGTATATATGAGTAAGAGTATAATATTTTTTATTTTTTTAATTATAAACCTACATGTTATAAGTTTTTATTTTTATTTTTTATTTTTTATTGAGCCGACATGTGCCACATCAACGTTACAGACGGGACACATCTAGCCCATTTGAGCCGTAGAAAGCGCCTCTTGGCGCAATAAAATTTCTTTTCACAATGTAGGTATACACCATGAAATTTGACATATGTATTTATCCTTCATCAAATGAGGATTTGTCCTATAAATATCATGAGAGCTCTTTATAGTCATAATTGAGATCCCATCAATATTGAACCTCTCAAGATGGTCATAAAAATCATTGAAACCTGATCATCGAGTGAGGCTCAACATCTCGCATAGCTAGCTAGTCTAGAGGCTTAACCCAATGATATCTTTCTCGTAGCTCAAGACAACACTTGAGCTAGCCCATCGGGCTTCATTTGTTTTCTCGATGGAATGAATTGTGAAAATCCCTTCGAGTACTTCCCCATGATCCATGGGTAGTAAACATCATAAATTGTTCGCCTTGATTACAGAGCCTAACCCTAGAGGGCATTTAGAGAGTCGAACTTGTGAACCCAACTTTGGGGGGAGAGATCTCATGTTTGGTTCATGACTACTTGATTTATCCTTTGGGGCTAAGCCAACTTTTTAGTATGAAAATGTATTCCCTAAGATAATAGTAGGGGGAAGTTTCATTATACATGTCCATAAGGGGATGTTATGCTCTTGACCCCTTGTTTCGTTTTTTCCTTGACAAAACGCATATCACAAGAAACCCTCTGATTGTTTCCCCTCATTTTGAGGATGGGATCCAAGCTAAACAATTATGTTGTAGTTTTGACAACCTAACTTGGTAGGGACATCTAGCGAGGTCCACAATATTCACAGAGGAAGCTAACTAGGAGACTTCACCTTGTGGCAATTCACAAAACTCAACGACTCAACCAAACCCTTTGGGATACATTTTTGGGCATATTGAGTTTCGCTCGATGAATACAAATCACCCCCCTCTCGAGCCCATAAGCGAGAATGATATTGTTGGTACCTTGTCAACCCCACACAACTATCCACAAAAAACATACCTTGTCAGCCCCACACAAATATTTGGAAACACTTGCTAAAGCATGTACATAAACCTTAATCATTGTCTTCTCCATCTCTACATTTTGTTTAAAATGATTTATGTGATAGATTTGTCTATCAATACGTTCATGAGTTAACCATCGACCTTACTTGTCTAATAAATTACATCTTTTGGTTCGAGAAAAGAGTGATAAACAACCCAACAAAAGAATTTCCTAAATAATCTAAAACTCTTATAAGATGATTATTATTCAAATCATTACTAGAGATCATGGATCAAGTTGCTATACTATAACTGCTATATATATATAATTAATATTAGTTTAGCTGAACTTGGTTGACAACTAAAAACTTGTCATGCCTTAAATTGCCAGTTTTGTAATATTTTCTTTAGTATAAATCTCACTTTGCAAAAACACAAAATGTTTTTAGTTCATTTTTTCCTTTCTAGATAATATATTTTGAGTGCATATTTTTAGGCACTTCTTTTCATTTATTTTTCAGGTCACAAGGTCGGGTCAACAACTCCCAAATAGATCAATATATAGGTTGTCAACGGTTGAATCATTAAGAGCAAACACAAATGAGATTGAAACCGAGTGTGGAGGGTAACAACTTTTCCTCAACCACTTGAGCTACACCTAGTTGACATTGTGTGTAAACTTTGTAGCATATAGTCTTTCGATTCGTTTTTATGATAGTTAATGGTAATATGTAAGTATTCAAGGGTTATGCAATTGAAATGTAGTTACATCTAACTTGGTACTAATTTGATGTAACTTAGCTTTGGAAAGTCTGAAGGAGATTTTCTTAGTCTAGAATCATCTTGTTTAGTGCCAAATGCATGGGTTCCCAACCAACAAAGAGTTTGTTGCTTCAACAACGAATGGTGCTCTTAAACAAATCCCCATTTACAAACTAGCAAAACTACAAGATTGAAAGCCTAGCTTGCATATGCGTGTAAAAATCTCTAAATTTGAATGTGAATTTCTTTGTAGTATGTAAATAAAATGAGTAAATTATGAGCAACATAAACAAATGAGATTTGGGGGGGTAAAGATTCTAAACAAATTTTACCTAATGGAGAGTTAGGCTCTCCATGTCTATTTTTAGACTAGGCTTCCCATGTGCTACTCCTTGTTGTTTGACCTCCAATCCAACAATAAATCCCCCTTTAATAATGGGCATAATATAAAGAAATTTACCTAATGTAGAGTTGGCTCTCCACACCTCCTTTGTTTTGAGACATGCCTTCTCATGTGTTACTCCTCGTCCTTGCTCTTCAATCCAACAATAAATTCACTTTCAATAGTGGGAAAAATACAAACAAATTTTACCTAATGGAGAGTTCGCTCTCCATTTCACCTCTCTTTTGAGATGGACCTTCTCATGTGCTACTCCTTGTCCTTTGACCTTCAGTCCAACAATAAATCCTCCTTCAATAGTGGACAAAGGCGAGAAACCACTCCGTTTCACAAAGATTCCAATAGCAAAACACTAGCTCAAAGATTTTAGTGGCAGTGGGCAACATTACGTTACTCTTCCCAAAGAATGCTTAATGGATCCCCTAAGCATGGTATTTATAGAGTTTACGAGGCCTTTTGGGGTGCCTCTCTCTCCTCCACACTTATTGAGAAACACAACAATGCATGTGAGACAAACGTTAAACATGTGATTTTGATGCCATGTATAATGTGACATGGATTTTAAAGAATTTCTAATGTCTAATATGGTGGTATGGAAGAAAAACCCATGTCTCATCTTTAAGGAAGATAAATGTATTTATGTAGATTTTTCACTAGTTTTCAGCCACCGGTTTTAAGTAAAAATTATATTTCTGTTTATGACATTCTCAGAAAAATAAAGCGCTGGAAATAAACAAAAAATTTCAGACTTAAAACATTGCTGTAACTAATCTTTTTGAGTGACAATAAATAAAAATTAACATGCCATTTAATCACACAGAACACTATGATTTTTGGCCAATGGCCCCGGAAAAACACACAAGGAGAAAACCAATCAGAGAGAAATTTTATTATAGGGATATTTACAGCAAAACTCAGAAATTTTCAGACCAACTTATCTCAACCCGAAAAAGAAACTTTTTGCCTCGTTTTCCACGCCAAACATGAAAAAAAGCAAACTCAGATTTTTTTTCTATATTTTATGCCTCGATTTCTGTGTCGCTGTACGAACCTCTAAATCCGTGCCCAAGGAATTTTTTTCTCGAAAATCGTGCCCAAAAATCTGCCTCGAAAAATGTGCTCGCTGCCTCGAAAACCGTACCGTACAGACCAACAATAAATGCTGTTGTCTTCTTCTCGATTTTTGTGCCCTCTTTGCTGCTGTTCTTTCCCTCTATTTGCGTGCTGCAATTTTTTTTCTCTTGTTAAGGAAAAATGGAAACCTTCTCTCTTCTCTCTCTTCTCACTTCAATATGCAAAAGTGAGGCAAAATGCCTTTCCCATGCCTTTTTGAGAAAACCCTAAGGTGAGTATAATCTAACGGTGGAGATTAGATTAGATCAAGGGCTGAAATTAAATGCTTTCTAAAATATTAATTTCACTCACCCACTTAAATTGATCAAAAAGTGACTCTAATGCTCTAAAGTCAAATTAATTGCTTTTACTTAAGTCATTTAATGCAAGGGTCACTTTATGTCCCCTCTCTAAGTGACTAAGGCAAAAGTCACTAGGGGAACACTTCCCTAGGTACAAAACTAACACTTCCTCTTACCGAGGAAGGTGTTTTGCACCACTCCCAACTTGTCTCTGAAGAAGACAAACTTGTACAAAACTAACACTTCCTCTTACCGAGGAAGGTGTTTTGCACCACTCCCAACTTGTCTCTGAAGAAGACAAACTTGTACAAAACTAACACTTCCTCTTACCGAGGAAGGTGTTTTGCACCACTCCCAACTTGTCTCTGAAGAAGACAAACTTGTACAAAACTAACACTTCCTCTTACCGAGGAAGGTGTTTTGCACCACTCCCAACTTGTCTCTGAAGAAGACAAACTTGTACAAAACTAACACTTCCTCTTACCGAGGAAGGTGTTTTGCACCACTCCCAACTTGTCTCTGAAGAAGACAAACTTGTACAAAACTAACACTTCCTCTTACCGAGGAAGGTGTTTTGCACCACTCCCAACTTGTCTCTGAAGAAGACAAACTTGTACAAAACTAACACTTCCTCTTACCGAGGAAGGTGTTTTGCACCACTCCCAACTTGTCTCTGAAGAAGACAAACTTGTACAAAACTAACACTTCCTCTTACCGAGGAAGGTGTTTTGCACCACTCCCAACTTGTCTCTGAAGAAGACAAACTTGCTCCTCCCCAAAGACTTCGTCAGAATGTCTGCTACCTACTCATATGTGGAAATGTACTAAAGCGTGACTGCTCCTCTCTGAACATAGTCTCGCATGAAATGATATTTGATCTCTATGTGCTTTGACTGGTCATGAAAGATTGGATTCTCAGAGAGTTGGATGCAACTTTGATTGTCATAGTAAATCAACGTAGGCCTAAGCTCCTGACCAAATAAATTCACCAGCAACTTGCGAAGCCACAAGGTCTCGCAGCTGGCCAAACTGGCTTCCATGTACTCGGCCTCTGCAGTACTCAATGCAACGGACTTCTGCTTCCGACTGAACCACGACACTGCTGCCGAGCCCAAACTAAAACAATATCCGGAAGTGCTCTTCAGGTCTGCCACACTGCCTGCCAAATTAGAATCTGTATAGCCAACCAATCTGATCCCCTCCGACCTCCTGTAGTCCAAACCAAAATCCACTGTCCCTGAAAGATAGCGCAACACATGTTTTGCAGCGACCCAATGCACAATCCTAAGCTCAACCATGAATTGGCTAAGAGTGTTCACTGTGAAACACATATCTGGTCGAGTGTTGACCAAATACATCAATGACCCGATGAGCTGACGGTACAAGGTAGGATCCACCAACTCTCCCTTAGAAGCATGAAGCTTCTTCCAGTTGGTGATCATAGGTGTCGACATAGGCCTGCAATCCTCCATCCTAAATCTCCTCAAAATATCAACTGCATACTTTCCTTGCCCTAGGAAAATATGTCTAGGCTCCTGCCAAACCTCCAATCCCAAAAAATAATGCATCAGCCCAATATTAGTCATCTCGTACTCTACTGCAAGATCCTTCTTGCAAGATGCAATGGGTTTCTCTCTCCCTGTGATAAACAAGTCATCAACATATAGCAGAAGAACAAGCAGATCATCTCCAACCATGATGAAGTAGAGATTTGGATCTACTTCACTCTTCTGAAACCCCATACTCAGCAAGTAAGAATCAATCTTGGAGTACCAAACTCTTGGAGCTTGCTTCAGCCCGTAAAGGGCCTTCTTCAACCTGCATACATGTGTCTCTTTGTCATGTATCTCAAAGCCTTGAGGCTGCTCAATGTAAATCTCCTCCTGTATGATCCCATTGAGAAACGCGGTCTTCACATCCATCTGATGGATCTTCCAACCCATTTCTACCGCAATGGAAATCAATGCCCTGATAGACGTATACCGAGCGCTTGTGCAAAAGTCTCATCATAATCAATGCCCTCAACCTATGAAAACCCCCGCGCTATAAACCTGGCTTTGTACTTCTCCACACCCCCGTCTGCCACATGCTTCAGCTTGTAAAGCCAACGAGAAGTCACCACTGACTTTCCCTCTTGTCTCGGAACAATCTCCCATACATCATTCTTCATGATGGAATGGTACTCATCCATCATGGCATCTCTCCATATCGAATGCTGGGAGGCCTCCTCAAAAGTAGAAGGCTCAGAATCTCGTGTACAAGCCACCATCACCATGCCCAATCTATCAGGCATCTTGATGGCTCTCACCTTGTCACTGGGTGTCCCAGCCTTTAAGGCATCCTTCAAGGTCTCCCGAAGCCACTTAGGTTTCTTCTTCCCTGAATGTTCTTCCCACATTGGCCTGTCCTCATTTGAAGAACTACTAGAGCTAGAAGCCCATCATCTATCCCAAAAGACCCTACTGGCCTAACTACTGAACCTAGTGAACCTGTGCCAACACTCTGTGGTCCTGTAACCTCAGAAGCATGTGATCCTGACTGCTGTGTAGATGGAACTTGTGCCACAACCTGAGGTGCAGGGACCTGCTGCTCTCCCTGCTCTGACTCTCTCGACCTCTTGAAGGCTCGCTCCTCCTCAAACTTCACATCCCTCCTCACCACCACTTGCCTCTGAGAGGGAAGATAAATACGGAAAGCCTTCGCAGTCTTATCATAACCCACAAAGATGCCCTTCTTTGCAGTGGGCTCCAACTTTGTCCTCTTCTCCAAAGGGACATGAGAGTAAATCAGACTACCAAATATATGAAAATGGCCAACTTCAGGCTTCTTGCCTGAAAAGCACTCCTTAGGTGTCATATTCCCCATTGCCCAACGGGGACTCCTGTTATGAAGATATGCAACGGTGCTGCAAGCCTCAGCCCAGAGAAAGAAAGGAAGTGGCTGGTCATGTAACATAGCTCAAGATGCTCCAACAATGGACATGTTCTTCCTCTCTGCTACTCCATTCTGCTCTGGAGTATACGTAATTGCCAACTGTCTCCTAATCCCCTCCTGTCTGCAAAATCCATCAAACTCCTTGGAGGTATACTCACCCCCGTTATCCGATCTCAAGACTCGGATCTTCCTTTCTGTTTGGTTCTCCACAAGAACTTTGAACTCTTGGAACCTCTGCAAGACTTCCTCGGACTTCTTGCTCTTCAGAAAGTAGATCTAGGTCTTCCTGGAATGGTCATCAATGAATGTCACATAATACTCGTATCCTCTTAAGGACACAGAAGACATAGGTCCGCATAAGTCTGAATGTATCAAGTCAAGAGTACCAGTTGACCTGCTATCACTGCTTGAAAAAGTAGTTTTGGTGTTCTTTCACAAAGCACACCCCCTGCACACATCGCTCTGCCTTGTGCTAAACTCCGGTAAACCAGTCACCATGTGCCTCAACAACCCCAAGGCTGGATGATGCAAGTGAGCCATCCTCCTATGCCAAAGCTCACACAACTCACTGCTACTGCTATGTGCTAAAGCATGCTGCGGCTAAAACAAGATCCTATACAGTTTCCCACATCTCACTCCAATGGAAACTGAAGCAGATGGTCTTGCAGTCTTGGGAAACATATGCACATGTCCATCGATGAAAGACACCCCAAGACCTTGATCCTCTATCATGGAAACTGACACTAGGTTCTTCTTCTGCCTAGGTACATACAATACATCCTGCAATACCATGGGACTCATGGACTCCCTCTGAAATGTACTAGTCCCACGTCCAACTGCACTGACTACTGAGTCATCTCCCAACACAACCTCCACATCTGTCTCTGCCTGTGAAAGCTCGGAGAACATCTCACGAGCAGTTGTCATGTGACTCGAGGCTCCACTATTTATGTACCACGTGCTGGAAGTAGATGCACTGTAAGAATGGTCTGTCACACAGGAAAACTCCCTTTTTCTGTCAACATCCGCACTTGTGAGAATGGATGCTCTCTCTCTCTCAACATGCCCAGTGCACAGTGAAAACTCACTCTGAAATCATCGATTTCAACTGAAGCGACTGTCTACTGCTTCTTCTTCTTGTTCGGACATGTAGCAGCATAGTGTCCCATCTTGTGACATGCAAAGCACTTCACATGCTCATATCCTTCTTCTACCCATCCTACTGCTGCTTGGCCCCACCCTTCTTGGGACCCTTCTTGCTCTTCTTCTTCCCTTTTGCTGTCAATGCCACATCCTCCTCATCTCCCCTACTAGTAGAACCATTGCACTGTAAGAAACCCCTGCCAGTCTCCTTTTGAACAAAGTCATCACAGACCCTGTCCCAAGATGGTAAGTTCTCTCTGGCCACCAACCCCAGAACAAACACAGTCCAAGGTGCAGTCACCCCATTCAGGGCTGTCCGCACTAACTCAGGACCAGTAACCACCACCCCCACAGCTGCAAGCTCATCTCTCACCTGAGAGATCCTAGTAAGATAGGCCATACACACCTCTCCTTTGACCATTTTGATGTTTTTCAGCTTCTCCCTAAGCACCATCTTCCTGTTTTCATTAGTACTCTCAAACAACCCGGTCAAAGCAGACCACATCTCATGTGCATGATCCTTTGCTGAAATGTGAGGAATAACATGATCTTTAACATCATCTAAGATTATCCTCATGGCTTTAATATCTTTCTTATTGAAGGCTGCAAGTAACGCTGCATCAGTAGAAGGAGGAATAGCAATGGGATTTGCTGTGGTGTTTCTAACTACTTTCTCCCACCTTTAACACAAGTAAAATCCGGGCTTTCCATGAGACAAAGTTCGCTGCCCCATCCAACCTATCCTCAATTCTCAACCCCACGAAAGTCATTTTCTCAAAAAACAAGTTTCAACAAAATATACTACTGTCACAAAGGTTTTTCTGAATTCTGGAAATGACCGTTTCTCTGCTAAAATTTAATTTTCTGCCACAACTAGCTCTCATACCATGTAGATTTTTCACTAGTTTTCATCCACCGGTTTTAAGTAAAAATTATATCTCTATTTATGACATTCTTAGAAAAATAAAGTGCTAGAAATAAATAAAAATTTTTCAGACTTAAAACACTACTGTAACTAATCATTTTTAGTGATAGTAAATAAAAATCAGCACGCCATTTAATCACACAGAACACTAGGATTTTTGGCCAATGGCCCTGGAAAAACCCACAAGGGGAAAACCAGTCAGAGAGAGATATTTTATTATAGGGAAATTTACAGCAAAACTCAGAAATTTACAGACCAACTCTGAGTCAACCCGGAAGAGAAAATTTCTGCCTCGTTTTTCGGGCCAAACAAAGAAAAAATCAAATTCAGATTTTTTTTCTCGATTTTTGTGCCGTTGTACGCATTGTACAGACCTCGAAATCTGTGCCCAATTTTTTTTTCTTGAAAATCATGCCCTGAAATTTGCCTTGAAAAACTTGCCCACTGCCACAAAAACCGTACCGTACGGACCAACAATAAATGCTGCTGTCTTCTCCTCAATTTTTGTGCCCTCTTTGCTGTTGTCCTTTCCCTCGGTTTTTGTGTTGCAATTTTTTTTCTCTTGCTCAGGAAAAATGGAAACTTTCTCTCTTCTCTCTCTCACAGCTCCCTCTTTTCACTTCAATATGCAAAAGTGAGGCAAAATTCTTTTCCCATGCCTTTTTGAGAAAACCCTAGGGTGAGTCTAATCTAACGGTGGAGATTAGATTAGATCAAGGGCTAAAATTAAATGGTCATATTTTATTTCTAAAATATTAATTTCACTCACCCACTTAAATTTATCAAAAAGTGACTTTAATGCTCAAAAGTCAAATTAAATGCTTTTACTTAAGTCATTTAATGCAAGGGTCACTTTATGTCACCCTCTCTAAGTGACCAAGGCAAAATTCACTAGAAGAACACTTCCGTAGGTACAAAACTAATAGTTGACACATAGGGGCTAAATTCATTGACATGGGACCTTAATTAATGGTTCGATATTTGTATAGGACTTGAAACACTTAAGGGGATATTTTCATTAATTTGACCCCTTTCCTACAGTTTCAATAGTTGTATAGGACTTGAAACACTTTGTGGGCTAAATTAATTGATTTGGCCCCTTCCTCAGGTGTCAATTGTTATATATGATTTGAACCTTGAGTGACAAGGCATTGATGGGGACTCTTTTCTTTAATTTTGAGACATGTTACATAATTTATATATGAACAAAAGATGGTATACATTAGTCCAATTCGTGTGTTAACAAATGCCACTTCAAATGTACGAGGGTAACATGGTAGCCATATAGTGTGAAATACATCACATTCTTTCTATAACTTCAAAGACTTAGGAAGTGCTTAGAGATTGTTATGAACATAAAAAATTAATAATAATTATTAAAGGTTGAAACTCTTTATGAAGAGTCTTTATGAAGAGTCACCAAGGTGCCCTTTAATGGTTTTATATATGGGCATTTTTTATATTTGTAATCATCTCATTCATACTTATTAAATATATATTTTAATCCATTACGAATTATAGTTATTTATCCTATTCTTTTGGATAATTCATGTGTATGAACTAGGGTGGTTCACAACATTGGTATCGGAGCCGCCCTTTCTTGGGCACTTCCACTCAAAGGCTTAGGAAGTGTTTAGATATTGTTATGAACATAAATTATTATAAAAATACACACAATAAATAACAATAGTTGATAATTAATAATAGGTAAAATTAATAATTATTATTAAAGGTTGCATCTCTTTATGAGGAGTCACCAAGATCCTCTTTAACGATTATATATATGAGCCTTTTTTATATTTGTACTCATCTCATTCACATTTATTAAATATATTTTCTCATCCATTATAGATTATAGTTACTTGTCATATTCTTTTGGATAGTTCATGTGTATGAATTAGATTCGTTCACAACATTGGTATTAGAGCCTATTTCTTGGGCAATTCCATTATTTTTCAGCTTTTGGCATCTCATTCACATTTATTAAATATATTTTCTCATCCATTATAGATTATAGTTACTTATCATATTCTTTTGGATAGTTCATGTGTATGAATCAGATTCGTTGACAACATTGGTATTAGAGCCTATTTCTTGGGCAATTCCATTATTTTTCAGCCTTTGGCCGTGCCCTTATTGGAGCTTCTATGAACCTTGGATTTTGACCATCAATTTAAGAGTTTCTATGAAATCAAGGTCTTTGACCACATTTAGGCTTTCATTCATTTTGAAACTCTGTTTCTTTTGAAAAAAAAAATTTCCATCGCCCTCATCACCCCACGCTGCTTTGTTCCCTATTGCTCCAGGCACTCTGCTCCCTCACACACTCTATTCACTACCATCACCTGCCACTCCATTCCCTTCTTCATCGACATCAAACTACAGTGCCCTTCCTCATCCCTCACCCTCCTCTTAATCTGCATGCCCTACCAAATTTTCCACTTGCCTACGTGCAAACCCCCCACACTTTACCATGTTTTCCAATGCTCCATCCTAGATGGCGCCCACCTCCACGCTCTGCACCTTGTGAACTCCATGCCTACACTCTTTACCTCTAATCCAGAAAGCTCCCTCCACTCCTTGGTTTGCCTACCCCTTTACCCCACTTCCACACACCCATTCCTTCCTTCCACACCAATCCATCACTCATGACCTTCTCTCATTTCCTGACTCCCTCTTTCCAACCCACCTCTCCTATAATCTGCGCACCTCATCATTTATTGTCTCCTCCAATTCTCTCATTCACCTACACTAGCTTCGCTCCCGTCCTTCCCACATAAATCATTCATGCAATCCTCCACCTCCACGCCATGCCACAACCACTCCATGACCTCCACTCCTCACACCTTCCACTATTCATTCCTTATTCACTCTCCAACCTTGTGCACCCTCCTTGACATTACGAATCCTACCCTCACATCGCTACTTTCTCATCCACTACTTCATTACCATCCTTCCTCTAGCCTAGCTTGTCCACCACATTTGTTCAGTCCACCACACCCAACCCTCATGCCTCTGCACTAAGCTTGATCCACCCACACCCCATCCTCATAACCCTCATGCCTCTGCACTAAGCTTGATCCACCCACACCCCATCCTCATAGAAAATCCTTGCTCACACCCACACCAATCCTCCTCAACTCCAAATTCCTTCATTTTCTAGGGTTTAAAACCCTAAATTCACTCATTTTAAATAACAATAACAATAATTTAATTGTTGTTATATTTTACACCCCACACCCCCCCCCAAAAAAAAACTATTAAAACTATCTACACTCATTTTTATTATTTTATATTAATAATATATATTTTTGAAATAATAATCATCATTTTCGAAAGAAAAAGAAAAAAAGGGGGTTAAAATGGAAGAGGTCGATTATATTAATGAGAAAAAAGATTATTCGATGTTCCATTTAAATTGCCTCTTGTGATGCTCAAAGTTAATGGCATATTTTAAGAAAGTCTTATTGTCATAGCTATTTGTCGAACTATTAAAGAGAATTTGATTCATGTTGATGGTGCTAGTCAACTACAAGTTCCACAATCAAGTATAGAGAAGAATGAGTGGAAAGAAGATCAAATAAACTATTTACGATTAAAGATTGACAATTATAATTTTGCATCTCAATTCATCATTGCAATTATAAACACCAATGTTATTGACATAATGTTGGGTTCTAATTGGTTGGAAACATTGGGTACGTTTAATTTCAATGCAAAAAAGAAATTCATGACCTTCTTCTGTGAGAAGATGAGAATAACACTACATGACTCATCAACGAAATCATGCACACGAGTCCCCTCATCAAAAAATACATACGAAGAATCGCCATATTTTCTATCAAGATTTAGAAGACAAAGTAAAACATTTGAACAAACTCCTCATGGACAAAGATAATGGAATTGTGCAAATCCAAAATAAACTAGAATTCCAAGAGTCCTGTAGAGCTCTGCCAGCTGCAACAACAAACTTAAGAGCTACAACAACAAAATAACGACATTAAAAATGCTCACAAAGTAGAGATTGCAAATATCAATAAAATGATATCAAACAATACTGATGATATCTTTCGTTTGAGAAATCATAATAAATTTTTTATCGGAACAAGCTACTGAAGATATCGAGAAGAAATTATTAGAAACGGAGGAATAGATTTGCTACCTTAAAAATCATAATCAAGATTTAATGGAACATATTAAGAAATTAAACGATGATGAGAAGCTTTAAGAAGAAACATTAAAAAAGCTTAAGAATGATAAGAGTTTGTTGGAAAACAAGTTAGAGCAAATCCAGAAGGAGGCATCAAAGTCCTCAGGAGTAAAATTCCATGTCGTGGAAAAAAGGAACAAATACAGATCCAATCCACATTACAGCTCAAGAAGATGCCAATCCAGTTGAAGAACAAACATAGAAAGATGTTGGAGAACAAACAAGAGGAACTACAAGTGTACATACTAATAGAAGTTCATCAGTTAACCACCAGAGAACATTGACAACCCCGCTACAATTGAGTGGCAATTTTTTTTTAGCATTCTGTAGAGCATTTAATGCGGCTGCAACAAGCTTGATGACCATTGGATCTCGAGCAACTCAAGATCCAGCTAAGGCATGAACTAAATCATATACCAGAATTAAACCAAGAAAACACTATATGCACGATAAGGGAAAATAATGTTATAAGAACTCTTTATTGACATCCAAATCATAAAAGCAGATATCTTAAACAATCAAAATATGAATATCCCTTGGGCCAGGGACAACTAAATTATCATCTTAAAATTATTGATACTAGTGCAATTAAGTCTCATGATATTAGTTCATAATAGAAGTGCAATGTTCTGTAAATAATTGAATTAGGATGGTTCGATCCTTGTACGATTCAAAAATTTTGCTCGACACTCAAAGGTTCACATTGTCTTGTTGCACCAGAAAGCGTTTTCTACAACCCAAAGTGGATGAGACGTGTCATGTCTCTCACGTTGATGTGCTCCAAAAACCAAGCACATATTGGCACAAATTTAAATTGGCTAGATTGTAAAATACTTTTTTTTTAATGTGGTTCACGCTTAATGATTGAGTTGCTACATCCACAGAAATAATCCAAGGGGGCCCAGCCAAAGGGGCTGAGCCTTGTTAGGCTCGTTTCAAAGCCTATCCTTGGCACCAACCTGGGTTCCTGACCCTGAAGAACCCAGAGAAAATTGAACCCCCAATCTTGACCTTATCCGTCTTGGTCTTGGAATATCCAACCAACTGAGCTACCCCTCGGGGATAAATTGTAAAATACATTTATATAGATATACATCAAATTGTTGAATATCATGATACATTTTTTTAAGGTGAAAAACATACATCGAATTTCAATTTCAATTTTCTTTCACGCATCTAAATATTTTCATAAATATTTACAAGATAACTAAATCTTTCTGTATTAGTTAGTTTTGACTTGATTTGATTTACAAGAGAGACACATATTCACAACATAATCATTGCATATAGATTAAGGATAACTATTTTACTTCATAATCAATAAATGAATGCCATTTTTTCCTATTTATAGGATTTATAGTTGGCACATGGATGATTTTGATGGGGAATATATTGATGATGTATTATTAGGTTAATAATAGATTAATAAGTTAGATATTACTTTCATGATAATTGCAATTTAAGAATAATTGAGTAAATTGCTTAAATTGCAAGGATTTTACTTCATAATTAGTTAATGAATGCAACTTTTAAGTATTTCTAGGAATTGTGTGTTATAGTTTACAACAAGAAATAGTTGGCACTTAGACAATTATATTTGGGAAAATAACTATTTTACTTCATAATTAATTAATTAATGCAACTTTTGCATATTTGTAGCATTTATGTGTTAGCATTCACAATATGATTATGTAACGAACATAAATAAGGTAATAATTAAATAATGAATAGCTAGGTTAATTAAGTTATTATGATATGAGGCGTCTCCTCAACATCAAGTGTCCAAGCCATATTTAAGGCCAATACATCATTGTAATCTTATCATCTAATATATTATTCTTATTTATCATTCAAAATGAAAGTCGGATTCGACTATTAAGAGTCCAACTGGATACGGTTGCTCCAAGTGGTATCGTAGCGGATTCGCTCCTTCGGCTTGAGCTTGGATTCAGCTCATCCTCTCTTCCCTTCCACTTTGCTCCTCTCCTGCAAAACACAGTCTCATTTTCGCTGCCTTGACATCCATGCGCTGATCCATCCTCCACAGCTGCTTGTTGCTCGCACTGCTCCAAACCACCACCTCTGCGCATTGCTCCCCAGCCACAATCCTCCTCACCACACCGTCGCTCCGCCTCCACCTCCACGACCTACTTCTCCCTCCTACATCCGTGCTCCCACTCCTGCTCATGCTTCCCCTCCCTCCGCTACTGATCTCGTGCGACGTTTCTCATCGCAGTCCTCCACCTGTGCATCCTCCCAAGGTTTGCCACTTCCTGCTCACTCCTGCCGTATCTCTCCCCATGTGCAGTTTCTGCATGCTACTGCACTCATCCACCAGCGTCCTCCTCACCATGCAGTTTCTTCCCACCTGCCCTGCTGCCACGCCGTTTCTCCCTTGCTCCTCATGCGTCGTCGTTCCCAACTCCACGACCTGCAAAAAACAAAACAAAACAAAACATTATAATATATATATA